>SJYV01047353.1:66970-142148 GCA_006410875.1 Neotragus pygmaeus
GGCAGCCCCCACCAGTGTCCCAGTGTCACCCGGTCGTGTCAGTGTGGCTTTGCTGCCCCCTCACAGGCCTGCAGTGAACCCGCTGTGGCTCCCCAGTGCCCTCAGGGCCCTGGGCGTGACCTTGCCCCTGGGAACCATGCCATGAGTCCCTGAGGCCACCTTGAGTGTGCAGGAGGGAAGTTCCAAGAATGACTTGGGCTCTACCCTTGGTGGAGCTCTCAGACGCTAGGGGGGGGTGCCACTTGTCATCAGCAAGAGGGTGACCATGAGCCATGGCCATCGTCTGCCTGGCGCTGACCCCTCCTGGGGCTCAGACCCTGCACACGGGCTGTGCCACTGTCCCCCTTCCCATGGGGCAATCAGAGGCTGCCTGACCCCAACACTAGTCCTAGTGAGGGCTGCGCATGGATGCTGAGGGGAGGAGACAGGCCTGCCTCGGGCACCATACCGCTGTCGCCCTGCCTTCCCTGGAGCCACTGTCCGTCCTGCCCGCGTGCCCCTGGCGCACAAGTGCCAGCGTCAGTGGAAGTGACAGGTGCGCAGCTTGGGCAAGTGGGCAGAGCAGGTCAATGCCACGATGCCTCCCTGGAGGTGGAGGGAGGGGCTGCATGTCCCCCCACCCCACACCAGGACAAGCTGAGGGAAAGCTGCTGCCTAGGGCCCCCTGCCCAGTCTGCAGACCCAGACCGATACCCAGGGGGCATGGGCAGAGGTTTCCGGACTCAGGCCACAAGGGGATCAAGCCCCCTAGCTCGGGGGTCCCTGACGCTGCCTGTGGGGTAGAGCCAAATCCCTGGGCCTGAGCACACACCAGCATGTTGGGATGTTGGGGTGGGGCCTGTGGGTGGGTCATGACCTCCTGCCACACCCCACTGCAGGGTGGAAAGTGGGACAAGCTCCAGGCACACTGTACCAGCTGCAGGGAGCAGAAATGCCCGCAGCGGCTCAGGCAGAGCACCACTGACCGGCCTCCCCTGCCGCAGCCGGGGGCGGTCTGTACACCGTGACTCAGCACTGGGGACAGGCTGTCAGGCTGCAGGTGGAGCCGAGCTCTGGGACCCCTGCTGTGTGCTCGGAGCCCACCTGCACCCCTGAGAAGACCCCTTCTGGAGCCCAGCCATGCCCTTCAGTCGGAGCTCAGGGGGCGGGACCACTCTGTGTCCCACCCAGACTCCAGGGAGGGCCGTCCACAGGGCCCAGCTGCCCTCCATGGCCTCCTCCCCCGTCTCCAGGGCTTCACCAGGCTGTCCTGAGACTCTATTCCCTTTCCCTGGAGGGTGGCAATAGCCTCCAGCCAGCCGGCCCCCTGTGTGGGCAGCAGGGCCTCCCAGAGACCAGGAGGAGGAGTCTGCAGTGTGGGGCCAGGAAGCTCAGCGCCATCCCTGGAACCCCTAGCCCCAGGTCTCAGGGTGACCTGTGCCCCCTGCCCTGTCTGGGCAGTGCCCAAGACAGGCCGGGGCCTGGATGTGTGTGTCCGGAGTGGGATCTGTATGCAGAAGGAGCAGGCCTCCTGGCTCCCACTCTCCGCAGAGCTGCTGGCGTGACGACTGCTCAAGCTGTCTTCCGGCCTGGGGCTGCCTGCACGGTCAGCTGGTCAGCTGGGCCAGGCCGAGCAGGCAGAGAGGGACGGCTGGTAGGCTGTGCTCCCCACAGCCCTCCAGCACTCCCATCCTGCCCTGTGGCCTTGCCAGGGGGAAGTGGGGTCTCCCCAGTTGTATCAGGGAGGGTGACACTGGACAGTCGCCCTCACACCAGTGTCCTGGCACTGGACGCCCAGAACAGGGCACCCTGCTCCTTACAAAGGCCAGTCAGGGCTGACCAGAGTGCCAGCAATAGCGCGTTGCCAGTCACCCTCCTGCACAGCTGGGGAAACCACGGCCAGGCTCACTGGGCCCGGTGCATTCCATCCCAGAGACTATGGGACACACCTGTGCCCCCCAAAGTGCCCCTGTCCCCACACTGAGCTGCGCTGCCCTGGGCTTCAACGGGGGCTCCAGCGAAGGTGGAGCGGATGCTCGTGGGGGCATCTAGGGCAGCACACGCCCCTCCGATGGCAGACCCCACCCCACTCCTGAGATGGACATCACGCACCTCTGGGTTCAGACACCGTCCCCTGAACAAAGGCAAACATCCTCTGAGGAACACGACTGGCCTGGCCTGCGGTCTGTGTCCACTTCCAGAATGGTGCTGGCTGCTCAAGGGGATTTCTGCTAGGACTCAGCTGAGACGTGGGGCCCTGGACTATTGCGTCTGGACGTTTGGTATCAACATGGAGTCAGGCTCCGTGGGCGGTGGAGCGGCTCAGGCTGTGAGGATAGAGGGGGCGGTGTTTCCTAGTGGGCCCTTTCCCCGCCCCGCCTGGCTCAGCGCCCCTCCCGGGAGGGACGGGCAGTGGAAAGGAGGCCTGCCAGCAGTGGGCAGGGGCAGGGCCCTCCCCAGAGCACCTGCCAGGGGACTGGGGGTGATGCTTCCAGAAAGCGGGAGTGAGCGCATGGGACCCTCTTTTCCAGAGTCAGTGACTGTCAGTGGGCAGGGCAGGGGCTTGGGGGTGCAGAGCCATTCAGCCTCCTGTTTGGAGAAGAGAGAAGGGCACTGCAGGCAAGCCTTGGTCAGCAGAGGAGACTCTGCACGGGTGTGCTGGGCTCTGCCCTCCTCAGCCGGCTCTGTTCTCCAAGGTCCTCCTGTCCCGGGGCTCAGCCTCCAGGCCCTAGCTCAGGCGGAGGGGCTGTCAGGGGCCAGAGCCCTGCCCTGACGGATGAGTGCTGACGGCCCCGCTCCCTGCGCCCTCGGCCGCTGACACCCCATCACACCGCTGCGGGGACCCCGGGAGACCTGGATGCCTCTGCGCACCCCCGCGGCAGCCTGCAGGCAACGGGGGCGGGGACGTGCCAGGCGCCCCTCTTTCGGCCGCACACCTGCGTCTCCACTGCGCGCGCCTCCACGGGGCTGCCCGACCCTGCCCTGCTCGGGCGGCGCCACCGGTGTCACCGGCCAGGACTCCATCCACGAGTTGCCGGCGCGGCGCAGATTGCTGAGCCGGTCCCCGGCGCGCGAGGCCGGTGAGTGCGCCGAGGGGGTGACTGCGGGCCGGGGAGCGGGAGAGACGGGGGTGCACCCGAGGTGGGGAGGGGATCACTGCCGGCGCTCGGGCGCCTCCGCCCCGAGCCTGGGTCGGAGGTCGCCGCGCCCCCCAGAGCCCGGCGCCGAGGCGCACGCGCGGCCGCTCCTGCCACCAACTTCGGTAGGTGCGAGTCGGCGTCGGGGAACGCGGTCCGCGGCGGAGGCTTCGGGGACTCGCTGCCTAGTGAGTGACCGCAGACCGCGCGGGGTCCCTCCTTAGTTTCCCTGGCGGGAATCAGGGTCGCGCCCCGAGAGCCCCTGCGGGTCGCCGGGGGTGCGGGGTCGCGGCGGCGCCAGGCGGGGCTGGGCGGGAAGTTCCTGCGGGGTCCCCGGGCTACGCGCAGACTTATCGCGGCGCAGCAGGCTCCCCTCGGCCCAGGGTGCAGGTAGAGCGGGCGCGGGCGGTGGTGGGTCTGAAGTTTGGGGGCCGCGAGAGGCCGCCAGGATTGTCCGGGCGTGGGCGGGGCTGCCCCAGCCCCACATCCCCCACTTCGGGGTGTCCAGGCTCCACGAACTATTAGGGCGCAGCAGCTGTGCGTTATAGGAGAACGCCCTGGAGGGAAGCGGGGAGGGAGTTGGGGTCTGGACTTCAGCCCTGGAGGAGCCTAGTCACCTGCACCACGCCCTGTGGGGTGCTTCCAAGTCCCAAGGGTGCCAGCCACAAGGTCTAATCCCCGGTGGCTGGTGGGGGCTCCAAGTGTTGGGTGCCACCTCTACCCCCTGGGGTGGGGCCTCCTTCCGGGGGGCTGCCAGCTCTCCCCCAGCCAGGGAAGGGTTAGTGGGACCAGGTGTCTGGGCGAGCACATGGGGGGCAGACCGCGCTGGGCACAGGCACCCAGTCACAGTCACGGGTTGGGACACGTGTGCAAATGAACATGCTTCTGGGCGTGTGGGGTGTGTGCTGGTGTCTGGGGGTGTCCTCTGCTTGTGTGCAGTCATGCCGGGCAGGTACCAGGTGTTTGGGCCCCCATGGGGTCACTGAGATGTCTCCCTACCAAGGCCCCCCTGCAACCACGTGACTGCTTTGAAGGCCAACACAGGACAGGCCTCTTGCCTGCTGAGTCCAGGGGTCTAGGAGGAGCCCCCCCAGTCCAGGGGCCCGGCTGGGAGGTGGGGTGGTGGTGGCACCAGGCAGCACAGCTGTGTGGCTCCCAGGGCTGGGTGATCGATGGCCCCAGCACAGCCGCCTCTGTCTCTGGAGCACACACACCCATTTGTCATCTGTGTCTTAGTGGGGCGGGGGGCAGGAGTGGAGCCTGCTTCTGCACCCACCTCCAAGTTCAGGGCATGTCTGCAGCCCTCGGGGGCCCCAGCCCCTCTCCTCAGCCAGCCCCCTCCTCCCAGCCCTGCTGAGAGCTTGTCCTTTCCCGGATGGCCACAGCCCTCCACACCGGAGCCCTGGCCGTGCTAGCCCCCTCCCACGGCCCGTTCGAATGGACCGCCCTCTCTGCCCCTCTGGCCATTCTCATGATGGGGCTGCCTGCTCAGTGTTTGGAGGCAGCAGACGTGACTCCCTGCCATGTGCAGAGCCCGAAGGCCGGCAGGGAGGACGATCTGCTCCCGATGACTGCCCCAGCCCTGCCCAGCTGAGCCCCGGGGAGTGGGACACATGCCCGTGTGTCCACTCCGTGAATGACTGTGACCCTGTGCGTCCTCGGTGTGTGCGTATGTGCATGTGCAGTGTATTCACGCGGGCGGTGGCCTGTCCACTCTGAGTGGTCTGTGAGCCTTGTGTGCCTGGGCCCCCTGCATTCTGGCAGCTGCCTGGCTCTGTTCCGAGGTGGCCCAGCCACGCCAAGGTGGTCTCTCCAGGCGCTGTATGAGGAGGGCTCAGTAGGAGCCCTGCACGCTTGTGTGCACGCCCTTGCCGAGCCCCGGCCGAGGCGCGCGCTGGGGCGGTGGACGGCCCAGGTGGCAGCCCAGATGGACCGCGGAGTGGCTTCTGAGCAGGCGAGCGGGGTGTGGGGAGAGGAGGGTCTTGGCCAAGCTCAGCCACGGTAGGCTCGGCCGCCGACCTGCCGACAGCCACCCAGATGGAGCCGGGCTGAGCAGGTGGCCATGCCGTGGGGCCATGCCGGACATCCACGCCCCTCAGCCTGGCCTGGCCCACAAGGGGTGACCCTCTCAGAGACCGCAGTGCCCAGGGACACCCTGCAGAGCAGGGACGTGCTATGTCAACAGGCTTTTAGAGCTCCTGCTGTTCCTCCTCTCGGCTGCCCCGGGAGCAGGGGTCTCGGGGTGGGGTGAGACAAGAAAGGGCCACGTCCCCAGGAGTGACTCTGCTCATACTTGGCTTCCTCCAGTCACTCACCAGTGCCCCCAGGGTAAACGGAGACCCAGGCTCTGCCGGTGAGGGGCAGATGGGTGTGGATGGAGTCACCCCAGAATCGGGCCTGCCGGGGACTGGCCGACATGTATGTAGGGTCAACCAAGAAAGTAAAGGACTTAAATTTCGGATAAACAACAAATAATTTTTTAGTGCCCAAATGTTGGCTCGGCCATACTTACACTAAGAAAGCATTTGCTGCTTGCCTGAGTCCCGTTTCCCTATTTTTGTGTGCTGACCGTGTTTGCTGACCCTCCAGGGAAGCCGGCAGGGAGGCCTGCTGGTCTGGGCAGCAGAGGCCGGGAAGGCGGAGGGCCGCTGTGGCGACGAGGTGAGGAGGGGTCGGCCAGGGCGCCGGCGCTGACGCAGGCCCCATCCGCAGGTGGCATGGGGCCGGGGCCCGCCCGCTAGCCGCCGCCATGTCCCAGGAGGCCGGCTCCTGCCGCCTGGGCCCCGGGGCACGCGCCCGGGCGCGGAAACCCAAGAAGCCGCACTACATCCCGCGGCCCTGGGGCAAGCCGTACAACTACAAGTGCTTCCAGTGCCCCTTCACCTGCCTGGAGAAGTCCCACCTCTACAACCACATGAAGTACAGCCTCTGCAAGGACTCGCTGTCCCTCCTCCTGGACTCCCCCGACTGGGCCTGTCGCCGCACCCCGGCCACGTCCCGGCCTCCCGCGGCCACCCTGGGCCGCCCCGCGGACCCCTTGGCCCCAGCTGACCCTGGCGCCCAGCCACGAGGGGTGCGACTCCTGGACGCCCCTGCCACACCTGACCTTGACCTCGCGGCCACCGATGTCCTCTCCCTGCGCCACCGGGTTGGGGGCCCCCGGCTGGGAGCCGAGTGCTCCTCCCCAGGGACACTACCCCCTGAGGCTGGAGACGTGCAGAAGGATGCCGGCCTGGAGGGCCTCCTGGCCGAGTCGTGGAAGTCAGGATCGGGTGGGGGCCGGAGGAGTGCGGCCGTGGTGGGCACTGTGGGCCCTGAGACCAGTGTTCCCTGCTACCCCCCGCCCAGCTCTGGGGAGCTCCCCGAGGCCCAGAGCCTCCACCTGTCCCTGCTGGGGGTCAACTACCCTCTCGGCCCGGGCCTCTTTTCCTACCTGGGGCCCTCCCTGGCCGCTGCCGCCCATGTGCCCTTCCTGGCCTCAGCCAGCCCCCTGCTGCCCCCAGCCACTGCCTTCCCTGCCCCACAGCCCCCCGAACGCCCCACCCTGGTTCCCCGCCTGTACTACCCCCTGCTGCTGGAGCACAGCCTGGGGCTGCCAGCCGGTAAGACCACTCTCGCCAAGCCCCCCATGCCCCCAAGGGGGCCCACCGGGGCCCTGGTCCCTGGGCTGCTGAAGGTGCCAGTGCCGGGGCTGGGTGGGCCCTGGCCCCGCAGCGCTCTCAGGGACCCTGGGCAGGAAGAGCAGCTGGGGCGAGCGGCCCAGAGCGACCCCAAGAGAAAGCTGGCCCTGGGGGCCCAGCCAGAACCCCTGAAGACCCCCTGCAGCCGAGCGAGCATCAGTGCCCAGAGCAGGTGTGTGTGGGGGCCCAGGCATGGGGCACTTGGGGAGGTGGGAGGAGGGCTGAGGGGGCAGGGTGGCTGGGCGCCCCCCTACCAGAGTTCAGCCGCCAGGAACATGGGCTTCAGAGGGGAGACTGAGAGCTCACAGCCAGCCTTCCTCTCTTCTGGGGTTCTGAGGCCCCAGGCCAGGGTGGCAGGCTGGACAGGGGCGTGAGGGGCGGGCACCATGGGGACAGTGCAGCCTCCTGACCGGCTCCCGCCACCCCCAGCCTCCGGACCGGCCCCTCCGCAATGCTCTGGCCCGAGGACGAGGAGCTGAGCAACCTCGAGACCGCTGGCTCCACGGCCTCCCTGCCCCTGCTTGGCCTGGCACTGGGGGGCCCCGGGCACATGGGCAGGGACCTGACGCGGGCCCTGGGCGACTGTGCCAGAGCGGAGCAGCGCCTGGGCCAGCTGGCACCCGCTGGGGGCCTGGCCCCACAGCCCCTGCGGGAGCAGCTGGGAAAGATCCGCCGTGAGCTGCTCACCATCCACCAGGCACTGGCACGGGCCGCGCAGCCGCCCGACACACCCCTTGACCTCTCTGTGAAGCGTGCGCCCACCAAGGGGCATGAGGTGCCCGTGGGGCTGTGGGTGCAGCCGGAGCTGGGCCCCACACTGGCCCGGGGAACCCCGGAGCCACACAGCCTGCTGGTGGCCCAGCCTTTGACCGGCCACACCACCAAGTGTGAGGCCGACTCCAGTGTCCCTCCCCCGGCCCTTCCCCTGCAGGCGTCCGAGGACCCTGTCATTCCCGGCAGCTGGGGTGCCCGCGGTGGGGCTGGGGGCTCCTGGCCCCCCGAGGCCGTCCCGGGCCTGCAGAGCCCTCCGGGTGCCGAGGTCTGACCACAGCCCCCGCTGCCCCCGCGGTCCTTCCTGGATGGGTGCCCACCTCCAGCCCTGTACCTGCCGCCTGGCTCCCCTCCCGCCCCAGCATGCCCGGGGACAGACCCCCATCCACTGTGGCCACGCCTGTCTCTGGGGCCACACAGGCACTGCCCAGGGCCCCTTAGTGAGCACGGTTGTGGACATTAAAATGGAGCCCACCTTCACACAACCGTCTGGACTCCTTCTTCACTGCCCCTGCAGCGTCACCATCCATGTAAATGTCCCCGGACTGGGCGTAGGGGCACGGTGTCTTGGGCCCTACCCGGGGACCCAGAGTCTGGGGAGAGAATGGGATGCTATCCATGAGGGCAGAGCGGGGGCAGGGGAGGCAGGCGTGCACAATCTCAGATTCTCTGCGTTTCTGCACACGGGTGGTCGGCAGAGACCCCAGAGCATGCCTCCAGCCCCGTCTGGCCGGCCAGCCCTAATGTCAGATTCATCCAGGAGGCTGCTCGCTCTGGTTAAACGGTGCCCCACGTGCTGTGGCCCAGGGCTGGTCGTGCAGCGTGGCCTCCACTGGGCCCTGGCCAGCCCCTGCAGCCGCGATAGGCATCGGGCGGCTTTCACAGCCCACTGCCTCCCTCCCAGTGCGGCCAGACTTGGCTTTCCCACAGTGGGGGGAGGGGTGCCCCAGGGACCCTTGGGCCCAGCTAATCGCTTCTTTGCCTGGGAGCCGGCCACACCTCTGTGCCCACCCAGGAGTGGCCCCAGGAGGGCCGCACCTGCCTGCTCCCGGCTCCCCAGGCTGGGCTGGCCGGGCTGGGGCCAGTCGGATCAGGACTGCAGCTGCCCATTAGCCGTGGCGACAGCAGATAGCATCGCGCCCACCCCCCACGGCCTCCAGAGCTGGGGTGTAGGCGGCTGGGTAGGGAGTGCTATGGGTCACACACGCGGTCTGAACCCCACCTTCCAGGGGCTTCCTGGAGGGACTTAGTGGGTGAGGGCTGAGCCATGCAAAAGGGGTCTGGAGAATCCCCAGGTCTCGAATCTGAGGGAGCCCCCTCCCACTTCAGCCCCCCGTTAGCACCCCCACTTCTCAGCACCCACTGGACAGATGTAAGCCTCACTCTGTAGGCTGTCTCTTATACACATCTCCTCCNGGTCTGGAGAATCCCCAGGTCTCGAATCTGAGGGAGCCCCCTCCCACTTCAGCCCCCCGTTAGCACCCCCACTTCTCAGCACCCACTGGACAGATGTAAGCCTCACTCTGTAGGAGGTGTGTGATCCTCTCATCACAGGTGCAGAAACAAGACCCAACCTGTAGCCTGTGCAGGGGCACCGCCACCCTGGGCTCCGGTGAGTGAGCTAGCCAGCAGCCCAGGGGCGCAGCCCTTCCCTCAGTCCTGAACTTGTGGTCCGGCTGGAGGACGGAGCTGGTGCTATCCCCTGAGATGGTGGCAGTAGAGGCCCTGGTCCCCTGAGGAGGGTGGCTGGGTGGACCTTGAGTGCAACCAGCTGGGCAGGTTGAGGAATGTCCCAGAGGCCAGTGCAAAGGCCCCGAGGCGGGAATGCGGCGGTGCTGGAGGGTGTCTGGCGGGTAGCAGCTGAGTGCCGGGCTCCTTCCTTCAGGCTTCCTTGGGCCACAGCTCAAAGGCCACCTGGCCAGAGCTCTGCTGGCCCCTCCCTGAGGCCAGATGGCTCCTTCCACACCCTTGAGCTCTGGTTTCCAACAACACAGGACTGAGGCCCAGGGAGCCTGATCCCAGGTAGGAGACCCCTCCCCCCAGCCAGAGAGGCCTAGGAAAGGACCCCTGCTTTACCCCTCAGGGCTGGAGGTCTCCAACAAGGCCCCGTTCCTCTGCCTTTAGAGAAACACTGCTTATCCGTCACTTCTCCCCCACCTCGGACAGCGAGGTGCCCCGAGCTCCTCTTGAACCTCAGGGCGGAACAGCAGCCTCCTGGGGGTCGTGTGTCTCTCAGAACTGTGCTCACGGACCACAGCTGGGAAAACAGGGCCCAGAGGCACGACTGGCAGTCGGGGCGTGGTGGGACACTCAGGTCTGTAGGTCAGGAGGGCACCAGGATGCCAGGAAGCTGTGTTGGGCCTGCAGTGCTGCCCGGCACAAGGTGTGCTGTTACTTGTCTTGCAGCCCCATGCTTGGCTGGGCTGGAGGACCGGCTCAGAGACGCTGAGGCCGTGACAGCCGCCCAGCGCCTGCTCCCGGGCCTCCTGTTTGGATTTCCTGGGCCTCCCCGACCAGTGCGTCAGCCACAGCCTGGGGACGGTGCCCCACACTGGACCTTCCCAGAGACCCTGCCTGCTGCCGGCGGCCCCGGCTGCTTGGGCAGATCCCAGTGCCCGCCACGGCTCCCGGGGGCTCCCGGGGCCTGCACTGCTCCCCAGATGGCCTGCTCTTCCTGACAGCGGGTGCCGCACCCTGCGTCCACGTGCTGGACCTCGAGGGACACTCCATCTGCCACCTGCCCTGCCACGTGCCAGGGGCTGGGGCTTTTGTGCCAGAAGATGTGGCGATGACAGCCGCTGGGCTCGTGGTGGTCAGCGACCTGGTCCACGGGGCTGTCCGTGCCCTCCAGCACACCGCCCGAGCCCCTCAGGGCCGCTGGGTGACGGTGGGCTCCTTCTCCGCCCCCCGGGGGCTGGCTGTAGATGCCTTCAGCCGCCTCTTAGTGACAGACTACGTGCCTGGGGCTGTGCACAGCTTCACACTGGGCCCTGACTTGGCGCCACTGGCCCCTGCCTCCCTGCTGGACCTGGAGGGCCCCTGCTGGGTGGGCCCGGTGCCCGACGGGGGCCTGGCTGTGAGCGAGGAGTTCGGGGACGTACGGCTGTTTGGCAGTGCCCGCCAGCCCCTGGGCTCCCTGGGGGACCTGACCGGGCACTCCTTTGCCAGCCCAGCAGGTGTGTCCACCGACGCATCGGGCGGTGTCATTGTGGCGGACCAATGGCGGTGCCAGGTGACCCTGTTCCCCCAGGCCAGGGCGCCCACCTGCCTGGTTTCCGAGGGGCTGAGGCGGCCCCTGGGTGTGGCCTGTGGGCCCCAGGGCCAGCTGCTGGTGGCAGACGCAGAGGACGGCAACATCAAAGTGTACCAGTCCCACCTGGAGTTGGACTGAACCACAGCACCCCTCTCTGTGCGTGGCATAGCCCCCTGGGCCCGGACCATGATGGGAGGAATGTTCAGGTTTCCCAGGGTTCTCCTGGCCATGGGCCTCGCCCTCCTGACCCTGGACATTTGCTGACAGTCCTGAGCCCCGTCATACCGGGCCCTGGCCTGGCCTCTTTTCCTTCTCCTGGGGAGGATTCAGATTCAGGNGCGGAGCAGCGCCTGGGCCAGCTGGCACCCGCTGGGGGCCTGGCCCCACAGCCCCTGCGGGAGCAGCTGGGAAAGATCCGCCGTGAGCTGCTCACCATCCACCAGGCACTGGCACGGGCCGCGCAGCCGCCCGACACACCCCTTGACCTCTCTGTGAAGCGTGCGCCCACCAAGGGGCATGAGGTGCCCGTGGGGCTGTGGGTGCAGCCGGAGCTGGGCCCCACACTGGCCCGGGGAACCCCGGAGCCACACAGCCTGCTGGTGGCCCAGCCTTTGACCGGCCACACCACCAAGTGTGAGGCCGACTCCAGTGTCCCTCCCCCGGCCCTTCCCCTGCAGGCGTCCGAGGACCCTGTCATTCCCGGCAGCTGGGGTGCCCGCGGTGGGGCTGGGGGCTCCTGGCCCCCCGAGGCCGTCCCGGGCCTGCAGAGCCCTCCGGGTGCCGAGGTCTGACCACAGCCCCCGCTGCCCCCGCGGTCCTTCCTGGATGGGTGCCCACCTCCAGCCCTGTACCTGCCGCCTGGCTCCCCTCCCGCCCCAGCATGCCCGGGGACAGACCCCCATCCACTGTGGCCACGCCTGTCTCTGGGGCCACACAGGCACTGCCCAGGGCCCCTTAGTGAGCACGGTTGTGGACATTAAAATGGAGCCCACCTTCACACAACCGTCTGGACTCCTTCTTCACTGCCCCTGCAGCGTCACCATCCATGTAAATGTCCCCGGACTGGGCGTAGGGGCACGGTGTCTTGGGCCCTACCCGGGGACCCAGAGTCTGGGGAGAGAATGGGATGCTATCCATGAGGGCAGAGCGGGGGCAGGGGAGGCAGGCGTGCACAATCTCAGATTCTCTGCGTTTCTGCACACGGGTGGTCGGCAGAGACCCCAGAGCATGCCTCCAGCCCCGTCTGGCCGGCCAGCCCTAATGTCAGATTCATCCAGGAGGCTGCTCGCTCTGGTTAAACGGTGCCCCACGTGCTGTGGCCCAGGGCTGGTCGTGCAGCGTGGCCTCCACTGGGCCCTGGCCAGCCCCTGCAGCCGCGATAGGCATCGGGCGGCTTTCACAGCCCACTGCCTCCCTCCCAGTGCGGCCAGACTTGGCTTTCCCACAGTGGGGGGAGGGGTGCCCCAGGGACCCTTGGGCCCAGCTAATCGCTTCTTTGCCTGGGAGCCGGCCACACCTCTGTGCCCACCCAGGAGTGGCCCCAGGAGGGCCGCACCTGCCTGCTCCCGGCTCCCCAGGCTGGGCTGGCCGGGCTGGGGCCAGTCGGATCAGGACTGCAGCTGCCCATTAGCCGTGGCGACAGCAGATAGCATCGCGCCCACCCCCCACGGCCTCCAGAGCTGGGGTGTAGGCGGCTGGGTAGGGAGTGCTATGGGTCACACACGCGGTCTGAACCCCACCTTCCAGGGGCTTCCTGGAGGGACTTAGTGGGTGAGGGCTGAGCCATGCAAAAGGGGTCTGGAGAATCCCCAGGTCTCGAATCTGAGGGAGCCCCCTCCCACTTCAGCCCCCCGTTAGCACCCCCACTTCTCAGCACCCACTGGACAGATGTAAGCCTCACTCTGTAGGAGGTGTGTGATCCTCTCATCACAGGTGCAGAAACAAGACCCAACCTGTAGCCTGTGCAGGGGCACCGCCACCCTGGGCTCCGGTGAGTGAGCTAGCCAGCAGCCCAGGGGCGCAGCCCTTCCCTCAGTCCTGAACTTGTGGTCCGGCTGGAGGACGGAGCTGGTGCTATCCCCTGAGATGGTGGCAGTAGAGGCCCTGGTCCCCTGAGGAGGGTGGCTGGGTGGACCTTGAGTGCAACCAGCTGGGCAGGTTGAGGAATGTCCCAGAGGCCAGTGCAAAGGCCCCGAGGCGGGAATGCGGCGGTGCTGGAGGGTGTCTGGCGGGTAGCAGCTGAGTGCCGGGCTCCTTCCTTCAGGCTTCCTTGGGCCACAGCTCAAAGGCCACCTGGCCAGAGCTCTGCTGGCCCCTCCCTGAGGCCAGATGGCTCCTTCCACACCCTTGAGCTCTGGTTTCCAACAACACAGGACTGAGGCCCAGGGAGCCTGATCCCAGGTAGGAGACCCCTCCCCCCAGCCAGAGAGGCCTAGGAAAGGACCCCTGCTTTACCCCTCAGGGCTGGAGGTCTCCAACAAGGCCCCGTTCCTCTGCCTTTAGAGAAACACTGCTTATCCGTCACTTCTCCCCCACCTCGGACAGCGAGGTGCCCCGAGCTCCTCTTGAACCTCAGGGCGGAACAGCAGCCTCCTGGGGGTCGTGTGTCTCTCAGAACTGTGCTCACGGACCACAGCTGGGAAAACAGGGCCCAGAGGCACGACTGGCAGTCGGGGCGTGGTGGGACACTCAGGTCTGTAGGTCAGGAGGGCACCAGGATGCCAGGAAGCTGTGTTGGGCCTGCAGTGCTGCCCGGCACAAGGTGTGCTGTTACTTGTCTTGCAGCCCCATGCTTGGCTGGGCTGGAGGACCGGCTCAGAGACGCTGAGGCCGTGACAGCCGCCCAGCGCCTGCTCCCGGGCCTCCTGTTTGGATTTCCTGGGCCTCCCCGACCAGTGCGTCAGCCACAGCCTGGGGACGGTGCCCCACACTGGACCTTCCCAGAGACCCTGCCTGCTGCCGGCGGCCCCGGCTGCTTGGGCAGATCCCAGTGCCCGCCACGGCTCCCGGGGGCTCCCGGGGCCTGCACTGCTCCCCAGATGGCCTGCTCTTCCTGACAGCGGGTGCCGCACCCTGCGTCCACGTGCTGGACCTCGAGGGACACTCCATCTGCCACCTGCCCTGCCACGTGCCAGGGGCTGGGGCTTTTGTGCCAGAAGATGTGGCGATGACAGCCGCTGGGCTCGTGGTGGTCAGCGACCTGGTCCACGGGGCTGTCCGTGCCCTCCAGCACACCGCCCGAGCCCCTCAGGGCCGCTGGGTGACGGTGGGCTCCTTCTCCGCCCCCCGGGGGCTGGCTGTAGATGCCTTCAGCCGCCTCTTAGTGACAGACTACGTGCCTGGGGCTGTGCACAGCTTCACACTGGGCCCTGACTTGGCGCCACTGGCCCCTGCCTCCCTGCTGGACCTGGAGGGCCCCTGCTGGGTGGGCCCGGTGCCCGACGGGGGCCTGGCTGTGAGCGAGGAGTTCGGGGACGTACGGCTGTTTGGCAGTGCCCGCCAGCCCCTGGGCTCCCTGGGGGACCTGACCGGGCACTCCTTTGCCAGCCCAGCAGGTGTGTCCACCGACGCATCGGGCGGTGTCATTGTGGCGGACCAATGGCGGTGCCAGGTGACCCTGTTCCCCCAGGCCAGGGCGCCCACCTGCCTGGTTTCCGAGGGGCTGAGGCGGCCCCTGGGTGTGGCCTGTGGGCCCCAGGGCCAGCTGCTGGTGGCAGACGCAGAGGACGGCAACATCAAAGTGTACCAGTCCCACCTGGAGTTGGACTGAACCACAGCACCCCTCTCTGTGCGTGGCATAGCCCCCTGGGCCCGGACCATGATGGGAGGAATGTTCAGGTTTCCCAGGGTTCTCCTGGCCATGGGCCTCACCCTCCTGACCCTGGACATTTGCTGACAGTCCTGAGCCCCGTCATACCGGGCCCTGGCCTGGCCTCTTTTCCTTCTCCTGGGGAGGATTCAGATTCAGGGGGCAGCCAGAATCAGCTGCCTCCAGCCCCCAGGGTCTAGGAGGACTGCACTTTGGGGCCAGCAGCTGAAGCCTGGATGTCTCCGGCATGTTGGGCCAGCCGCCAGCGCTTACCCGGGCCGGCTCTCCATTCAGTGCTCTAGCCTCAGCCTCCTAATCAGAGGGAGGCAGGCAGGGTGGGTGCGGCTGGGCTGGGCAGGGGTGCGGCTCCTCACTGTCCCCTGTTTTCAGAGGTGCCCTGGGTGCCGAGACTCCTGCAGCTTCTCTGGGCCCAGCTGAGGTAAGGTGGGTAGCAGAGGATGGGCCATCTGGAGGCGCCCCGGGGTGACACGCGGCTGGGTTACCAGCCTCCATGCTCCAGGTCCATGTGAGACTGTCTGACCTCCTGGAGCTGGAAACAGCTCAGGCTCACGGGCAGGGGAGAGTCCCAGGCAGCGGTCAAGAGCAGGAGAGCCCTCCTGTGAGCACAGACAGGAAAACCAGGCCGGGGGTGCCGAGGAGTGGGGTTCCTTGGAGCCTGGACCCAGCCAGGCTCCCAGCTCCATCAGGAGTTCTTGGGGGCGGGGGACACGCTTAGTCTGGCCCTGGGCGTGGTGAGGGGGTGGTCTCAGGGTCCCTCGGTGTGTCCTGGCTCCTGAGAGCATGGGCCTGGATTAAGTGGGTCAGAGTAAGGAAGTGCGGGGAACAGGTGCTGCGTCAATGCTGACGGCTGCTGCTGAGTTAGGGATCTTGTTCCCTGGAGAAGAGGGAGCTGGAGGCGCCCCCCACCCCCTACCCCAGATGGCTTCACCCTCTGGACTGGCCCTGCAACTTCAGGGGTCGCTTGGCCTCTGCAGGGAGCAAAGTGCAAGGGGGCCAGCCCGGGGCTGAAGAGGCAGTTTCTTCTGGGACCCCTGGCGCCCCACCCCCTCCGGGGCCTGGGGGTCCTTGAACCCCGCGGTGATGAGGCAAGGTGGGGTCTGGAGCCCTCAGAGGAGGAAACCAGGGACAGGGGAGGTCTGGCCTCCGTGGTGGGGGACTGGAAGGCAATGGTTTGGGGGACACTGTAGATAGACTGGGGGGGCCAGAAGCGCTGCGACGGGGACAAGGCCGTTGTGCACAGTGCGTGGGGACACAAGGCCGCCGGAGGGACCGGGGCACTGCGAGGGCGGGCCGCCGGCTCTGGGACCGGAACGTTGCGTGCGCGGAACGCTCTGGCGGGGACCAGCGGGCAGCCCGGGCTCCTGTGCGGCGGACCGTCGCGCGGCAACGCCGGGAGCGGGCGGAAATGGGGCGCGTGTCCCGCGGCGCGGCCGCGGCGGGGCTGGGGACCTGGAGCGCCGCCGCCCGCCTAGGCCCGCCCGAAGCGGTCCCCGACCTCAGCCGGACCCCGCTGGCCCAGTGCGCGGCCCCGGTGAGCACCGCGGGGAAGGCTGGCGGCCTTGGGGGCCCGCCCCGCCGGGCTGTGCGCCCAGGCACCGCCGCGGCGGCCGGGGAGCCCGGGGGCCTCCGGAGCCGACGCGGGGCTCTTACTTCTCCGAGCTCCTGCTTTCTCAGCCGTAAAGCGGGGGCGCCATCGGAGGCCGGCCGGGGCGGCGACGCCGGGTTACCGGCGGGCCGTGAGGGCGCTCTGGCATGGCGTCTGGAGCCCGGCCCTGTGGGGTGAGGGGCAGCCGGCCGGTGCCCTCTGGCCCGCCCCACCCGGTTCCGCCGTGGACCCGGTGGAAGGGCATTCAGGGTCAAGGGGACCGGCCATCAGCGCTTTACTGTCGTCCCTGACTGCAGTACAGGCCAAAACCCAGAGCCCTTGATTCGTGTCCTTTTCTGAAAAGAGAGGGGGAAAGCTCTCTTTGAACACAAGCCTTGTTGTTTTTAAACACAGACGTAAAGAGTAACAAGGAGTTCTTGTGAGCTACCAAGGGCAGTGGTCAGGAGACTCCCCAGGGGATGGTTTTAGGCAGTGAGGGGTCCCTGGCCAGTCATAACTGGGCGTTTGCCCTGCATCAGTTCTGGCGGAGGATGACAGACTGCCGGCTTCACAAGGTAGATGGTTGAGTTCAGGTCGTGTGAAGAGGGGTGTCCCACAGACTGTTGCCTGACCTGGGATGGTTGGCTGGGTCACAGGGCACCTGGTGTCCTGGGTAGCAGGCAGCTTTCCTGGGCTTGTGCCCTTGTCTTTACCGCAGTCTTTAAAGATGCACATGGTGCCGAGTTACTGCCCCGCTTTCTCCCATCTGCACCTCTGCTATCGATTGCCTGCTCTTTCATCTTTTTCTGGCTGTCTGATCTGAGCAGACTTCTTTGTGTTGGTCACTCCCAGAGGCTGAAGTGGGGGTGGGGATGGAAACTTGCCCCTCGATTTAAGAGTTCTTTCTCACTGCCCCACAGATGGGAACACCACCCCTGCCCTCTGCTGCCTTCCCCAGACACGAGGAGCTCTTCTTCCCCATTCTTTCTTTCTTTCTTTTTTTGATAGGTAAACTTTGTAGATGAAGCATAAAACAAAGTGCACAGATCGTATGTGTACAGCTCGATGAATTTTCTGCAAGTGAAACCACCGTGTAACCAGCTTTGCCCAGAGCATCTGTTCACTGTTAGGCCACGTGTGTTTGTCTTCTGACAGTAGCTATGGGCGGTTTTCTTAGCTCCTGTGAGAGGAGTCCCCAAGCAGGGGACCGTGATCCTGTCATGTGGCTGACCTGGTGGTTGCCACTGACTGGTGCTGAGAGGCTTGTGCCTGGCTGCTCCCCGTTGGTGGTCAACATGCGTTGGCGGGACTCACACGCAGAATGCCTCGGTCCCTTTTGTGATGCCCTTGACAGGTGTCAGGAGACAGGGCGGTCCTTGGTGCCTCTGCCAGTGGCCACAGGGACTTGGCCCGGGGCTGCCTTTGGGCTCCAGGTTTCCCTGCAGGCGCCATGTTGCCTGCTGTCTCTGACCTCTGCAGGGAGGGGCGTTTGGGATTCTGGCTGCTGCTGGGCTCAGGGGGACCCTTTCAGTCAGAACCCACAGGTGGGAGAGGCCTCTCCTTCCAGCCCGCTCTGGGCGCCTTGGAGGGGAGGAAAGTAGCTGCCCCAGTTGCCTGTTAAGTCCTGGGCATGTGAGGCCCCCTCCAGAGCCCCCCGACCCTCAGGAAGGGGCTCCCTCAAAGTCATACCTCCTCAGCCTCGCTGGCCCCATGTCCCCAAGGGCCTGGTGAGCCCTGGGGCCTGGAGGACCAGGCTCAGTGAGAGGCCTGTGTCCCTCCTTCAGGTGTGGCAGGGCGCCGCTGTGTGCTTTGTGCTGACAGTGTGCTGTCTGGGAGGGGGCGAACCCTCCCCAAGGCGAAGCTCTTGCCCACCAGGCCCGCCAGGGTGGGACGTGGAGGGCTGCTGAGAGTTGGCTCCGCAGCAGGCTGACTCGTGCAGGGTGAGGCTTGCAGCCCGGCAGGACTCAGAAACCTCAGCCTACAGGGGGTTTGTTGCTGCCCAGGATCACGTGAAGGCTGAGGAGCACCAACCCCACCTCTCTAGCCTGTTGGGGGAGGTCCTGAGGGAGGTGCTCAGCTGTGACAAGAGGGTGGGGTCCCAGGGAGGGGTGGGCCCCACGCAGCTGGAGGCTGGGGCAGGGTGGATGCCGGTGGATCCCAGCCTGAGCCCCGAGGCTCCCCAGGGGCTCACTGGGGCACCAGGCACGTGCCCAGGCGTCTTCTGGGGCCCCCACGCCAAGGCTCACGGCTGCCAGCAGTGGGCATGCGCCTGACTTTCCTCAGCTCAGCAGTGATTTGTTTAGATGTGCATCTTTGTTCTTGCTAGCTTCGTAAGTAAATCAAGCTTTGAGATGTTTAAATTACTTTAAATGTTAATGAGATTGTAGATTTTCCCTTGTGCTGCAGTCAAAAATTGTAATCAATTCTTTAAAAGCAAAAATTTAGCCCTGTGCTCAGCCCTGAGTAGTCTGTAAGTGGCAGCTGAGTTTCAAGTGCTTGTGTCTGGAGGAGGGAAGCCTGGCCCTGCCTCTGGGTGGGGGTGGGCATGGCCTGGGCCTGTGCACACTGCAGCCCAGGGCGGAGATGTGCAGCTGGGGTCTCCCTGCCAGCCTCGTGACTAGACCCGAAGCCGGGGTGCCCCCATCTGTGGGCTCAGTGGCCACGTGGATGTGTCTGTCAGGGTCGTCTGAGCCACAAGCCGTGGCCAGAGCCTGTCTCCCCGGCACTGGCAGCCACCCTGGGCCCTCACGGGGTGGTGGTGCCTCTGAGCTGAGCCCTCCTCTCTCCCAGCAGCCCCAGCATGGTGCTCAAGGCCTTCTTTCCCACGTGCTGTGCCTCGGCGGACAGCGGCCTCCTGGTGGGACGGTGGGTCCCGGAGCAGAGCAGTGCTGTGGTTCTGGCTGTGGTGCACTTTCCCTTCATCCCCGTCCAGGTCAAGGAGCTCCTGGCCCAGGTGCAGCAGGCCAGCCAGGTGGGCGTGGCCGTGCTGGGCACCTGGTGCCACCGCCGGCAGGAGACAGAGGAGAGCCTAGGCCACTTCCTGGAGGGCCTGGGCGCCCTCTTCTCCCACGAGCCCTGGCTGCAGCTGTGTCGGGAGAGGGGCAACAAGTCCTGGAGCTGCAAGGCCACCCGCCGGCAGGGGCCCGTGCCCCTCGCTCCTGCCTGCGAGGACCAGGTCATGCTCATCTTCTACGACCAGCGCAAGGTGCTGCTGTCACGGCTGCACCCGCCCGCGGCCCTGCCCGAGCGCCAGGCCGGGGATGCCACAGCCAGCGCGGGTGGCCTGGCTGCCGTCTTTGACACGGTGGCGCGGAGTGAGGTGCTCTTCCAAAGTGACCGGTTCGATGAGGGCCCCGTGCGGCTGACGCACTGGCAGTCGGAGGGCGTGGAGGCCAGCATCCTCGTGGAGCTGGCCAAGCGCGTGGCGGGGCCCGTCTGCCTGCTGCTGGCCTGTCTACTGTCACTGGTCTCCGCTGCCAGCACCTGTCGGTAGGTGTCCCCAGGGCGGGGCAGGTAAGTCGGGCTCACAGAGGCCAGACGGGACCTTCTGAGGCCCACGCTGCCCCTGCACCCCGCTCTCGTCCCTCACCCCATCCCCACTGGGAGCTGCTCTCCTGGTGCCTCTTGCTCAGGGTAAATACAGGCTTCCTGGAAGCCTCAGCGGTTGCGTGGGACCCTCAGACAGCTCAGGCCCTGACAGGGAACTTTGGGGATGAGGAGACCCGGGCTGTTCCACACAGGGTCCCCTGTTGGTCTCCTGGCACTTGCCCAACCCCTTCCCTGGCACTGCAGGAGTGGCCGCCCCAGGAGGCTGTGAGCAGTAGCCCCTCGCTGTCTGCTGGGGGCTGGTCTCGGGGTTCACCAGAGCGCTCCTGGCTGTGGGCCCTCTCCCTGTGAGAAGACCCTCAGAGGCACTGCTGGGTGCAGAACAGCCGTGCTGTACCCCAGATTGAGGGGTTTGGCTTCAGGTCTAGGGATGAGCCTCACCAACTCCCCAGGGGCTCTGGGGGCACGTGGCCCTGTCCCCATAGAGAGACCCCAGCAGCTGTGTATGGGCAGCACCTTAGGTTACGGGGGCTGCCAGTGTTCTGACCTGTGGAGTGGGTTCCAGAACTTCGTGACTCCTTGAAGTGAGTCATGTGAGTGTGTGGGCTTGCCTGGGGGCACTTTTGAGAAGAGAAGGTCCTTTGCTTTTGTTGGCTTTCAAAGAACGCAAGAACAGCTGTGAGCTGCTCGTGTGCCCCCAATCCCAAAGACCCAGAAGCAGGTGCTACTCCTTGCTGGCCATCAGGAGCCCTGGGACATCAGTGTGAGGCGTGGCTGTGGCTGTAGGAGCAAAGTCCCGGGAGGCTAGCCTGGGCCTTGGGGAGACCCTGCCCATAGCTTGTCTTCCACTGGGTGGAACGGGGGTGTGCTGACTGCTTTTCTCTCTGGGAGTTGTGTCAAAGTCTAAACCTCCAGGGTCAAGGCCTCCTTCCCCCTGGGGGCCTGGGCATGCTCTCCTTCCCCCTGGGGCCCTGAGCGTGCTCTCCTTCCCCCTGGGAGCCTGGGTGGGCTCTCCTTCCCCCTGGGGCCCTGAGTGTGCTCTCCTTCCCCCTGGGAGCCTGGGTGGGCTCTCCTTCCCCCTGGGGCCCTGAGCGTGCTTTCCTTCCCCCTGGGAGCCTGGGTGGGCTCTCCTTCCCCCGGGGCCCTGAGCTTGCTCCTTTGGTGGCCCTGCACTTGGCAGGTGCCCTGTTGGCCCCTCTGGCCAACAGCAGAGCTCTGGGTTGCCCCAGAGTCAGGCGCTGAGTTGCCTTTGGACATTTTATTCACCTTTGCTTGAGAACACATCCCCTCAACATCTGCAGGTCTGTGAAGCATCTGCTTCCTTTGCTGCGTGAGGGGGCAGTCTTGTTGGGCTTGACCCTTGACATGGTCATCCGCCCATCAGGTGCTCAGCTTCAGTGCCTAGAGTCAGCACCTCATGTTCCCAATTGATAGGAGCAACTGCGACCTCCGCTGGGCTGCCCACCGGGGCCCTCCCCTGTGTCCACAGCCCACGGAGTTCAGCAGTGTGGCCACAGGTGTTTGGGGCCACCAGGGCCTTTTCCTTCTGCACGTTCAGGGGTAGTGGCCGTGGCCGTGGCGGCCCCAATGCAGGGAAACCTGAGGCTCCGAAGGCCCATCACCTCCGTCCCCCACAGGGCGTTCCGGCCGTGGCCGCTCTCCTGCATCTGGAGCAAGCTGTCGACCTGCGAGCAGCTCAGGCACCGGCTGGACCAGCTCACACTCGTCGTCAGCACCCACAGGGCCGGGGGCCCCACCCAGCTGATGAGGTGCGGGTGCTGCAGCCTCCCACCCCCCGCTGACCCCCACGGCTGCCCGCACGCTCATGCCCACCGAACCTGCTTCCAGGAAGGCCAACACTCTGGTCTCCGTGCTGCTCGACATGGCCCTGGGCCTCCTGCTGCTCTCCTGGCTGCACAGGAAGGACCGCTTCGCTCAGCTGGCCGAGGCGCTCGTCCCCGTGGCTGACGTGAGTTGGCGGGAGGGCCCTGGCTGCTCTCCAGCACCTGCTTCCCGGGGGCGGGGCGGGCCCTTCCTGGGAGCAGCTCTGAGCGGGCCCACCTGGTCCCGTCACAGCCACTGTGTCCTGCAGAACCTGTGGACCTGAGTAGACGCAGGCCCTGCAGCTGGGCTGCCTTGCCGCTGCTGGCCTCGGCCTTCCCGTCCTGACGGTGGCCGTCTGGAGCCCCTTTCCAGGCTTTGCAGGGGTGCCACCTGCCTGCCAGGCCCAGGTCCCGGCACCCCATGGCCCTGCTATGCGCGGTCATTTCTGCTCTCCTGGCCATCAGCCCGGGCCTGTGCACAGTCAGCGGGTTAGTGTCACGGAAACCCCGTGCCTCCAGGCTGCTCTCTGGCGCGCTCAGCCTCCCGTCTGCCCCCCGTGCTGGTTCTGTGGCTCCCACGCTGAGGGCCAGAAGCCCCAGCCTCCTCTCCCAACCACGGCTGCCCGCCCACTGTCTCTCCACACTGGCTCTGAGCCCTCCTTCTCTCTACCGTCTCTGCACTTGTATCAGGAGCTTGTCTTTTTGCCTAGGGCAGCCCCTCAGCACCCCTCCCAGGCCTCTGGGGCCCTCTTGGCCCTGGGCGTGGTCAAGCCGCTGAGATCTGGCCGTAGCATCCCTGTGGGCTCAGCCACTCCTGCTATCATTAGTCTCCAGTCACAGGTGGGCACTGGGCCTGCTGGTGGCCAGGACCCCACAGGGCAGGAGCCCACAGACCGAGTCCTGTAGCTTCTAAGGGAGGCCTGGCCCAAGAGGGAGGAGGGAGGACATGGGGGCTGGGAGGGGGCTCGGCCACTCCACCCATTTCATCCCCGCTCTGCCTTTTGGCCAGTTTTATCCTAGGCCTCTTTTCTGCAGAATTGCTCAGAAATATAAATATTTAATTTAAAAATGAAAGCCTCTTCCTGCTGCCAAGCTCTTACCCTTTAAATATTAAATAAGCTCTATTTATAAAGAACATTCTGTTCCCTTCTCACTGCCCCAGACACAGCAGAGGCCGTCACCCAGGGCTGGGAGAGGCCTGTGTGCAGGCGGAAGGGGCTGGCAGACGGGTAGGGACAGGGCGCCCGTGGCCCCTGTGGGTGCCAAGGCCCAGGCTGAGGGCCCGCCTGCCACGCTGACACTGTGCTTCTCCTGGGGTGCCCAGGACGGGGGTCAGCTTACTTGTTCCTTGTGAGGCCCTGTGCCAGACCCTCACCCGTCGTCATTCTTCCCTCCATGGGATCCTCCAGACATCCTGCCCCTGAGCAGCACGTGGGCCCCTGATGGGCTTGACCCGCCAGGCTCATGTAGGGTCCCCAGGCGGGTTACCGGGTGACACCCCCATCCTCGCAGCATGTGGCCGAGGAGCTCCAGCATCTGCTGCAGTGGTTGATGGGCGCACCCGCTGGGCTCAAGATGAACCGGGCGCTGGACCAGGTGCTGGGCCGCTTCTTCCTGTACCACATCCACCTGTGGATCAGTGAGTGCCCACCAGCTCCACAGTGCATGCCTTGGGGACAGAGGCCCAGCCGAGGGGGAATGGGGCCCCTTGGCCTCTGCTTCCTGTCGGCCCGGCACCCTGTGTGGGCAGCTGTCCTCAGGGAGGACCGGGGGCTGCAGGACCCCGGGCGCCCCTTAAGGCTGACACCGTCCCACCAGGCTACATCCACCTCATGTCCCCCTTCATCGAGCACATCCTGTGGCACTTGGGTCTCTCAGCCTGCCTGGGCTTGACAGTCGCCCTGTCCATCCTGTCGGACATCATTTCCCTTCTCACCTTCCATATCTACTGCTTCTATGTCTACGGCGCCAGGTGGGTGTGCCCCCCCTGCGGGCTGGTGCGGGCTGGTGCGTGCAGCCCTGGGTGCTGGGCGCAGACAGGCTCCCAGGCCAGGCGGGCGTGGGGCGGCCCCCACCCTGACGGCAGTGGTCTGCAGGCTCTACTGCCTGAAGATCCATGGTCTGTCCTCGCTGTGGCGCCTATTCCGAGGGAAGAAGTGGAACGTCCTCCGCCAGCGTGTGGACTCCTGCTCCTACGACCTGGACCAGGTACCAGCTCCGTCCAGTTGGCCTTCGGCCTGCACCGGTCCTGCTCCGCAGGCCCCAGGGGTGCAGGGAGCTGCAAGGGGCAGGGTGTACACGGGGCCACAATGGGGCAGAACTCGCTGCAGGCGGGGACAGATCCTGCTCCGGGAGGCTGCAGGGCAGCAGGCGCTGGACGTGAGTGTGCACAGGGCCTGGCTTGTCCTGTTAGCTTGTCCACACCTGCCATGGACACCCTGAGTGCTGCCCTTCAGGGTGTTCTTTTCCTGACTAGTTTTTACCCCCCTCCTGTCTAGTGTATGGGCTGCACACCTCTCAGCTGGTCCTGTCTCTACCCACTCTCTACCCTTGTGTCACCCGGTCTGGAGGGCAGGCATCCCTCCCAGGACGGGGGAGGGCTGTCCCGAGTGGCATCGGGCAGCGGCCGGCGCTCCATCTCTGGACTGGTGGAGGCGCTGTGGTCAGTGCAGGCGGGGGCGCCCCCCGCGTGGGGCTCTTGCTGCTGCTGATGCCGGTGTCCTTTCTCCTCGTAGCTGTTCATCGGGACCTTGCTCTTCACCATCCTGATTTTCCTGCTGCCCACCACAGCCCTGTACTACCTGGTGTTCACCCTGGTGAGCCGAGCGCCGTGTACAGGGGCCTGGCCCACAGTGCGCAGAGTAGTGACTGCTGGCTCTGCCTGCCAGTGGGCAGATCTGGGCAGACCACCCACCCGTGCCGGCCACAACAGAGGGTGGCTGTTCTGGACTCTATTGGGGCCTGGAGCGGGCAGGGGTCCACCTTGGGGGATACCACCCCCTACCACCCTGGGACATACTGCTGGATGCATGGAGGGCAGGGCTCTCTGTGGTGTTGGGGGGGGCGGAGTGTGGCCAGCAGGAAAGGCGTGGTATCCGGGTGGCTGGGCCAAGGGGCCAGTGGCGTGTGTCCCTGGATTGGAGTGCCCCGTCTTCTGACCAAGCGGGAGGGGGTTACCTGTCTCCTGTGCTCAGGTCTCAGGTTCAGGTCTGGGCCCCTGCCCGCCCCCGGGGACCTGTCAGGCCACTCGGCTCAGGCGTGTACAGCGTGGCTTTGGCCACGGTCCCAGGCCCAAGGCCCTGAACATCATCTCTGCTGCAGCTCCGGCTCCTGGTGGTCACCGTGCAGGGCCTGGTCCATCTGCTCGTGGACCTCATCAACTCGCTGCCACTGTACTCGCTTGGCCTCCGGCTGTGCCGGCCCTACAGGCTTGCAGGTAGGTCTCTGAGCTGGCCAGGGAGCATGCCCGGGGCCCTGGAAGCCACGGTGTGTGCGGTGGGCGGGCAGGGAGCAGCACAGGGTCCTGGTTCTGGGGTGTGAACTGCAGGGGGAGCCCTGCCTTCAGGTTCAGAGGCACAGGCACAGCCCNACTTAGGAATATTTATGTAGAGTATTGGCCTTCCCTGTTGGCTCAGAGGTAAATAATCCAGCTGTAATATAGGAGACGTGGGTTCAGCCCCTGGATTGGGAAGATCCCCTGCAGAAGGAAATGATAATTAATTCCAGTATTCTTGCCTGGGAAATCTCACAGACAGCAGAGACTGGTGAGCTAAGTCCATAGGGTCACAGAAGAGTAGAACAAGACTTTGCAACTAAACAACAACAATATGTATAGTACTGTGGATCTGGCAAACAGAAATAGTTTTATTTATTCTTTTCTAATTTGGACTTTTTTCCCCTCTATAATTGCTGTGGCTAGTATTTTTAAAACTATGTTGAACAGAAATGGTGAGAAGGAATATTTGCCCTATTTCTGATCTTGGAAATGCTTTCAGTTTTTCACCATTAAGAATAATGTTAGTTGGTGGCTTGTATATGGCCTTTATATATGACCATTTATTATGGAATAGGCTCCCTCTATATCTAGTTTCTGAAGAGTTTCTAATCATAAATGATTGCTTAATTTGATCAAAAGTGTTTTTCTGCATCTATTTAGATGATCAAATGGTTATTTGCCAGTTTGTTGATATAGAGTATCATATTGATTGATTTACATTTATTGAGGAATCCTCATATTCCTGGGATGAGTCCCATTTGATCATGGTGTGTGATCCTATTAATGAGTTTTTGGACCCAGTTTGCTGGTATTTTGTACCCATGTACATCAGTGATATTAGCCTATAATATTTTTTTCCCCTCCTGTGGTATCATTATCTGATATTGGCATCAAGGGTATGGTGGCCTCATAGAATGAATTGAATTCTTTCTTCTGAAAAATTTTGAAAGGTTTTCAGAAGGGTGGATGTTAACTTTTTTTAAAGATGTTTGAGTGAGTCCACCTTGAAGCCATCTGGTTCCAGACATTTGTTTGTTGGAAGTATTTAAATCAGTTTCAGTTTTACTACCTGTGATTGGTCTGTTCATATTTTATATTTGTTTCTCATTCAGTCTTGGGAGATAGTACCTTTCTAATGTTTTGCCCATTTCTTCCAGGCTGCCCATTTTATTTGCATACAGTTGCTTGAAGTAGTCTCTTATGATCCTTTGTATTTGTGTTTGTTGCAAATTCTTTTTTTTTCCCCTCTCAAACTTTATTGATTTGGGTCCCTTCCCTTCTTTCCTGATTAATCTAGCTAAAAGTTTTTTGTTTGCCTGTTTTAATTTTGTTTATCTTCTCAAAGAACTAGTTTCACTTATCTTGCTATTGTTTTCTTGGTCTCTGTTTCACTTATATCAGCCCTGATTTTTATATTTTTTCCCTTGTACTAAATTTGCGTTTTATTTTTTCTTCTTTCTCTGGTTTCTTCAGTTGTAAGGATAGGTTGTTTATTTGAGATATATCTTGTTTCCTGGGGCTTCCCAGGTGGCTCAGTGGTTAAAGAATCCATCTGCAATGCAGAAGACACAGGAGATGGAGATTCGATCTTGGGGTTGAGAAGAGCCCCTGGAGGAGGGTATGACAGCCCACTCCAGTATTCTTGCCTGGAGAATCTCATGGACAGAGGAGCATGACAGGTACAGTCCATAGGGTCACAAAGAGTTGGACATGACTGAAGTTACTGAATATACAAGATTATACAGGAAATACATATTTATTTCCTATAGTAAAATGTTATTGCTGTAAACCTTCCACTCAAAAACTGCTTTTGCTACACCCCATAGGTTTTGCATTGTCATATTTTCATTCTCATTTATGTCTAGGTATTTTTGTTTTAAAGTTTCCTCCTGGACTTTTCAGTGATCCATTGGTTATTTAGTAACATGTTGTTTAGCTTCCATGTGATTCGTTCTTTTCTTTTTTTAATATTTTTTTTCCTGTTGTTTTTGTTCATTGCTAAGTTGTGTTTGACTCTTTGAAACCCGTGTCCTTCACTATCCCCCAGAATTTGTTCAAATTTATGTCCATTGAGTAAAGTAATGTTATCTAACCATCTCATCCTCTGCCACAGCCTTATCTTTTTGCCTTCNGTTGTTTTTGTTCATTGCTAAGTTGTGTTTGACTCTTTGAAACCCGTGTCCTTCACTATCCCCCAGAATTTGTTCAAATTTATGTCCATTGAGTAAAGTAATGTTATCTAACCATCTCATCCTCTGCCACAGCCTTATCTTTTTGCCTTCAATCTCTCCCAGCATCAGGGTCTTTTCCAATGAGTTAGTTTTTGCATAAGAGAGCCAAAGAATTGGAGCTTCAGCTTCAGGATCAGTCTTTCCAATACATATTCAGGGTTGATTTCCTTTAGGATTGATTGGTTTGATCTCTTTGTGATCCAAAGGACTCTCAATAATCTTCTCCAGCATCACAATTGAAAAGTATCAATTGTTTGGTGCTCAGCCTTCTTTATGGCCCCATTTTCATATCTGTACACGACTATTGGAAAAACCATAGCTCTGACTGTGGATGCTTGCTGGCAAAGTAATGTCTCTGCTTTTTAACATGCTGTCTAGATACTCTTGCCTGGAAAATCCCATGGATGGAGGAGACTGGTATGCTGCAGTCCATGGGGTCTCTAAGTGTAGGACACAACTGAGCAACTTTACTTTCATTTTCACTTTCATGCATTGGAGAAGGAAATGGAAACCCACTCCAGTGTTCTTGCCTAGGGAATCCCAGAGACGGGGGAGCCTGGTGGGCTGCTGTCTATGGAGTCGCATAGAGTTGGACATGACTGAAGTGACTTAGAAGCTTAGCAGCAGATTTATCATAAAGTTTCTTTCAAAGAGCAAGTGTCTTTTAATCTCATATCTGCAGTCACCATTGGCAGTGATCAATCCCTCACTTTCAGTCTGTATTTGTCCCTAGTTCTGAGTTGATTGTCTTGTATATATTATATTATTTTTGCATCACTTCACCTTTCTATGTCACGTAGTTGGAACATTTAATTCATTTACACTTAAAGTAATTGTCCATATGTCAGTTCTTGTTACTATTTCCTTAATTATTTGGAGTTTGTTTTGTTGGTCTTTCTTTTGTTCTTTGGTTCTATTCCCTCGGGGTTTGATGACTGTCGTTAGTGTTGTGATTGGAATGCTTTTTTTGTGTGTGTATCTGTATATTGTAGTGTTTTATTTATTTATTGGTTTACATTTCCCCTGAGCTTTTGATATATTAGTCTATATATGTGCAAAGTTCTTTAAGTTGTTGTCTCTTGATTTAAAATGAAAATAGAAGTTCCTGCATTTTTACTTTCCTCNAGGCCCTGCAGCTGGGCTGCCTTGCCGCTGCTGGCCTCGGCCTTCCCGTCCTGACGGTGGCCGTCTGGAGCCCCTTTCCAGGCTTTGCAGGGGTGCCACCTGCCTGCCAGGCCCAGGTCCCGGCACCCCATGGCCCTGCTATGCGCGGTCATTTCTGCTCTCCTGGCCATCAGCCCGGGCCTGTGCACAGTCAGCGGGTTAGTGTCACGGAAACCCCGTGCCTCCAGGCTGCTCTCTGGCGCGCTCAGCCTCCCGTCTGCCCCCCGTGCTGGTTCTGTGGCTCCCACGCTGAGGGCCAGAAGCCCCAGCCTCCTCTCCCAACCACGGCTGCCCGCCCACTGTCTCTCCACACTGGCTCTGAGCCCTCCTTCTCTCTACCGTCTCTGCACTTGTATCAGGAGCTTGTCTTTTTGCCTAGGGCAGCCCCTCAGCACCCCTCCCAGGCCTCTGGGGCCCTCTTGGCCCTGGGCGTGGTCAAGCCGCTGAGATCTGGCCGTAGCATCCCTGTGGGCTCAGCCACTCCTGCTATCATTAGTCTCCAGTCACAGGTGGGCACTGGGCCTGCTGGTGGCCAGGACCCCACAGGGCAGGAGCCCACAGACCGAGTCCTGTAGCTTCTAAGGGAGGCCTGGCCCAAGAGGGAGGAGGGAGGACATGGGGGCTGGGAGGGGGCTCGGCCACTCCACCCATTTCATCCCCGCTCTGCCTTTTGGCCAGTTTTATCCTAGGCCTCTTTTCTGCAGAATTGCTCAGAAATATAAATATTTAATTTAAAAATGAAAGCCTCTTCCTGCTGCCAAGCTCTTACCCTTTAAATATTAAATAAGCTCTATTTATAAAGAACATTCTGTTCCCTTCTCACTGCCCCAGACACAGCAGAGGCCGTCACCCAGGGCTGGGAGAGGCCTGTGTGCAGGCGGAAGGGGCTGGCAGACGGGTAGGGACAGGGCGCCCGTGGCCCCTGTGGGTGCCAAGGCCCAGGCTGAGGGCCCGCCTGCCACGCTGACACTGTGCTTCTCCTGGGGTGCCCAGGACGGGGGTCAGCTTACTTGTTCCTTGTGAGGCCCTGTGCCAGACCCTCACCCGTCGTCATTCTTCCCTCCATGGGATCCTCCAGACATCCTGCCCCTGAGCAGCACGTGGGCCCCTGATGGGCTTGACCCGCCAGGCTCATGTAGGGTCCCCAGGCGGGTTACCGGGTGACACCCCCATCCTCGCAGCATGTGGCCGAGGAGCTCCAGCATCTGCTGCAGTGGTTGATGGGCGCACCCGCTGGGCTCAAGATGAACCGGGCGCTGGACCAGGTGCTGGGCCGCTTCTTCCTGTACCACATCCACCTGTGGATCAGTGAGTGCCCACCAGCTCCACAGTGCATGCCTTGGGGACAGAGGCCCAGCCGAGGGGGAATGGGGCCCCTTGGCCTCTGCTTCCTGTCGGCCCGGCACCCTGTGTGGGCAGCTGTCCTCAGGGAGGACCGGGGGCTGCAGGACCCCGGGCGCCCCTTAAGGCTGACACCGTCCCACCAGGCTACATCCACCTCATGTCCCCCTTCATCGAGCACATCCTGTGGCACTTGGGTCTCTCAGCCTGCCTGGGCTTGACAGTCGCCCTGTCCATCCTGTCGGACATCATTTCCCTTCTCACCTTCCATATCTACTGCTTCTATGTCTACGGCGCCAGGTGGGTGTGCCCCCCCTGCGGGCTGGTGCGGGCTGGTGCGTGCAGCCCTGGGTGCTGGGCGCAGACAGGCTCCCAGGCCAGGCGGGCGTGGGGCGGCCCCCACCCTGACGGCAGTGGTCTGCAGGCTCTACTGCCTGAAGATCCATGGTCTGTCCTCGCTGTGGCGCCTATTCCGAGGGAAGAAGTGGAACGTCCTCCGCCAGCGTGTGGACTCCTGCTCCTACGACCTGGACCAGGTACCAGCTCCGTCCAGTTGGCCTTCGGCCTGCACCGGTCCTGCTCCGCAGGCCCCAGGGGTGCAGGGAGCTGCAAGGGGCAGGGTGTACACGGGGCCACAATGGGGCAGAACTCGCTGCAGGCGGGGACAGATCCTGCTCCGGGAGGCTGCAGGGCAGCAGGCGCTGGACGTGAGTGTGCACAGGGCCTGGCTTGTCCTGTTAGCTTGTCCACACCTGCCATGGACACCCTGAGTGCTGCCCTTCAGGGTGTTCTTTTCCTGACTAGTTTTTACCCCCCTCCTGTCTAGTGTATGGGCTGCACACCTCTCAGCTGGTCCTGTCTCTACCCACTCTCTACCCTTGTGTCACCCGGTCTGGAGGGCAGGCATCCCTCCCAGGACGGGGGAGGGCTGTCCCGAGTGGCATCGGGCAGCGGCCGGCGCTCCATCTCTGGACTGGTGGAGGCGCTGTGGTCAGTGCAGGCGGGGGCGCCCCCCGCGTGGGGCTCTTGCTGCTGCTGATGCCGGTGTCCTTTCTCCTCGTAGCTGTTCATCGGGACCTTGCTCTTCACCATCCTGATTTTCCTGCTGCCCACCACAGCCCTGTACTACCTGGTGTTCACCCTGGTGAGCCGAGCGCCGTGTACAGGGGCCTGGCCCACAGTGCGCAGAGTAGTGACTGCTGGCTCTGCCTGCCAGTGGGCAGATCTGGGCAGACCACCCACCCGTGCCGGCCACAACAGAGGGTGGCTGTTCTGGACTCTATTGGGGCCTGGAGCGGGCAGGGGTCCACCTTGGGGGATACCACCCCCTACCACCCTGGGACATACTGCTGGATGCATGGAGGGCAGGGCTCTCTGTGGTGTTGGGGGGGGCGGAGTGTGGCCAGCAGGAAAGGCGTGGTATCCGGGTGGCTGGGCCAAGGGGCCAGTGGCGTGTGTCCCTGGATTGGAGTGCCCCGTCTTCTGACCAAGCGGGAGGGGGTTACCTGTCTCCTGTGCTCAGGTCTCAGGTTCAGGTCTGGGCCCCTGCCCGCCCCCGGGGACCTGTCAGGCCACTCGGCTCAGGCGTGTACAGCGTGGCTTTGGCCACGGTCCCAGGCCCAAGGCCCTGAACATCATCTCTGCTGCAGCTCCGGCTCCTGGTGGTCACCGTGCAGGGCCTGGTCCATCTGCTCGTGGACCTCATCAACTCGCTGCCACTGTACTCGCTTGGCCTCCGGCTGTGCCGGCCCTACAGGCTTGCAGGTAGGTCTCTGAGCTGGCCAGGGAGCATGCCCGGGGCCCTGGAAGCCACGGTGTGTGCGGTGGGCGGGCAGGGAGCAGCACAGGGTCCTGGTTCTGGGGTGTGAACTGCAGGGGGAGCCCTGCCTTCAGGTTCAGAGGCACAGGCACAGCCCTGCTGTCTCCTGAGCCTTTCTTGGGATGAGTGTGCAGTTTGTCCGGAAGTGTGCCTGCAGTGTGTGTGGGCAGCGCCTGTGTGTGGCTCAGAAGAGAAACGTGTCCCCTGTGGCTGTGAGGCTGTGTGCCTGCTGGCATCCCTCCGCTGGAGGCTGGCCCCCCAGAAGACTTCTGCCTGCTGGGGCCATGCTGGCCAGCCCATCCACCCCCGCTGGCCCCCCTGTAGGCAGAGGCCCCTGTCTGCACGCTGACCCCAGCCACAGGTTGGCCAGAAGCCCCTGACGGGAGGCTGTCCCCACTGCAGGCCTAGGGAGTCCTGACCAGACTGGTCAGAGTTGTGGTCCAGCCTACCTAGTGCAGGGTCTTTGAACAGTCGGGGAACCTGGGGGTTCCTGGCGTGACTTCTGGGTGACCAGTGTGCCCAGGAGGCCCTGGGCTGGTTTTCAGCCAGCAGCTCGGCCCACCCCAGAGCTCGTGGTGGCTGCTTGCAGTCACTTTGGAGTCGGGAGACACGAATGTGCGTGTTTGTGGGCTTCGGGCCTTGAGTCTGCCCACCAGATGTCCTCAAACCCACTTTCCAAGAGCTTCTTCCACTGACCCCCAGTGGCCCAGGCTCTCCCAGCCCCCACTATACCTCAGCCCCTGGACCCGGCACCTCCCTGGCCCCACCCGCGCTCAGGCCTGCACGGTCCTTTTAACTTCACAGGAAAGGCCGCAGACGCCGTCTCTTCTCTCCACTGCGTTGCCTTGGGGCCTCTTCATCAATTGATAATTAGCTCCTGTTTCTCCTTTTAAGAACCTTCCACCTTGGGGATCCCAAGGCGTGGGAGCCTACACTGCAGGCCAGAGTGTGGAGGGTCCCTGAGTCAGCCACGCTGGAAGGCACTGCGATGGGCAGGGTGCCCACCCCCCAGCAGGTGCCATGTCCACTCTAGGAAACCCCTGCCCTGCTCACAGAGCAGCACAGCCTGCTGGCTCTTCCCTGCCTGCAGACCCTGGGCTTTGGTCTCAGTGCGGTTCCGCCGGAGCTCTGGTGAGGGGTGGCTGCTGCCCACAGCTGGCAGCCCTCCGAGGGGCGCACTGCGGGGGCCACCCTCCCTCACTGGCCCTCGCTCTCCTCGCAGCGGGCGTGAAATTCCGGGTCCTGGAGCACGAGGCCGGCCGGCCCCTGCGCCTCCTGATGCAGGTAAAGGCCTCCCCGCGGCCGCCCTTGCTTTGCTGCCCGTGGACAGATGCCCTGCCCACTGTGAAGTCTCCTGTTCTGGGGCATGTTCTCTGCCCCGCTGGTGGGGGTCCTCAGGGGCCCCGAGGAGACTCCCCCGCCCCCAAGGCTTTTGGGCACTGTGACGCCCCTTCTGCCTGGGCCCTCCCCCAGCGTGGAATCCCTGTGGTGTGCCAGACACCCTGGGGCACCCAGGTTCCGCCTGCTGGGCCCTCCGTCCCTGTGTCCTGCCCTGGGCCAGGGCTCCATCTCCAGGCAAGATAGCAGCGACTTGGCACAGGCCGGCCCTGTTGTGTCGGGGCCTGTCTCGCTGGGGCTGTGGGCCAGTTGCTGGAGGCGCAGAAGCAGCCAGGCTGGCCTGAGAGGAGAGTTCAGAGGCTAAGGAGTCTGTGTGGTTTTCTGGGGAGGTTCCTACGAGCCGAGCGAGTCCTGGAGTGGGGAGTCGGCCCCCGCAGCCAGGCCAGAGCAGAGCACTGCTGACTGAGGCCCAGGCCTGCCTCCCGAGCTGCCCGCCCCGCCCCATGTGCCCCAGCGAGAGCTTGTCTGGCTCGGAGCCGGCCCTGCCCTGTGGTTGTCCAGCCCAGGGACCCCCGGGACAGCCTGCGAGGCCTGGAGAGGGAGTCCCAGGGGGTTGGGGGCCACGTCCCGGCTGATCGCTGCCCTTGTGCTTCCAGATAAACCCCCTGCCCTTCAGCCATGTGGTGCGCATCTACCGCCTCCCCAGCTGTGGCTGCCACCCCAAGCACTCCTGGGGTTCCCTGTGCCGCAAGCTGTTCTTCGGGGAGCTCATCTACCCCTGGAGGCAGAGAGGGGACAAGCAGGACTGAGGGCCCGGCCCCCGGCCCACCTCGCACCGCCATCTGCCACGTGTCAGGGCGGCACACACCTCTTGCTGCCCCTGGTTGTCGGGGCCTCTCCAGGCCCTGCCCGTCGCATCTCCACCCGACTCCAGTCCTGGGGGTGGTGAGGAGGGGGACGCGCATGGTCAGCCAGGCCAGTGCCCAGCTTCAGCACCATCAGCTCTGCCTTGGGGCCCCCTGCTGACCTGGTGTGATGGCACGGTTCACCTGGTCCCACCGGCCCCTGGGCCTGCCCCAGACCCGGGCAGGTGTGCAGAGCCCTGCCTCTGCCCACTTTGCCCGTTCCCAGTGGAATGGGCCGGGAGGTCTTCCTGGCTGCTCCCCTGCACCCCACCCTGTCATGGGTAGGGGGGCCCTTCCCAGGGTGCACTCAACCTCGAGACTCTGGCCCCCAAGGGTCTCCTTCCCTGGGGTCTGCCCCCTGGGGTCCCTAGTGCCTTCCAGCTTGTCTCAGTGGGGGAAGCCAGCCCGTCTGGGGGGTTCAAGCTGCTGCAAACCCCCAGCCCGGTCCAGTGGTTCCAGGAAGCTGGGCAGCAGCGCCCCTGGCACCAAGTCACACAGGGCTTCCTGTCGACTCTCTGGGGAGACTGTTCTGCAGCAGGAACTGCCCACGGACCTCTGGGTGTCTCTCAGTGAAGCCAGGCCACAGGGGGTGCCCCTGCTGGCAGCAGGGACCCGCCCACCTGGCTGCCCATTCCCACTCTACTCCCTGCAGGAACAGGCTTGTTGGCTATATCTTCCATCCTGACACTGGCCTGTGGGAGACACAGGCAGCCCCCGGGCAGGGGTCCCAGCGCTGGTCTGTACCTGCCTGGCAGCCACAGGCAGGATCTGGGTGTGGGTGTGAGGCCAGAGTCCCTGGGGCGCGGGGCCTCAAGAGGCGGTGGTATCATGTACAGCCTATCATCGTGAAGGCGGAGACGTGCGTGCAGCAGGCGGTGGGGCTGTGCCCCCGTCCACCCAGGCACTCGGGACTGCCTACTTGACACCCACGCTACCCCGCTGGGGGCTACAGTGGGGAGGCCTGGGTGCGTCCTCACAGCCCAGGGTCGGGAGGGTGGGCCCTGGCTCTGTCTTTTCTGCTGGGACAATAAAGCCTCCAATGTGCTTGGAGTGCGCCACTGTGCCTTCATCAGCACTTGAGCAATGGGTCTGGGGAGGTGCCCCTTCTCCTGGGGCGGGGGCTCCCACTGTCTATCCTGAGATGATGACCAAGCTGGGGGGCAATGGGCACTCTGCAGGCCTCTGCAGATCTGGGGGCTAGGTGTGTAGCCCCTTGAAGATGTCCTGGCATGGATGGACAGACCCACGGCCACTTGCTTTCTAGTTTGGGCCTTGCCCTGGCGTGAGGGGCTCCCAGAGCAGGACACGGGCCCGGGGTACAGACCTCTGGGTGAGTGGGAAGCTCTGATAAGCGTGTTGTTGCCTGAGACCTGGGACTCCACACACGGAAGGGGTACTTCCTGACAGACTCTTCCGTCCTGCAGCCTCCAGGGCCCGCAGGTGTCTGCTCTGAGCCTGCTATCCGGGCTGTGGGGGAAAGGGTAGAAGCCTGAAGAGGCCACTTGGCAACTTCCAGGCCAGCCTCTCCACCGGGGTCAGCAGAGGACCCACGTGGGGCCTGGCGGGCAGGACCACACCCCACGTTCTGCTGAGAAGGGTCTCCACCTTCAGAAATAGCACCCGAGGCCTGCCTCACCTGCTGAATTCTCCCCCGCTCCGCTCAGCTTGCTGGGCAGCGGTAGCCACGTTCTTGGCCTTGTCAGGCAGCTGTCACTCGTTCCAGGTACAGGACTGCCTGCCCGTCTCCCAAGGGCCAGGCCTGGCCCCAGAGCCGGCAGAGGGACAGTGGCCACTGGCAGCCACTGAGACATGCCACCTGCACGTCCCAGCTGCTCCCATCCTGTCTGGCTTCTGGACTTGTATGGCTTTCATCAGTGGCCCCCACCCCAGCCCAGGGTTCTGACTGCTCCTGCCACACTGACCTCGTAGGGCTTTGTGCTACATACAGCTCAGGCTGCCCTGAGAAATGGACAATTCCCCTTTCATCTGGGGCCGCTACCTCCCTGACAGGTCTTCATGGCCGCCCACAGAGGAGGGCCCGGTGCTCTTCTGCTGCAGACGGGCTCAGAGAGGGACGGCCAGCTGCTGAAGCAGGTGGCCTGAGGCCCACAGTGCGCTCCTGCTGTGACTTCTCACCAGGAGACAGCCGACACGCCACTTCGCACCCTTCACCAGATCCCCGTGGCTACCAGCTTGCTGTGGCCACTTTGTTGAGCTCATACTCTGATCATCAGTTGCCCCTAACTGTGCCCTGAAAGGCCCAGAGTGCCGCCTATCTTGTGGGGCCAAGGCCTGATCTATGTACCCAGGGCACAGAGAGGGAAAGGGCGACTTGAGAGGGGCAGGGCCACCGCTTCCCCCACTACATGGGGTTCGTCTGATGATCCTGGGCTTCAGCTCCTGTGCTCTTGGTGGGAACAGGCACAAGCCACTGTGACCTCAGGCATCGCCTTGGGAGGAACACCAAGTCTGCCCATCCCTGTGAAGTCAGCCTGACACACCAGGGCCGCCTCTGCAAGCTGCTGTCCCTTCCATGTGACAGTGACCAGTACAGAGATACCGTGGCCTCCTGTCCCTCCTCCCGCTCTGGCCCACTGGTTGCAGCGTCCCCTGCTGGCTCTTGCTGGGCGTGCACATGCTCCAGCGCCCTCCACCTGAGGCACTTAAGTGGGGCCTCTCTTGGCAGCAGGCCCCGGCTCAGGGTTGGAGGTTGAGTAACCAGCGGGCCCGTTACTCAATCACTTGTGTGACTCGCCAGTCATTTGTGTGACTCACNCTGGCTCTGTCTTTTCTGCTGGGACAATAAAGCCTCCAATGTGCTTGGAGTGCGCCACTGTGCCTTCATCAGCACTTGAGCAATGGGTCTGGGGAGGTGCCCCTTCTCCTGGGGCGGGGGCTCCCACTGTCTATCCTGAGATGATGACCAAGCTGGGGGGCAATGGGCACTCTGCAGGCCTCTGCAGATCTGGGGGCTAGGTGTGTAGCCCCTTGAAGATGTCCTGGCATGGATGGACAGACCCACGGCCACTTGCTTTCTAGTTTGGGCCTTGCCCTGGCGTGAGGGGCTCCCAGAGCAGGACACGGGCCCGGGGTACAGACCTCTGGGTGAGTGGGAAGCTCTGATAAGCGTGTTGTTGCCTGAGACCTGGGACTCCACACACGGAAGGGGTACTTCCTGACAGACTCTTCCGTCCTGCAGCCTCCAGGGCCCGCAGGTGTCTGCTCTGAGCCTGCTATCCGGGCTGTGGGGGAAAGGGTAGAAGCCTGAAGAGGCCACTTGGCAACTTCCAGGCCAGCCTCTCCACCGGGGTCAGCAGAGGACCCACGTGGGGCCTGGCGGGCAGGACCACACCCCACGTTCTGCTGAGAAGGGTCTCCACCTTCAGAAATAGCACCCGAGGCCTGCCTCACCTGCTGAATTCTCCCCCGCTCCGCTCAGCTTGCTGGGCAGCGGTAGCCACGTTCTTGGCCTTGTCAGGCAGCTGTCACTCGTTCCAGGTACAGGACTGCCTGCCCGTCTCCCAAGGGCCAGGCCTGGCCCCAGAGCCGGCAGAGGGACAGTGGCCACTGGCAGCCACTGAGACATGCCACCTGCACGTCCCAGCTGCTCCCATCCTGTCTGGCTTCTGGACTTGTATGGCTTTCATCAGTGGCCCCCACCCCAGCCCAGGGTTCTGACTGCTCCTGCCACACTGACCTCGTAGGGCTTTGTGCTACATACAGCTCAGGCTGCCCTGAGAAATGGACAATTCCCCTTTCATCTGGGGCCGCTACCTCCCTGACAGGTCTTCATGGCCGCCCACAGAGGAGGGCCCGGTGCTCTTCTGCTGCAGACGGGCTCAGAGAGGGACGGCCAGCTGCTGAAGCAGGTGGCCTGAGGCCCACAGTGCGCTCCTGCTGTGACTTCTCACCAGGAGACAGCCGACACGCCACTTCGCACCCTTCACCAGATCCCCGTGGCTACCAGCTTGCTGTGGCCACTTTGTTGAGCTCATACTCTGATCATCAGTTGCCCCTAACTGTGCCCTGAAAGGCCCAGAGTGCCGCCTATCTTGTGGGGCCAAGGCCTGATCTATGTACCCAGGGCACAGAGAGGGAAAGGGCGACTTGAGAGGGGCAGGGCCACCGCTTCCCCCACTACATGGGGTTCGTCTGATGATCCTGGGCTTCAGCTCCTGTGCTCTTGGTGGGAACAGGCACAAGCCACTGTGACCTCAGGCATCGCCTTGGGAGGAACACCAAGTCTGCCCATCCCTGTGAAGTCAGCCTGACACACCAGGGCCGCCTCTGCAAGCTGCTGTCCCTTCCATGTGACAGTGACCAGTACAGAGATACCGTGGCCTCCTGTCCCTCCTCCCGCTCTGGCCCACTGGTTGCAGCGTCCCCTGCTGGCTCTTGCTGGGCGTGCACATGCTCCAGCGCCCTCCACCTGAGGCACTTAAGTGGGGCCTCTCTTGGCAGCAGGCCCCGGCTCAGGGTTGGAGGTTGAGTAACCAGCGGGCCCGTTACTCAATCACTTGTGTGACTCGCCAGTCATTTGTGTGACTCACCCCATGGGTGGACCCCAGGCCCTACTCAGTAGGGAGGGGGAGATGCCCCAGACCACTTCTTTGTTCCCCCTCTCTGGATAGATACTGGGTCTGGGGGCCTGGCCCCAGCCAGCAGATGGGGAAACTGCAGGGGACACCATCCGGCTCTTCTCCAGAGGGGCCCAGAGTGACCCTCGACCACCCAGCACCTGGGTGCCTTGCGGGACTGACCCAGGACTTGTGAGCGGAAGGCTGTTCTGGGCTGCTGTGTCCTTGGCCTCAGGCTCCTCAAAGGTCATCCCTGCAGAAAGGCATGAGCTACGTGGAGGCCAGCTCCTCCACCCACAGGGCCTGCTGGGCTCAGGGAAGGGCACCCCTCCACCATCCCTTCCTCGTCTGGGCCCCCAGGCTCCAGACCCTGTGGGTTCTTGCTCTGGGGCCGGGAGGTCAGAGGCCAGAGAGGACAGTGGCGCTGGAAACTGCTAAGTCCGCAGGACAGGAGGCACCTGCGAGGCTGCTGCGTCTTTCTCCCAGGACTGGACTCCGCGCACAGGTCTTGGGTGGCCGCATCTGCTGCACGGGCTCTGGTAAGGACCCGTGGCCTCGCTCCGTCCTGGGTAATGGAGAACCAGGGAGCAGGGGCCCCCAGTCCTGAGGTACAAAGGGTGTTTTGACTTAAAATTCTCTTCAAAGTGGGATAACAGTTTCTCACCCACCATTCCTTCCAAGCAGCCACAGACTGAGAAAGAAATGTCACCACCAGTGAGGAGTGACTTCCGAGCAGGGAGAAGGCAAGGCCAGGCAGAGGTGGGCTCCAAGGTTGGTGCAGTGACCTTTGCAGGAGAGGCTTGGCTTGGCTGTGGCTCTCCAGCCCCGCCATCTGAGGACTAACGAGACTCCACCCAAGGGCTGGCGTTTCTGCGAACACTGTGTTGTGGGAGGATGTGCCCTGTCTTGGCATGCTGGCGGCCCTGTCTGCCATGGGCCAGCATCCAGGCTATGGCCGCTCTGTGGATTATGAGTGAACCGGATGGCCCTGCTCACCCCCTGCCCATAGTGCCCCAGAGCTAGGAGGGTACCAAGAGCCTCTCCCTGCAGGCAGGTGAGAAAGGGCCCGGTGCTCACCAGGTGCTGTGCACCCGAAAGAGCGACCAGGCCTCCTTAGGCGGCCTCCCCCGGTGTCCCACCAAAGTGAAATGGCAGAGTCCACACGCTCCCTGCTCACTGCAGGTTATCTGCAGCTTGTGGGGGGGTGGTGATCACTCAGCTGTGCCCCTGACATGCAGAGGTCTGCTCCCTGGGAAGATCACTGACTGCTGGAGAATAGCCCGGGCTCGGTGACCCGCTAGGAAGAGTTCCTGGTGGCCTCTCGATCACCTCCTGGGCACGTGCCAGTTGGGCTGTCCTTGGGGCCTAGCTGCTGTGCTGGCGTGCTTGTTCCCTCTGCATGCACTTTTTCTAGGGAGCCCCAACAAATGTGGCCTCTGCCAGCTCGGGTCCTTTTCATTGACTTATTGTTTTCAATGTCTTTATTAAGCCATACTTTACATATTACAAAATGCACCCATTTCAAGTGTACAATTCTTGAGTTTTACAAAATATTTGTATTTGGCCATGCTGGATCTTAGTTGTAGCATGTGGGACCTGACCAGGGATCGAACCCAGGCCCTCTGCATTGGAGTACAGAGTCCTTGTCACTGGGCCACTAAGGGAAGTCCCTACAGTCACTGGATTTTTAATAGCTTTACCAAGTAGTATAACCATCACCAGTTAGAACATTTTCATTATCCCAAAGACGTTGTGCCCAGTAAGCAGGTGCTCACTGTTTCCCCTCCCCCAGGTCCTGGCAACCACTGATTACTTTCTGTGGACTTGCCTATTCTGGATGTTTCATATAAATGTAGCAGGCATTAGCACTTTATTCCTTTTTACGAATGAAAATCTATTGTTTGGATATGCCACATCTTGTTTATCTGTTTATTTGCTGATGGGCATTTGAGTTGTTTCCACCTTTTGGTTACTGTGAGTAATGTTGCTGTGGACATTCATACGCTAGTTTTTTTTTTTTTTATAAGAGTATGTTTACNGCTGAACTGAACTGATGGTACTTTTATGCTGGACTTGTAAAAATTTTTTTAGTTTTGGCTGTGCTGGGTCTTTGTTGCTGTGCAGGCTTTTCTCTGGTTGCAGAGAGGGAGCTATTCTCTAGTTGTGGTATGCAGGTTTCTCGCTGAAGTAGCCTCTCTTGTTGCGGAGCACAGGCTCTTGGGGTCCCAGCCTCTAGAGGCTCAGTAATTGTGACGCATGGGCTTGGTTGCTCCGTGGCATGTGGAATCTTCCCCGACCAGGGATTAAACCTATGTCTCCTGCATTGGCAGGTGGATTCTTTACCACTGAGCCACTAGGGAAGCCCATATGCTAAACTTTTTGTTAACTACATGTCATGTATGAATTATATTCCCGGGAAAATGTCATCAATGAGAACACCACTCTCCATCCCCAAAGGAAACCATGTTGTCCATTTGGTTTCCAGACTATCCTGTGCACACATTATATTTCTCTACACACAAATCTAGAATGAAACGAATTAAAATTTTAAAGCATTCCTGTTAAAGTTACACTGGGTATAATTATATTGTCATTTGTTTGTCTTCTCAAGTCAGTATTGTTTGCAGTTTACCTCAATGACTGAAGGGGCTGCGTAAACCTGGTTGATTTAATGGCACTCTATCCCGGGTCGAGGTGGTTTCACCACTTTCATCATCACTACAATGCCCTACAGTGATTCTTTGAGCTTGGTACTGACAGCTTCTCCAGGCTAAACAAGACACGGGATTATCAGGCTGTCCAACCTCCCTCCCAGAGAGCTGTTCCCCACATCGTGGCCCACATGTGACGTTGCCGATCCAATGGGGAGTATTATTTTGCTTTACTTTCCATCTTGAAGAGTAAAACTGTTATCTTCACACGTGTTCACACGCATTTCTAATCCATCCTGTAAACAACCCCAAAGTCACTTCCTCCAGGAGGCCCCCTAATCAAACCTCAGAGCACCATGCCCTGCCCCTCTTCCTAGGGCCCCCACCCGGTCACACCAGCTCCGAGCCGGCAGTGCCATCTTCTCTGGAGCCGGAGGAAAACCAGCGCAATGAGCCCGCCATTCCGCAGCGTCGGGCCATCGGAGCCCCGCTGTCTAATTGCAGGCCTTGCCAGGGGAAAAGCAGAGACGAAGGACCGGAGCGGCCCTGCGGCCCTGGGGGCCCTGCACCCCCGCCATGACCCGCGCGTCCCCTCGCCGCCCCCGACCGTCTCATCATCACCGCCGCCAGAACCTCCTCACCGCCGCCCGCCGCCCTCCTTGGTCCTCTGGGCCCGCCCCCACCTCACACCGTACTTCACCGCCCCGGCGCCCAGTCGCTAGAGGAAGTCCCGCCTCCCGTGGCCACTCCGAGCGCCGATTGGCTCCCCTCTCCGCGCCACGCCCCCTCGTCGGAGAGTGCAGCTTCCGAGGGCGCTGAGGCAGGTGGGTCGCTCCGTCCCGGCCGAGGTTTTCGTGGGGGCAGCGGCTGCGACTTTCCCGAGACCTCAGCCCTCCCGCGCCTAGCCACCTCACCTCGTCTTGGTAACGGCCTCCGTCCTGCTCCGTATGCGGAAGGAGGAGCGTATGCAAACAACGTGGAGCTCCAGGCTCCTGATTGGTGAGCATCTCGGAAGCGGGGCGGGCTCAGAGGCCGAGACCGATGTGCGGGCGGTCCAGTTGCTCTGGGAGGGTCTGCAGCGGCGGCCAGTGGCGAAAGGGAGGGCGGGCCGAGGAGCCGTGGGAGCAGGGAGCAGGGTTGCCGGTGAGTCCGCGATGCTCCGTGGGACGCAGCGGGGACGGCGGGGCTGTGACGGACGTGCAGGCGGACCAGTACTTCCGGGAAAGCGGGCGGCAGAGGGCCAATGGCGACGGCGGGAAGGCGGGGCACCTGCGGGCTTCTCCGCGCGGCCTGGCAAGCGGCGGGGCGGGGCATCTGTGATGGACCTGCGCTCGGGCTAATGGCCGCGGAGAGGGGGCGGGGCATGACCGAAGGCGACGGCGCGGGGGCGGAGCGGGGCGCGCGGACGTCTCGCGGCGAAGTCTGGGAAGCGGGGGCAGGGGCTGGGGTGCCCGTGGTGCTGAAGGACGTGGCCGCCGGCCAATGGCCCTGGGAAGGGGGATGGCGGATGACCAATGGCGGCGCGCGGGGCGGGGCGGGGCGGCGGGCCTTAGCGGCGCCTTGCGGGAAGCGGAGGGGCGGCGGCTACTCTGAGGCGAGGAGAGAAGAGGCCCGGTGGGGGCTTTGGAGCAGGTGCGGGCTGGGCGGCCTTGCGGTCCCCCGGCCCCGCTCATCTGCGCCGGCGCCCGCAGGTCGGCCGGAGGCCTCCGCCGCCGGGCTCCGCGGCGCTGTGGGAATGCGGGCTAGGCCCGCGCGCGCGTGAGCGACGATGGGGACGCAGGGCAGCCCGGTCAAGAGCTACGACTACCTGCTCAAGTTCCTGCTGGTGGGCGACAGCGACGTGGGCAAGGGCGAGATCCTGGAGAGCCTGCAGGACGGCGCGGCCGAGTCCCCGTACGCCTACAGCAACGGTAAGCCGGCACCTGGCGCCGCCCGGCGACCTGCGTCTGGCCGCGGGCCGGCGCCAGACGGGGGCCGGGGAGCAGCGCCCTAGCTCGCCGGGGCCCGCCGCGGCTCGCGGCATCTCTGGGGCGGAGACTTGGTCTCGGGCCTCCGAGGAAGAAGGGCCTTGCTTTGGCCCCGCCGCCGCTCCAGGTGTGCACACCTGGGCGTCCTCAGAAGAAGGCGGTTGGCTCCGGGCTCTGAGCTCCGAGCATCAGCACCTTGTGCTGGAGGGCTCTTGAGGGGATTAAACATTCTGTCCCCGTTCCCGGACGTGTGGCCCAGACACGGCACATACGCATCGCTGGCACCTGCCTGGGCTTCTCTCAGCGTCCGCGGTTGACGGGGCAGCGCGGCCCCTCCCAGGCTCTGGCGCTCTTTCCCCGGGACCTTCTTGCTCCCGGCAAGGCTGTCTTTCCTGAGAAATTCTGCTTCTTGGCGTCCTCATCCTCCACACTCTTTGTGTCTTGGGTTCTTGCCGAGGCTGTTTACTAACCTGTTGGCCTGTGGCGGCTGAGACTGTGGACGCTGCTCCTCCATCCTTTCCTTTCAGGACTGTCAGGGTCGTAGGGTTATCTGGGCTGGCCGGACCCCCTCCTGCTGAGGCCTGTCCCACCTCTCCGAGCACATGCTCCCAGCCTCAGCGAGAGTAGGGCCTCGGGTTCGTTTTAGAGGTGAGAGGGCCAGCTGGAGGCCTCCACCACCACTGCTGGGTGTCTTCAGGCGCGGATGGTGGACTCTTGAGTCACCTTCCCGGAGCCAATGCCCAGGAGGCCGGTGGTGCGTATCTGGCAGATCCCGAGGCCAGGGCGCCATCAGGGCAGCAGTTTCCTCGGATGAGATCTCTGCTGCCGAGGGTCCTCCCGCCGGGTGTGGTGAGCGCTGAGGACACAGCCACAGGTGGAGAGGGGACCCGCCTCCTCCCTGTGACAGGTGGAGCGCTGCCTGAGGCGTGAAGACGGCAGGGACTCAGGGATTCCCAGTGGCCTGGGCCAGCCCGCGTCAGCCAGAAACAGTGAAGGGAGCCTCTTGCAGGTGGTCCTTTCGCTCCCCGCTCCCTGGGAGCTCAGATTCCTTTCTGCTAACACCCTCCATAGGGCCAGAGGAGGGGTCCATGCCTGCGGCAGGACTTGGCTCCTGTGGACTGGCTGTTGGGAGTTGCCGGCACAGTGGCGGCTGGCGGGAGGGAGGCGCCAGCGGCTTCTCCCCAGGGGTCCACAGACTCCGCTCTGATGCTGTCCGTGCTGCTGGAAGCCTTCAGCTGCCCCTCGGGCCCTTCCTGTTCAACAGAGGGCAGTTCCACCCTTGGCACCCTGGCTCCCAGAGTCTTCAGGGTTAGGGGCAGTGGGAAGACACGTCGTGGCGACACGCCCACGTCCTGGGAGGCTGAAGAAAAGGTACAGCTCTGTCCTCACTGTCTGCTCCTGGCGTCAGTGCTGCTGGGCGCGTGCCTCCTTTGAGCCCGGGGTGTGGGGGAAGGAAGGAAAGAGATGGAGGGGCCGGAGGGGCAAGCTGGTTTGAGGGGTGGCCGGCCCGGGGTCTGCCCTGACGGTTGTTTCCCTGTTTCTGGGACCGAGTGTGCCGCTGCGTCCCTGGACAGGTCCAGCTGTTTCTGGGGCGGGAGGTTGGTTTCCGTCCTCAGTGCCGACCCGAGGGAAGCTGCATCCCGGAGCTCTCATGCTGGGGTGTGCCCCCTGCTGTTTTCTCTGTTGCTTTGTCCTCAGTGTTGGCAGGAGACTTGCGCTTGGGAGGCACGGGAGGCACGGCAGGCAGCCTGCTATGGCACCCCTGGGCTCACGGTTACCACCCAGCCCCTCCAGTCTCTCTCTTCCTTTGTGTTTTCCTGGGCACCTCAGTCTGGAGCTAGGTGATTTCGGGGTTGCCTTCCCTCTGTTGGTGCTGGGTTCTGGGCTGAGATTGCAGCAGCGAGCCCTTCTCACACGTGTGCTTGCACCCTTGGCTGCGTCTTCACCCTGGGCCTGGCTCTTCTCCCCGATGACCGCAGCCCTCCGCTGCAGCACTTCGTATCTGAGGTGCATCCCAGGAATTGACCAGGTGCACAGTGGCTGCTCCCTGAGGAGCTGGCCACTTGCCTGGTTTGGGCGTGGGCAGTACTTAGTGTGGGGGACACGCCTTTCACAGGGACCAGGACCACATCAGTTAGGACATCATCCCTCAGTTGCTTGGAGAACGTGGGGAAGGTGTCAGTGTCCGGCACCCTGACCTGGAGCGAGCTGCGGAAGGAACGCAGGAAGGAGGGCAGATGGCGCTGGGCTGATGGTACTGACCTGGGCACTCTGGAGAGCATGCTGGAACTACGTGTGACTGTCAGAGACCATGCGCAGGTCACTCTCAGGATGGAGAGTTGGACTTCGCAGCCCTTTGGGAATGAGCTGGGAAGTAGAAGTGGGTAAAGTAAAGTCGAACTTCCTAGGTGGCACAGTAGTAAAGAATCCACCTGCCAAGGCAGGAGATGCAGGTTCGATCCCTGGGTCTGGAAGATCCCCTGAAGGAAGAAGTGACACCCACTCCTGTATTCTTGCCTGGAAATTCTATAGACAGAGAAGGCTGGCGGACTGCAGTCCACGGGGTCACAAAGAGGTGGATGAACAACTGGGCCTGCAGGAAAGGTGAACTTGAACTCATGAGTGTAAGGTGGTAACTGAGGTTTCTCAGTCACATTCGGGATCTGGTAGTAATGAGCAGGCCCTAGTGTCCATGGTAGACCATTTTCTTCTGTGAGGTTGTTGGCTGTGGACATGTATCCTTCAGAAGCAGGGGAGTGGAAACAACGGTGAGGGAGACTGGCCCTGATGGGGGCAGTGGGCACCACCAGGAGCGCTCAGGGGATGTGCTCACACATGGGGAGGCTGCTCAGCAGGCAGGCTTCCAGGATCCTGNTGCTGCTGGAAGCCTTCAGCTGCCCCTCGGGCCCTTCCTGTTCAACAGAGGGCAGTTCCACCCTTGGCACCCTGGCTCCCAGAGTCTTCAGGGTTAGGGGCAGTGGGAAGACACGTCGTGGCGACACGCCCACGTCCTGGGAGGCTGAAGAAAAGGTACAGCTCTGTCCTCACTGTCTGCTCCTGGCGTCAGTGCTGCTGGGCGCGTGCCTCCTTTGAGCCCGGGGTGTGGGGGAAGGAAGGAAAGAGATGGAGGGGCCGGAGGGGCAAGCTGGTTTGAGGGGTGGCCGGCCCGGGGTCTGCCCTGACGGTTGTTTCCCTGTTTCTGGGACCGAGTGTGCCGCTGCGTCCCTGGACAGGTCCAGCTGTTTCTGGGGCGGGAGGTTGGTTTCCGTCCTCAGTGCCGACCCGAGGGAAGCTGCATCCCGGAGCTCTCATGCTGGGGTGTGCCCCCTGCTGTTTTCTCTGTTGCTTTGTCCTCAGTGTTGGCAGGAGACTTGCGCTTGGGAGGCACGGGAGGCACGGCAGGCAGCCTGCTATGGCACCCCTGGGCTCACGGTTACCACCCAGCCCCTCCAGTCTCTCTCTTCCTTTGTGTTTTCCTGGGCACCTCAGTCTGGAGCTAGGTGATTTCGGGGTTGCCTTCCCTCTGTTGGTGCTGGGTTCTGGGCTGAGATTGCAGCAGCGAGCCCTTCTCACACGTGTGCTTGCACCCTTGGCTGCGTCTTCACCCTGGGCCTGGCTCTTCTCCCCGATGACCGCAGCCCTCCGCTGCAGCACTTCGTATCTGAGGTGCATCCCAGGAATTGACCAGGTGCACAGTGGCTGCTCCCTGAGGAGCTGGCCACTTGCCTGGTTTGGGCGTGGGCAGTACTTAGTGTGGGGGACACGCCTTTCACAGGGACCAGGACCACATCAGTTAGGACATCATCCCTCAGTTGCTTGGAGAACGTGGGGAAGGTGTCAGTGTCCGGCACCCTGACCTGGAGCGAGCTGCGGAAGGAACGCAGGAAGGAGGGCAGATGGCGCTGGGCTGATGGTACTGACCTGGGCACTCTGGAGAGCATGCTGGAACTACGTGTGACTGTCAGAGACCATGCGCAGGTCACTCTCAGGATGGAGAGTTGGACTTCGCAGCCCTTTGGGAATGAGCTGGGAAGTAGAAGTGGGTAAAGTAAAGTCGAACTTCCTAGGTGGCACAGTAGTAAAGAATCCACCTGCCAAGGCAGGAGATGCAGGTTCGATCCCTGGGTCTGGAAGATCCCCTGAAGGAAGAAGTGACACCCACTCCTGTATTCTTGCCTGGAAATTCTATAGACAGAGAAGGCTGGCGGACTGCAGTCCACGGGGTCACAAAGAGGTGGATGAACAACTGGGCCTGCAGGAAAGGTGAACTTGAACTCATGAGTGTAAGGTGGTAACTGAGGTTTCTCAGTCACATTCGGGATCTGGTAGTAATGAGCAGGCCCTAGTGTCCATGGTAGACCATTTTCTTCTGTGAGGTTGTTGGCTGTGGACATGTATCCTTCAGAAGCAGGGGAGTGGAAACAACGGTGAGGGAGACTGGCCCTGATGGGGGCAGTGGGCACCACCAGGAGCGCTCAGGGGATGTGCTCACACATGGGGAGGCTGCTCAGCAGGCAGGCTTCCAGGATCCTGGGCGGGCTCTGCCTAGTTGAGTCAAGGAGTGCAGAGGGCGTGGCAGAAGGACGCCCGTCCTCAGATGGAAGAGCAGAGTGGGGAAGGCCCGAGCCCTGGGAGTGGGCCGGTTCTCTGCCCGCAGCAGGTGCAGATCTGGGCAAAGGAGTCAGCATCAGCCCTGGACACAGGCCTTTGTGCTGCTTAGTCGCTCAGTTGCGTTCGATTCTTTGCAACCCCATGGAGGGTCGTCCGCCAGGCTCCATTGTCCATGGGCTTCTCCAGGCAAGAATATTGGAGTGGGTTGCCAGCATTTCCTTCCCTGGGGGATCTTCCTGACCCAGGGATTGAACCCGGGTCTCCTGCACTGGCAGGCAGATTCTTTACCACTGAACCACCTGGGAAGCCCCTGGACAGAGATCTTGGCTGGTGATAAACACAGGTTTGTGAGCCCAAAAGGCTACCTGGTGTGTTCTGTGGGTCAGACTGAGCATGGCACTGTGGGCCCCCAGTGGGCAGATGTCCTGGGACCAGGGCATTTCTTGGGGGCGTGAGCTGAGCTGACAGCCGCCTGCGCCTTCCCTGGGAGCAGTCATCTGTCACCAGGTCCGAGGTGGGGAGGGTGCCTGTGGACGAGGGCTGTGTGCGCCTCTCTGGGAGGGATGGGGAGGGATGGTGATAGGTGCATGAGATGGGGTATGCAGGCCTGAGAACGCAGAGACGTCCATCTGAGGGGCACCGAGGTGCCGTGTTCAGGTCCAGCAGCCGGCCACCCGCGCCCACCCTGTGGGCTGCGCTGCCCCGGGGCTGTGGTGGTTCAGCACTTCCTGACCCCCGTCTGGCCCCCCTCTCTTCCTGGGTCCGATGTTGTCTATCCTTAAACTGCCCTACTCTGATTTTCCCGCTGACACAGTTTGGGCCAGAGGAGGTGTGTCCCTGAGCACAGGGCTCAGGTGGGACGTGGCTGCAGAGGCCTGTCAGCTGCGCATGTGCACGCGTGTGTGCACACACACCACACACACCGTGGGGCTGTGGTGATTTGACTTGGACCACGTCAGCAGCACCCACATCCCTTAACAATGGGAGCAACTTGCTCATACTGTTGCTGTTGGCAGTGTTTTCCTCTTTGGCACTTGGCAACCGTAGTCTTCAGGGGGAGGTCCTGGTGAAGAGGACATGGGGCGACGCTTACCCCTGAGGTGCAGCGGGATAGGGTGCTCGCCCATGAGCTCAGCACAGCCCGGGTCAGAGGATGCTTGCTTTCCTGCCGGGTGTGCTGCTGCCTGTGTCCAGACGTGGACGAGCCCTACTTCCCGCGAGTGATGAGGCACCCACCCTGGGGAATTTAAGGGGCACATCTGCAGGAAAGCAAAGCTTTTTTCTTTAAAAAAAAAAAAAAAACTTTAAGCAGCCCACGGATTTGGCAAAGACATATGGAAATTGGTAGGGTGAGATATTATGGAGCCTTTAAAAACGTTGGTGTGGAGAAATAGTGAATGAACATTAAGTGGTTAGGGAAGCCTTTGTCATCTTGTCAAGTCTGTGTAAGTAAGACAAAGGGCAGAATCATCGACTGAAACACTCAAGAATGTTAATGATCACCTTTGAGTTTTGGGATTATCAGTAGGGTGTTGTGTGTGTTTTTTTTAATAACGGAAGTTTTGTGTGTGAAACATGGTTTGCTCTTCATTGACAGCAGAAAGCTTTTGCTTTGGTTTGGTCTCATGTGGTTTTCAAGGTGTTAAGGGAACCAGCCCACGACCTCCTTGGAGCTGCTCCCCAGCCCGAGTGCCCGCATGCAGGGGTGTCCGCTCCGCCCCTTCCAGGCCTGTGATGGGCTGCCACCTGCACCCGTGGTTCAGACCCTTCGCCGCCGGAGAAGGGCGGGCCTGGGGCCAGCACGTCGTGCTTGTGCTGAGAACATCTCTGTGGTCAGCAGATCAGTGGGTGGCCCTGATCACGGTGTGATTCAGGCCCCAGTTGCCCCATCCCACGCCCCCTCCGGCCTGCTTCTCCTGTCTGAAGTAGAGCCATACGACTTGGCCTCTCTTGTCTTCTCATTTCGACCAGCGGGTTTCCATGGCTGGGTCACCCTGAGGGACACTGGTGTGCAGAGTCTCACGTGTGTCTTGGCGAGTGAGCACGCGTGTTTCTGTCAGGGGTGCGGTGAGTGCTGGGGGTGGGCGCCACCCGGCAGCTTTCCAGAGCAGATGTGCAGTTTCTGCCCGACGGGGAGGGCACGAGGGTTGCGCGCACTCCACGCTCACTGTGCTGAGGGCTGCCTCCTGGTAAATCCACCCAGCAGGTGGGTTTTAGACCCCCTCGAGTTGTTACTAGAAGTGGCTTGAGACCACCGCCCCAGTCACCCATCCCCCAGGTGCTCCCTGAGACCCCCGCCCTGTCACCTGTCCCCCGGGCGTTCCCTGAGATCCCCGCTGTGGTCACCCACCCCCTGAGACCACCGCCGCGGTCACCTATCCCCCAGGCGCTCTCTGAGACCCCCGCCCCGTCACCTGTCCCCCGGGCGTTCCCTGAGATCCCCGCCGTGGTCACCGGCCCTCTGAGACCCCCGCCCCGGTCATCCATCCCCCAGGCACTCCGTGAGACCACCGCCATGGTCGCCCATCCCCCGGGCACTCCCTGAGACCACCGCCACGGTCACCCGTCCCCCTGCCGCTCCCGCTGCCGTCCCTTGCCGTCTCATCACTCTGCAGGCGCAGTGGTCAGTCAGGTGGGGCTGAGTTCCTGTTCCTTTGCTGTGGACAGAGGGCTATCCCAGCCCCTCAGGGTCACTTGCGCTCCTCACCAGGTCCCCCCTTCCACTCTGAGAGCCAGGGCAGGGCCCTCCTTCCATCACATCTGTCAGACTCACTGGCCAGGGGTGCCCACCTCTGAGGACTTGTGATGACATTGGGCCGGGGAGCCCAGGGTCCTCTCCCCTCTTGAGGCCTGGGACCCATCGTGTCAGCCAAGCCCTTCGCCCTGTGGGAGGCGTGTCCTCAGGTTCCAGAACTAGGACTACAGAGCCCTACAGAAGGGTCTTTGGGTTGTTGGTGTTGGTCGGCTTTTGCAGGCCGGTTGATGGAGTGTGCGTCCGTGTTTCTGCCCCTGCCAGCACTGGGTGTTCCGCAGTTGACATTCTCACACCTGACTCTGGAGATGTTGTTAGGAGGTGGGGCCTTCGGGAGGTGATCTGGTCAGGATGGCTCCCTCGCTGCCTCTGCCCGAAGACACGGTGGGCAGCCACCCTTCCAGATGCTGGATCCCCCGTGCTGAGTGGTCTCCTGGCCTCCAGAGAGCGGCAGATAAATGCCTGCTGTCCATGAGTCCCAGTCTGCGGAATTGTTTCAGCTCCAAGCCAACCAGAAAGCACCACGCACGTTTCTGTGGGCAGGAATCTGGGCCTCAGGGCTCTGCACACTCGTGGGCCAGGCCGAAGGCTCTCTGGGCTCAAGTGTTGTCAGCGGCGGTGCCCGGCCTCCATTCCTGGGCACAGGCCCCTCCCCAGGAGCCTCCTGCTTCATGGAGCCACAGGACTGTCTGTGCAGTGTGATTGTGGAGCGGCCATCGTCACTGGGCCCTTCTCTGAGGGGCAGAAACCAGGCTTGGCCCCCATCGCCCTCAGGAGGACTGGGGCCTGTGCCCACCTGTGAGGGCCCGCCACACTGCGGGAGACCCTCCTCTGCCCTCTGCGTGCCCTGGAAGGAGGCACGTCCCTCCCGCCCCCAGGGAGAGGGTGTGCAAGGGCTGGTCAGGTGTGTCGGGAGGACCGCTTGGCCTGGCGCCGCCTGCACGGCCATGTGCGGCCCCCAGCACTTCTGCATGTCTGCCGCTGTTGCTGAGCGCTGTTTCTGGTTCCGCAAGGACCTAGGTCTTTTTTGCCTTTGTGTGCCTCTGCGAACTTGGCGAAATCTGCTTTTCCCTCCCTAAGGAGTAGCTCTGAGGAGCAGCAGCTGCCTGTCTGGGTTTGCGGCAGCACCCTGACGCTGGGGGTTGGCATTGTGTTGGGTCCAGGAGGGGAGCAGGGGTCTGGGGGCCGTGCTGGTAGAGCAGCTCCTCCTGCGGAGGGATGGCGGGGTGACGGCAGCCCCTCCACGCCCGATGTCAGGCGCAAGGGGAGGCATTGATCAGCATTTTCTCTTTCTTTCTTAACCCAGTCTTTATCACTCGTTTTTTTCTCACTGTTATGAATTTTTAACAAGTTGTCCTGTGGCTTTTCATCTTGTTGGGAAGTGCCTGGGTGGATATACACTAGAGCTGCCGATTCCTCTGTAAAGACTAAACTTCGGATGGAAGCGGGGCTGGCAGGTTGTTTTGTGGGTGGGGCACCCCTCCTTGCTGGTCCTGCAGATGGGTCTGAGTTTAGCCTGGACTGGTGCATGGGCAATGCCCCCCCAGCCCCCAGGGGCCAGGAAGGCTGTGCCTGGCGGTCTTGGTCCTGAAAGCTGTTGCTCCCAGGGAGGGCAGAGCCCTGGGCTTCTGAACACTCGCGATCTTGGCTTGTGCTCAGGCTAAGGCTGAGAACCGATGCTGCTTGTCCGCTTCACCCTGCGACCTTGTTATTTCCCAGGGTTCGAGCGAAGGTGGGTTTTCTTGAGGTCTTTTGTCCAGCGTCGGTGTCCGCAGATGTGGGAAATGTGGGTTCCAAAGGAGGACCACCTGCTGCATTGCGGGGAGAAGGGCCCGAGGGCGGCCCCCGCACCACCAGGCCGTCCTCCACAGGAGGGCCCTGGGGCCGCGGGGGCCCCACCAGGCTGCGAAGGCCGGGGGCGGGGGGGTTCTCCTGCTAGCGGGGGCCGCCTGGCCTTCCTCCTGTGTGTCCGTGCACGCAGTCCCAGCCCCTGGTGCGGTGGCTGTCGGGGCCTGAGGGCTGCCCGATAGACTCCCCAATCACCAGGACGTGGGCACCTGCCAGGATGGGCCCTGCTCTGAGCACCTCTGGGGAGGGCGGAAGCCTCGGTGCCAGGCACTCCCTGCCTCCCGGGCTGGGTACCTCTCTGCTGGGTGGGTCCCGTGGGCCAGGGGATGCAGGGTCCCAGGCGTCGGCCCTTCTGGACAGGTCTCTGCAGCGTCCCCTTGACTGCCCTGAGGAGTGGAATTAGCGGGTCACCTGTTTTGCCCACACTCGTCACTGCAGCACACACACCTGTAATGTGAAGCAGGAAGAAGGGGTGCGGGTGATGTCGTCAGGCGGTTGTGGCCGAGTGAGTCAGTGCCTGGGGATGTCGTGCGACTCTGAGAAGACGATGGTGAAAATGGGCCTGGTGGCGGTGTCGCTGTGCACGATGCGATTTGTTTTGAGATGGTGAACAGTTCTTGTTCAGATTCTGAACAAGCAGGCTTCTATGATTCATAAAGTGGAAACGTCCCTGTGAGATGTCAGACCCCTCGCAATGTCAAGGTGGGGTCTCAGCTGTGAACACCCAGCAGCAGCAGGGGCGCGGGGTGACAGTCAACGCTCAGGCTGCAGTTCCTGCCTTGGGGCCGCGCGGGGTGGCCGGAGCCTGGTGGAGTGAGGCGTGCAGAAGGCCGCTGCGTCAGGTGAACTGCGCCCCGCAGAAGCCCTGGGGAGCAGCAGATAGACCTCCCGTGAGCCCCCGGGAGAGAGGGGCGGCCATTTAGGAGGCGCAGAGCTGAAGCCTGGGCAGCCAGGGGCCAGTAAGGACACAGCAGGCCTGCTCTGGCCCCCGGTGGCCTCCTGAGCCCTATGTCCATTGGAGGAGGGTCTGCGGTCCAGGCCCCCGGCCAGGTCCTGTGGGGACTCCTCCCCGTGTGTGAGGTGCCCTTGCCCCGCCCCTGGCAGCTGAGACTGGTGGTGTTCTGTGCCCACCTAGTGTTACATGCATCCCATGAAGCTGCTGGTCCTCGAGGATGGCCAGGGGACTGCAGTTCTGCTGGGACAGGTCCTGAGGCCACAGAGGGGGTCTGGGCTAGAAAGCCATGAGGTCTGGCACTGTCCCTGCAGGAGGTGCTGCCTCTGTGGGCGGGCCTCCCTTTGCACTCGAGTGTCTGGGTTTTCTGAGCCTGCAACGCACACTGTACGTTTCTGCCCAGGTTTGGGGGGGTGGGTCGGTGAGTGGCAGGGTAAACTTGAAGAGCATACTTGAGATGTATTTTAACCATACTGTGTGTGTGGTTCATGGGATCTTAGTTCCCCGAGGGGTATGGGACCCCTGCCCCTGCAGTGCAAACACAGCGTCCTAGCCCCCAGACAGCCAGGGAAGCCCTTCTTGAGGTTGTTGAGAAACCTCCGAGGGAGTGACCCTGCTGTCTGCCCTGAGGATCCTCCGGCCCTGGGGCGGGCTCCTGGGTGGGAATCTCACTGGTTCCCGTCTGTGGGCCATCTGGCCCAGCCGCTGTGCGTGGAGGGCTTGCTGCAGGGAAGGCAGAGCTGGTCCCTCTGCGGTGCCTGTGCCCAGCTCTGCGAGCCTGCCCGCACAGGGCCCTCTGGGGCATCTGGCAGTGCTTTCAGCAGAGGCCCTGGAGGCTGGGGACTGGCCGTCCTCTCTGGAGTTGAAGTCCTGAGTAAGGAGTTGGGCGGGCTCAGGCAGGGGGTGGGCAAGGTCCCCGTGTGCACTGCCCCGGGGCCACGGAGGCTGGCATGCTCCCCAGCGGCTCCCTGTGCCCTGCTTCCTCCTGTGCCCTCCCTGGGCACCCTCTCTTCCTTGCAACTCCAGGCTGGCCCTTGGGCCCTGGCACCAAGTCGGCTACAACCCTTTCGTGGGGATGGCCTTGGGGTGGGTCCCTGTGGCCAGCACCCACTGGACTGAGCGCCCAAGAGGTGCCTGCCTGAAGGGTGTGCGTCTGTGCCCTTCCTGGGATCGCTGTGTCCAGCACTGTCTTCATAGGGTCTGGCTCACGCAGCGAGAGAGCCCGGACCCTCTAAGGCATCCAGAGCCAAATCTGAGCTCCCTGTTTGACAGAATTCCAGGATTTCCCACCTAAGAAAGTGAGTTATTGGCAGACAGTTGAGGGGAGGTGAATGCACAGGAAAGATGGTGGAGGCACCCATTTCTTTAGCTCGAGAGTGCGTGTGGGAGAATCTTCTCTTCTTTCTTGAAAAAAATTGTGGCTAAATATACACAATGTAAAATTTATCATTTTAAGTACCTGAGGTGTACAGTTCAGATGCCCTCCCAGCATCTCCAGAGCTTTTTCATTTTCCCAGCTGAGGCTCCCCGCTGAGCACCTCTCCCCACCCTCCTCTGGCCCTAGGTAGCCTTTCTCCGTCCGCTCTCTGAGGCTCATGCTCCAGCGACCTTGCAGAAGGGGCAGGCAGGGTGTGTCTTGTGTCTGGTTCGTTTTACTGAGCATAAGAATGTCTTCCGGGTTCATTCCCCTTGCAGCATGTGTCAGACTCTCCTTCCTCTCTGAGGTGGGATAATAGTTTATTGTACAGATGGACGGCATTTTGATTATTCATTCTTTCATCTTTAGAGACTGGGGCTGTGTCCGTCTTTTAGCTGTCGTGAATGATGCTGCAGTGAGCGTGCGTGTGCAAATGCATACATGTTGGATGGACTTTCTGGATTCCGTGGTGACACTGAGTTTAATTCTGAGGGAGCACCTTGCTGTCTTCCCTGGTGGCAGCACCATCTTCCAGCCCTACCAGCAGGGCTCACGGGTTCTGGTTCCTCTGCATCCTCACCAACACTGCTTGTTTTCTGCTTTTTTGATAATAACTATTTGATGGGTGTGATGTGGTGTCTCATATGGCTTTGATCTGCATTTCCTTAATTCATATNCAGCCGCTGTGCGTGGAGGGCTTGCTGCAGGGAAGGCAGAGCTGGTCCCTCTGCGGTGCCTGTGCCCAGCTCTGCGAGCCTGCCCGCACAGGGCCCTCTGGGGCATCTGGCAGTGCTTTCAGCAGAGGCCCTGGAGGCTGGGGACTGGCCGTCCTCTCTGGAGTTGAAGTCCTGAGTAAGGAGTTGGGCGGGCTCAGGCAGGGGGTGGGCAAGGTCCCCGTGTGCACTGCCCCGGGGCCACGGAGGCTGGCATGCTCCCCAGCGGCTCCCTGTGCCCTGCTTCCTCCTGTGCCCTCCCTGGGCACCCTCTCTTCCTTGCAACTCCAGGCTGGCCCTTGGGCCCTGGCACCAAGTCGGCTACAACCCTTTCGTGGGGATGGCCTTGGGGTGGGTCCCTGTGGCCAGCACCCACTGGACTGAGCGCCCAAGAGGTGCCTGCCTGAAGGGTGTGCGTCTGTGCCCTTCCTGGGATCGCTGTGTCCAGCACTGTCTTCATAGGGTCTGGCTCACGCAGCGAGAGAGCCCGGACCCTCTAAGGCATCCAGAGCCAAATCTGAGCTCCCTGTTTGACAGAATTCCAGGATTTCCCACCTAAGAAAGTGAGTTATTGGCAGACAGTTGAGGGGAGGTGAATGCACAGGAAAGATGGTGGAGGCACCCATTTCTTTAGCTCGAGAGTGCGTGTGGGAGAATCTTCTCTTCTTTCTTGAAAAAAATTGTGGCTAAATATACACAATGTAAAATTTATCATTTTAAGTACCTGAGGTGTACAGTTCAGATGCCCTCCCAGCATCTCCAGAGCTTTTTCATTTTCCCAGCTGAGGCTCCCCGCTGAGCACCTCTCCCCACCCTCCTCTGGCCCTAGGTAGCCTTTCTCCGTCCGCTCTCTGAGGCTCATGCTCCAGCGACCTTGCAGAAGGGGCAGGCAGGGTGTGTCTTGTGTCTGGTTCGTTTTACTGAGCATAAGAATGTCTTCCGGGTTCATTCCCCTTGCAGCATGTGTCAGACTCTCCTTCCTCTCTGAGGTGGGATAATAGTTTATTGTACAGATGGACGGCATTTTGATTATTCATTCTTTCATCTTTAGAGACTGGGGCTGTGTCCGTCTTTTAGCTGTCGTGAATGATGCTGCAGTGAGCGTGCGTGTGCAAATGCATACATGTTGGATGGACTTTCTGGATTCCGTGGTGACACTGAGTTTAATTCTGAGGGAGCACCTTGCTGTCTTCCCTGGTGGCAGCACCATCTTCCAGCCCTACCAGCAGGGCTCACGGGTTCTGGTTCCTCTGCATCCTCACCAACACTGCTTGTTTTCTGCTTTTTTGATAATAACTATTTGATGGGTGTGATGTGGTGTCTCATATGGCTTTGATCTGCATTTCCTTAATTCATATGATTATTAGCTATTTGCATATCTTCTTTGGAGAAATGTCTCTTTAAGTCTTTGGTCCACCTTTTAATTGGATTCTTTTTGTCGAGTTGTAAGATTTCTTTGTTTTCTGAATACTAGTCCTTTTTCAGATACACGCAAGTATTTATCATGTCCCGTTTTGTGGATTGTGTTTTCCTTCTGCTGAGCATCTTGATGGGTGGGCGCCAGGCTTTGACATGTGGCCAGCAGGGAGTGGGGTGGAAGGCCCTCGGGGCAGAGGCCCCTCATGCAGCGCTGTGGTGGACTCTGCCCACGTGCCGGGTCTGCATGGAAAATGCCCATTTCCAAGCCTCCCTGGAGCAGGTGTTGTGAACAGCCAAGAACCTGGACACTCAAGGCTCCAGGGAGGAGAAGAAAGGGCCCAGCTTTCCGGACGCCAGCTGAAGGTCTTGGTGTGAGGTGATGCTGCCAGCACTGCCCCTGCCCCTGCCAGGGATGGGACTTATTTAGCTTTTTCTGCATGAAAGTATAAGAAAGTAACAAACAGGGAACTGCTGTATAACATAAGAAACTGAATTCAATGTGTTATAATAACCTATGATGGAGAAGAATCTGAAAAAGAATAGATACACATATGAAACTGAATCACTTTGCAGTATAGCTGAAGCAACTATAATTCAACTATGCTTCAATTTCAAAGTATTCAAAAAATGAAAAGTAAAGACGTGGCCAGCAGAGGTTCTTTGAGAGCTTTCCAGAGAAGCAGCATTTCAGATGCCACTTTGTCATTAACAGTGCTCCAGGCACACTCCAGTTGACAGAACCTGGGTGCTGGGTGAACCCAGGAACTCAGAAAACCCATTAGCTCTGAGAAGCGTGTGACGTGGCCGGTGCTGAGACCAACCACCCTCCCTTTGGCTGGAGCGTTGGCACCCCCTTGGGCCACTGGGATGACAGGAGGGTGGCCAGCTCGGGTGACTGAGGTCGCTGGGCTCCCTGGCTGCAGCCCTGTCTCCTCTGGGCTGCAGAGACCGAGTCCTGGCCAGGTGAGTCCTTCACCCGCTCTCTGCTTTATTGCAGGGATCGACTACAAGACAACCACCATCCTGCTGGACGGCCGGCGCGTCAAGCTGGAGCTCTGGTGAGTCATGCTATGCGCCAAGACGCCTGGTTGGGGGCTGCTGTGCTTCTCTTATTGCCGGGGCCAGGGAACAGGGTGAAGTAGGTCGGGTCCTTAAGGAAACCACCAGCCGTGTAGACAGGGGACCGCATGTGATGCAGAGACCAGAAGGTCAGGGCTGCCCGTCCTGGCAGAGCCTGGCTCCCTTTTGCCCATAAAGACGTATTTCCAGGGGGCCCGGGCCCTTCCCTCCTTGCCGCTTCCGGACTCCACATCGAGGGTGTTTGCAGACCCTCACAGTTGCTGTGTGACTTCCCCCGCACTTGGGTTCTCCAGCCCCACAGGGCAGTCTCCTGAGATGTCCAGTCCAAGGAGGTCCGCGGGGCGCATGCAGAGCGGGAGGGGCGGGGTCCTTCATGCAGGTGGGCTCCCATGGGTCGCATCCCCCCACTTTGTTTCAGGGACACCTCGGGCCAGGGCCGGTTCTGCACCATCTTCAGGTCCTACTCGCGAGGCGCACAGGTAAGACCCGCACGGCAGTCCTCCAGGGGGTCCGCAGGGCTGTGGCACCCTGTGTGGAGCGTGGCAGCTGTGGGCTCGGGGCCAGCTGGCTGGACGGAGGGCTGAGCCCTGTGGGAAGGGCTGCTGCAGATGCCAGAGGGCGGACACGGGCTGTGGTGGCGGGCCTGCAGGGAGGAGCTCCGGGGCTGGACTGTGTGCATTGCGGGGGCTCCTGGGGGCCTGCTCGTCCCAGTCTGTCCTGGGCATCTCGTGGTGGCCTGCGTGCCAACCGTCAGTGTGAGATTGAGGCTACATGGAGGGAAGCAGCAGTTGTGTGAACAGACCAGCTGCCCACTCACTGCCTTCGCGAGGGGACTGGCTTCAGGGGACCTGTGGGGGGCCCAGGCTCTGACCAGGTGGGGTGTGCCCCCTGATGGTGGACTGGACAGTGGAGGCCAGGCCTCCTCTGCTTGGCAAGCAGGAGCTGACACGTTTGCAGGCGCCTCTCGGGAGCGTTCGGAGCGCTGCTCCCTGCTGCGGCCGGGCGTGTGGTGGACAGCCCCCTGCAGGGCTTCCGGCTGTGCAGGCCTCCGCTGAGGTGCGAGCGAGGGTGCTGCTGCCGATCTACCTAGCCTGGCAGTCCCACCTGGAGCGGCTGCTCCTTGACGGTCAGAGCCGGCAGCCCGCAGACTGCCTGGCACCAGCGCAGACATGAGGGAGCGCGGGCCGCCCCACAGCCCGGGACCGCGGGCGGGCACGGTGCCCAGGAGCGTCCCTCAGCCTGGTCTGGGGGGCTCTGACGGGCATCCCCTCGTGCACGGGGGTACGGGTGCTGGGGCCTGAGGCCTCAGGCTTCCTGACAGGGTCTCTGGTCTTCTGTGGCTTTTGAATGTCTCCCGATTTTTATGATGCACCTGTTGCTACTTTTTCAATAAAACAGGAAATGCGGTGAGAGGATAGTTACCTCGGTTTATGGGGACAGGGCGATCGGGGAACAGCAAGGAGGCCCTGAGGGCCCCTGAACGCAGGCCAGCTCTGCGGGGACAGGCGCAGGCAGGTCGGCTGAGGGCTCGCCTGCGCGGGCCTAGGGAGGGGAACGCGTTCTGCATCCACTTCTCTGCAGGGCAGCGGGCATGGACGTGTCACTCATGCTGACTGACTGCACTAGTTCCAGACTCTCCTGTTGCTTTTGGGCTGGAGGAACCAGTCATGGATCCTGGATGTGCTTCCGGCCCGGGTGGCGGGTGGGGGTGGGTCTCCAGCTGGGAAGCTGACCTCGGGTCTCCTGCCTGGTCAACACCCCACGCTGGCTGCAGCGTGGCCCGTGTGGCCCGGGGTGCGATCAGCAGCTGCTCTTCCCCAGGTCCTGTCTGTCCTGTCGCCCTCCTGCCCTGGCGCAGTCCCCGGAGGCCCCACAGCCGCCGCCGTAGCCCTGGCTGCACTCCTGTGTCTCTTCCTGGGAGGCCCTCTCTGCCTCAGGTCTCCTGACTTGTGACCCTTGTTTCTGTGGCTGAGGTCTGTGGTGGCCACTTGTGGCCCAGGTGGCCAGCGCTCCCGCTTGGGGGACCGTGGTCCCCTGTGCCAGTTCCCTTAGGCTGGGCATGTGGGAGGAGCCGGGATGGGCAGCGTCCTGTCAAGCTGGGGCTTGGGATCAGCTGGGTTCGCACCAAGGGGAGCTCAGCCAGGCGCTGGTCTCTTGGAGACAGGTGAGTGGTTTGGGCACGTGCACCCTTCCAGCGAGTGCCAAGTAGGACACCAGCCTGGGTGGGGTGTGTGCGGTTTGTCTGCTCCCCTCGTCAGCGCGTTCATTCCTGGGCAGAGCCGTGCTCGCGCTGTGGGGTGTGGGCAGGGGCGTTCAGCCACAGCCTGTGGCTCCTTGGCCGCTGTACCACAAGCGCATGACTCAGCCCCACACTCACTGGTAAAAGCCACCCTCCGACCTTGGTCGGGTGGTGATTGCACAGGTGTGTGTTTGTCCAAACTCATTGAACAGGTTACACCTGAAATCCCTATGTTTTTTGGTGTGTAAGCTCAATAAACTACCTCGGCAACAAGGGTGCACACGCCTATCCACACCTGGGAGGTTTTCTCTCGCAGCTCGAGTCACCTGTGTGTGCTGAGAGGCTCGCCGCCGATGTTTGTAACAAAATGAGGTGTGTCACCTGTGACCCAGCAGCCGTGCCCGCTGACGAGCCTGGTGCGAGTGTCTGGCTGCTGTGGGGAAGGCCCTGGTGTGCTGAGCGGTTTGCACCAGGACCCTCTCTGGGTTAGGAGATGCCTCTGAGTGCTTGAAAGACAGCAGCAGGTGACGGGCAGGGGGCAGAACCAGAGCCTCTCTCTCTACCATGGAGGCTTACTAAGTTTTAAGAAGCTGAACCAAAGTTAAGAGAAAAAGGGAGAATACAGTAAGAATGTCTTTGCTACTCCTCTGGCTCTCTGAGGTCGCAGCTGACTCAGGGGTCCTTTGGAGGGGTCCTGTGACCAGGAGCCCCATTTTGGGGCCTCGAGGAAGCCCCTGTGCCCAGTCCCAGGCATCTTTCCTGCCAGGTCTGTTGTCCCTTTGGTCCCTGCCCACAGTTTGGCCGTCTCGCTGTCCTTCATCCTGTGACCTCTCTGTCATTAGCCTGACCTGGCGGACACGGGTGGCAGTGGTAGGCAGAGACTGGTGCCAGCTAGGAGACCAGCCAGAGGCTCTTCGACAGCCTTGGGGTGCACTTGAGCCTGAACCCAAGAGATGGGCTTCTCTCCGTTTGCTCGAGCTTTTAAGTGTTCCGGGTCCCCTCTTCTAACCCACCTGCCCGCACTGGCTTGGGGGGTCTGTGCGATCGGCTGGGGCCTGCTCAAGCTGCCGGTGAGGTGAGCTGTCCATGAGGCGCGGCTTGTGGGACCTGGGTCCCTGACCAGGGCTGGAACCTGGCCCCCTGCATTGGGAGACTGAGGCACTGGGCCACCAGGGCGGTGCCTCTTTGGAGTCTTATACGTGGAACCTCCTCGAACGGGCAGGTGGACTGAGTGGGAAGCTATCATCAAAGCGCTGCTGGGGGAGGATGTCTGCGGAATTCCCGCTCATAATGAAGGTGTCACTGAGAATGAATTAGTGCTGACGGAGTTACCAGGAAACAGAAACGTGGAGATGGGGATCTTGCCACAGATCTGATGGTGCTGACCTTACCCTTGCAAGTCAGGAAACCGAAGCACAGTGGTTGCTCACGGCCGACCAAGACCCTTGAGTCAGGTCAGGTGAGACCTTCGGCAAGAACCGACGGGACTGGGAAATGGCGTGCACTGCGCACTGGATGGCTTGGGAGCCAGGACCACCCAGAGGCGCCCCTGGGAGCAGGCTGTGGTGGTGGAGGAGTGCCACTGCTCTCGGTGCTCCCGGAGCATGGTCCTCTCAGGTTCTGGGGCACAGCAGTCAGCTTCTGACGCTTTAACAGGCGGGACGAAGTCACTGAAGATGTCCTGCCAGCGCCTGGCTTGGCGGATACTCCAGTTTCAGGGCTCCAGCAGGCGGCCATTGGGAGCATGCCCATCCCTGCTGCCTCACCCCGCTGGCCGCCGGGAGCTCAGGTCAGGCTGGTCGGACCTCAGGGCAGCTGTGCCCCCAGCAGGGTGGAGTTCACCCTTCGGGCCCTGGCCCCACAGCCTCATCAGTCCTCGGGCTGTGTGGCCAGTGTGCCAGGCCCAGCCCTAGCCTTTTCCGGTCGGCCTGTGTCTGCTGGCTTGCCCCCAACCTCGGCAGTTACCCCGCAGACTGGCACGGCCAGGCCTTTCGTTGCACGGCAGCCCCTGCCTCTCTCCCTGGTGTGGCTCCAGGCCAGAAGGGGGGACCTGACAGCCCCAGAGGAGGTTTCCCACTCCTGAAGGACCCGGCAGGCATGCGCCCGTGCTCCCTCTGACCAGGGCTGCACCCGGCCAGGATGGGGCTGTCAGTGGAGACACAGTCACATCCCCAAAGGCTCCAGTGCTGCTCTTAATCTGCAGTGAGGCACAGAAATGTAAAGAGCAGAGCATTTTTATACCACTGTTGCTGTTAATTGAAAGTATAATTTGTTGGAGGGGAAAGAAAAAGACTAAAATGAAAATTTCTTTCCCTCCCCAGCTTCTTGGTCACTTTGGAGCACTGCTTTATTTATTAACATGATGTACTAACGTAGATCCCTTTTTATATCATGTGTAAAATGTAACATTGATAGGTCAATAAAGATGCTTGAATCAAAAAGTAAACATTACACAGGAGGCATAATCAAGGAGATAAGTCCCCGTCCAGCCCTTCTACTGGTGGTCGCGTCTGTGGAAGCCTGTTCTGTGTGGTGTGCTTGTACTTCTGTTTTCTGAAACGGTGTGGTGTTGGAGTCAGTGTGTCCCCCTCACTGTCTGTGGGGCCCATGAGCAGGATGGGTGAGTGCAAGCACACCCTGCCTTCAGTCGCCTGACTGCCGGGGAGTCTGGGGGCCGCACGTTTAGTTTGTTTGTCGGTGTTTGTTTTATGAGAAGTTCTGTGTTGAGTATCTGTGAAGCCTGGACTTGGATGGCCTAGACCTTGCTCCCTGTGCCTTTTGTTGGACTCTGTTGCCCCGCCACAGCGGGCAGCTCCCCTCCAGGCCTGGCGTGCCCCCTGCAGGCAGCTCCACCCTGCCTTGCACAGGCTTTCCATCCCCCACCCCACCCTGGCTGGGGTGAAAGTGGTCTCCACCTGTTCCTTAGCAGGACCTCATCTGCCAGAATTTGAAGCACAGTTTCAAGGGGAAAGGCTTCAGAATTCCTCATTTTGAGATGGAGGCTGCCCTCCATCGCAGCTACACTCTCCCCTTCCCGGTGTGTGCCAGGGAGGTGGGCTAGATATAAGCGGCTCCCTGCACAGAGAGGGCGTGAACTCTGGTGGCAGGTGGTTCTCACAGAGCCTGTTTCGGGGTAGAACATGAGGCCAGAGACAGGGGTGAGCCTGGGACTCCGAGGTTCATGAGAGGTTGCCGCCAGGCGGGCAGAGTAGCAGTCTCCGAGGGCTGTGGTAGGGAAGTCCCCGCAGCAGAGCCTCTGTGCGATCTCAGGGCTGCTGCTCCCAGATTCATGTCCCCTGCAAGTGTGGGTGGGGTCGCTCAGAAACACCTCTGCTCAGCACCGCCTGGTCCCCCAGGAAGAGTGCCCCACACCGCAGCCCTGTGTGCACCTGCCTTTCTTGGGTGGAGTGACTTTTAGACGATGTAGGATAACACAGTGTGCTGGAAGGAAAGACATGGAAAACTACAGTTCCGCCCAGTGGATTCCCCACGTGGAGGGAAGCAGTACCGAGCCCTCGAGGTCCCTGACAGTCAGATGGCCCCCACCCAGATGGTGGACAGGGCATGCCGCGGTGAGGAGACAGGTCGGGCTAGCTGAGCCCTGTGCACAGAGCCCCCCTTAAATGCAAGAGGAAGGTTCGGAGCTTGTTTTCCACATCGCTGCCTGTTAGGTAAACTGCGTGTCCACCTGACAGCTTGGCTAGTGCCCGAGTGTCCCTGGCCCTGCCCATATGGGGACAGAGGGCTGCAGGGCAGAGCCTGAACAGGACCCTGTCAATCCGTGGGAACCTGGACCTTGTAATGCCCGTATTTGCCTTGCAGGGAATCCTGCTAGTGTATGACATCACCAACCGCTGGTCCTTCGACGGCATCGACCGGTGGATCAAAGAGATCGACGAGGTAGGTGCACTCCCCCAGACCCCCTTCCAGGGCCATGCCCATCCCTGGCATGTGGGCCGACATCCCCCACTTGCAAAGGGAGCCTCTGGGGCCCCCACTTGCAGCGCCTCCCACGCCCAGGTTCTGTGCGTCCCCATCCGCTGGCTGTTATGGCACCGTGGGTTGGGGTTCTGGGCCCCCAGGGGCCCTACCTCAGCACGGAATCGACGGAGGGCCGGCCCATGGGCTGGGGGGTGGGGGTGGGTGCAGAGGGGCATCCTGCCACTACACCTCTGCTGAGTCCTGCATACCTTCTAGCACGCACCCGGAGTTCCCCGGATCCTGGTGGGGAACCGGCTGCATCTAGCCTTCAAGCGGCAAGTCCCAACAGAGCAGGCACGTGCCTACGCGGAGAAGAACTGCATGACCTTCTTCGAGGTCAGCCCACTGTGCAACTTCAACGTCATCGAGTCCTTCACTGAGCTGTCCCGCATCGTGCTCATGAGGCATGGCATGGAGAAGATCTGGAGGCCCAACAGAGGTGAGGCGGGGGCGGGGCCTGGCTGCAGGGCGGGGCCTGGAGGGGAGGGCCCGGCTGCCGACTGACCTGTCCCACTGCCAGTCAGAGGACAGGTTCCAGGCCCCAGTCCCACCAGAGCAGAGCTAACGAGGTGGCCAGGGAGGCTCAGTTCCCACCCAGGGTGACGGGCTTGGGTGTCTAGCCGCCGAGCCCTGTGGAGTGGTTAGGAGACGGGGGCAGGGTGCCCAGTGGCTGCTCTGCGCTTGCTGGTGCGGGGCGGGGGTTGTTCCGCTTCAGGAGCCCTGGGAGCTTTGCACACCGTCCCTCCTAGTCCCCAAACCCCTTCTCTGTCACTTGTGCTCATCTGATGGTGAGATTGTCAGTTGCCACCAAGACCCACCCCCACTTACCTCCCCTTGACCTGATCCCTCATCACCTGACACTCCCCCCAACCTCCACAGTATTCAGTCTGCAGGACCTCTGCTGCCGGGCCATCGTTTCTTGCACTCCCGTGCACCTCATCGACAAGCTCCCGCTGCCCGTCACCATCAAGAGCCACCTCAAGTCCTTCTCAATGGCCAATGGAATGAACGCCGTCATGATGCACGGGCGCTCCTACTCGCTGGCCAGTGGGGCCGGGGGTGGCGGCAGCAAGGGCAACAGTCTCAAGCGGTCCAAGTCCATCCGGCCGCCGCAGAGCCCCCCCCAGAACTGCTCACGCAGCAACTGCAAGATCTCCTAGCCGTGGGAGGGTCAGCCTGGGAATGCTCCTGGCGGGCTCTGGGCCCTGTGCTGTGTGCCGGAGACTTTGGCCACATAGCCCCTCCTGGGAGGCATGGGGGATGCACTTGGTAGGCTAGTGGTCTCGGCCAGACCAGCTGCACAGGACAGTGGGGACCATGCTGTGCAGATGGTGGTGGAGCACGCCGGCACCCTGAGGAGCAGCTGAGAAGGGCCCCAAGGAAGCTGTGCCTGGCGATGGCCTGAGGACTGGGGCTAGGCCCCCTTTCTTATTTATGGAACACCCGTTTTGTACATTTTTAAAGGACCAGCAGGGAAGCCTCTGTGCAGCCACGCAGTGAGCGCACAGCTGCTGAGGGGGTGAGCCTGGGGAAACGGGGAGGACGGTGAGGCTGAGACCAGAAGGGAGCCGCCATCCAGGCTTGAGTCTGAACTCACAGGGCACTTCACACAGGGTGTGGCCGTGGGGGCCAGCAGGGGTCACAAGGACCCCCAGCTGCACTGTCGACCTCTGAGCATGGTGATTGGCGTGCCTGCCCCAGGACGCTAGGCTGCAGCTTCCAGGGCTCCCACCAGCCCTCCTGGAGGACATCCCGTGAGTCCTGAGCCGCGGGATCAGAGCCAGGGGTAGTGTGCAGGTCTCAGGTTTCTTGGAAAAGGAAGTGGGCACACCCCCACATCCCTCCCCTGCTCCCTCTCCCTACTCAGGGGCTGAAAGCCTTGAGATTCTGCACCTTCAGTTCCATTTGTATCTGTTGCCACGTGAAGTTGGCTCAGCCTGTCTCCTAGTTGAGGACACAGAGCTGTTTCTAGGCAGGCAGTGCTCACTGGGCCATGAGTCCAGGGTAGGTCTGGACCGAGCCAGTCCCACTTGCCCTGGAGTTTCTAGGACCCTACAATGGCCAGCTTCAGTTTCCTGACCTTGGGTGGGATCCCATAGCTGCTCCTCACCCAGACTCACCCCTCTGTGAGGTCACACGTCACAATGTGAGGCCACACGTCACAAGAACCTTCCTCACCCATTTCTTCGTGGTGGACACTGAGCCCCTCCTCGAGGACCCACCAGCCAGCCTGAGCTAGAGGCCTGACTTCCTTCCGTCCGCCTGGCTGGTGACGTGGCCACAGGTCACACTGGTGCTCAACTCTACCTCCTGCTTGTGGGCCCCTCCCTGGCCTGTGATCCCTTGATCAGGACTTCTGTGGTGGGTGCCCCGGGGGCTGCTGTCCTGGGAAGTGAAGTGGGAGGAGCCGCAGCATCTGTGGACGGGCGCCCCTTTGGACTGTTTGGAAGGAACGGACGACCCTGCGTTCACCGTGTCAACACTACCCCTGCTGCTGCCCACACTTGCTGGACGGCCCTGCGTTCACCGTGTCAACACTACCCTTCGCTGCTGTCCACACCCTCACCATTCCTGGGCTTGTCTTAGGACAGTTTTCTCTTTGTTCAGTAAACATAATTCAGCTCTGGTCTCTGGGCTGCATTGGGAGGGAATGACGGTCTGGCTCTCATGGGCTGGGCTGGCTGGCAGATGGCACTGCAGGCGGCTGCTTTGTCTTGCTCAGTCCTCCGCACCTGGGGTGTCTCCTGGTGTTGGCACCAGACCAGGCTCTTAGGACCCTGCCTCTCAAGTCATCAGGTCAGACACGGGGTGGCAGGATGTTTTCCCATCGGTCTCACAGTGGGCAGTCCGGTCCCTGGGCCCTGATCTGCCCCTGCCCACCAGGGGCTTCCCACCTGCCAGGAGCAGGGCTCCCTGTCGGGCTTGCCCAGGACAGGCCAATGCCTTTGGGTCCTGGCTGTTCTTAAGCTCTCCTGGGACTCCTCAGGGTGCTCCTAGATGCCCTTGGCCTCTCTCAGGACTGAACGGCCCTATGTAGGGCCACACACAGCCACTGAGACTCAAATTAGTCCAAGTAAATACTCAAATTAGTCCAAGTAAACACTCAGCCTGTCTAGTATCCACGTCTCATGTGACCATGGCTCTAAGACCCCCCCCCCCCCCCGCCCCCTTTGCAGGCACTCACTGTTAGCCAGTTGAGGAAAGCCCTGGACCAGGGATCAGGCGCCTGGGTGGGGGGTGGGGGGCCTGAATACAGAGTTCTGCCCTGCATCAGCTTCCTCCCCCCACCAACCACTGGTCACCAGAGCAAGCCCGGGCGGCACCGCCCACCAGGTACCTTTGTGCTGCAAATGTCTCCAGCCGAAAGCATTAAGATTTGACCCCAAGGGTTGTGCCTGTGGGAAGGAGCAGGGGAAGAGGCTCCCCTGGGAAGGGAGCAGAACCCCATGGTGACTGACTGGATGCAGAGCCCCTGCAGCCCTTCACGGACAGTGACTCCCAGGAGGCAGCTTGCTCTGGGGAAGGGGCTGGCCAGCCCTGCCCCCTCCTGCAGGGCAGCTTTGATCCAGGGCCCTTCCATCCCTGAATCCAGGGCCTGGAGGGAGGAGGGGCTCCAGTTACAGCAGTCCCCCTTCCCCTCTGTCCAGAGCCGCCCTTCTCCGCCCCTCCGTGACCCTCGTGGCCAGTGTCTCCGCGCTCCTGGGCGCCGGCCCCTCCCCAGCCTTCCTTGTCTCCCCGCCCCCTGCCCTGAGCTGACCAGAGGGGCCAGGCGGGGGAGGGGCCGGTGCCACATGCACAGACTCCACTCTACCCCGTCCAAGGCCAGCGTCTGCTGTGGGCTCCAGCCTTGGGGCACAGGGGAGTCCAGGGCAGACAGCAGGGGCGCCGATCGCAGGTCTGGGAGGGTGGATGCCTGCAGAGCGTGGGGCTCGGCAGGGTCTGAGGAGGGGTTAGAGGCCACACCCCCCACCCTGTGGTCCCGCTGTCCTCATGCCGGCCCTGAGGCCACTCCTGCTGCTGTTGCTCCTGGCTGGGCTGACTGTGGGGGCCAGCCTGCCGCCAGGCACTGAGGGCCACCCAGGGGTGTGCCCCAACCAGCTCAGCCCCAACCTGTGGGTGGACGCGCAGAGCACCTGTGAGCGAGAGTGCGTCGGAGATCAGGTGAGCACAGGCAGTTCCCCCCAGCCCGGCTATAGGGAAGACCAGCTCCTGGAGGGCCCAGGGTGTCTTAGGGGTCTGGTTGGTCGGCGCCGGAGGAGCCCAGATCTCACCCCTGCCCCAGGCCTTGCCTGCACTGCAGAGGACCCAGCCACCCTTGACCCTGGAGGTCATTTTCTCTTGGGGCTCCCCACTCTTCGCACTGTGCTTTGTGTGAGGGGCCCTGGGGACAGGCAACCCCAGATGCTGCCTTCATGTGTCAAGATTGAATGGGCTTCCCTGGTGGCTCAGCTGGTAAGAGTCCACCTGCAATGTGGGAGACCTGGGTTTGATTCCCTGAGTTGGGAAGATCCCCTGGAGAAGGGAATGGCTACCCACTGCAGCATTGAGGCCTGGAGAAATTCATGGACGGTATAGTCCATGGGTTTGCAAAGAGTCGTACATGACTGAGCAACTCATTTCTCAGTCCCCAGACCTGCCCAGCCCCACCCTGAAACCAGCCATTCTCGGGCCCAGCCAGGCAGAGGCCAGGGCCGTCTGGATGTGCTATCCTTGCAGCCGACCCCACAGCACTGCTGTGGCCTTAAGAACGTCATATGTCCTCCCCAGGCCTTCGTGTCCTCATCTGTACGATGGGAGTAACAACCACCTGCTTTGGGGGCCAAGGGCCCGGGGGCTTAGTGAGGTTCAGCAAGGTGGCCTGTGAGGGGCTGCTGGCAGTTGTGGTTCATCCCCAGGTGGAAAGCCAACCTGCTCGGCTCCAGAGGGGACACTGATGCAAGGAGGGGCAACAGGCTTTCCCCGCCGAAGCTGGGCACGCTGGGGCTGGGCAGGAGGGAGCATTCAGGTGCCCGCTGAGCTGTGCCCCCCACCCCCCAGGATTGTGCGGCCACCGAGAAGTGCTGTACCAACGTGTGTGGGCTGCAAAGCTGTGTGGCTGCCCGCTTCCCTGATGGCAGCCCGGCTGCACCCAGGCTGGCAGCCTCGTGTGAGGGCTTCGTGTGTGCACAGCAGGGCTCCGACTGTGACATCTGGGATGGGCAGCCGGTGTGCCGCTGCCGGGACCGCTGCGAGAAGGAGCCCAGCTTCACCTGCGCCTCAGATGGTCTCACCTACTACAACCGCTGCTACATGGATGCTGAGGCCTGCCTGCGTGGCCTGCACCTGCGCGTTGTGCCCTGCAAGCATGTCCTCAGCTGGCCACCCAGCAGCCCCAGGCCCCCCGAGACCACCGCCCGCCCCACGCCCGGGGATGCCCCAGTGCCGCCCGCCCTCTACAGCAGCCCCTCCCCACAGGTAGTATATGTGGGAGGCACGGCCAGCCTCCACTGCGACGTCAGCGGCCGCCCGCCCCCTGCCGTGACCTGGGAGAAGCAAAGTAACCAGCGGGAGAACCTGATCATGCGGCCAGACCAGATGTACGGCAATGTGGTGGTCACCAGCATCGGGCAGCTGGTGCTTTACAACGCCCGGCCTGAGGACGCTGGCCTCTACACGTGCACAGCGCGCAATGCCGCTGGCCTGCTTCGGGCCGACTTCCCACTCTCTGTGGTCCAGCGGGATCCGGCTGGGGTTGGGGCCCACGAGGCCGCCACCGCCCCGGCCCAGTGCCTGCCCAGCACGCAGGCCTGTGTTGGCCCCCCATCTGGCCGGGTCCTTTGGCACTTTGACACACAGCGGCGCGGCTGCATGACCTTCCCTGTGGGCAGCTGTGCTGGGGTCGCCCAGGGCTTCGAGACCTATGACGCTTGCCAGCAGGCGTGTGCCCGTGACCCCGGGGACGCCTGTGCACTGCCGGCCGTGCAGGGCCCCTGCCAGGGCTGGGAGCCGCGCTGGGCCTACAGCCCGCTGTTGCAGCACTGCCACCCCTTCGAGTACAGCGGCTGCGAGGGCAATGGCAACAACTTCGAGAGCCGCGAGAGCTGCGAGCACGCCTGCCCAGTGCCGCGCACGCCGCCCTGCCAGGCCTGCCGGCTCCGCAGCAAGCTGGCACTCAGCCTGTGCCGCAGCGACTTCGCCATCGTGGGGCGGCTCACCGAGGTGCTGGAGGAGCCTGAGGCGGGCGGTGGTGGCATTGCGCGCGTGGCGCTGGACGAAGTGCTCAAGGACGACAAGATGGGCCTCAGGCTCCTGGGCACCAAGTACCTGGAGGTGACGCTGATCGGTGTGGATCGAGCCTGCCCCTGCCCCAATGTGACGGCCGGCGACAGCCCGCTGGTCATTATGGGCGAGGTGCGCGATGGTGTGGCCATGCTGGATGCGGGCAGCTATGTGCGTGCCGCCAGCGAGAAGCGCGTCAAGAAGATCTCTGAGCTGCTAGAGAGGAAAGCCTGCGAACTGCTCAGCCGCTTCCAGGACTAGCCCGCCCACCAACCCACAGCCCCAGCTCCCGCTAGGCCCCGCCCTCCCCACACTCCCACCCCTCTGCCTGAATAAAAGTCCTGGACCTCACGGCCTGTGGGTGCTGGGGGCCTGGCCCTCGCATGGGCACGTGGTTCCGCTCTGAGATCAGGAGGGAGCACCAGTGAGGACCAGCCTGGGAGGTGGGTGGGAGGTGGGTGCCACCTCCCCCCGGCAAAAGGACCAGGCAGTCAGCTCGGTCCCGCCTCGGCATTCCCGGAGCCTTTCTCCCTCCATCCCCTCACTGCCCGAAGGGAGCAGCAGAGTCCAGGATGCCCGCGAGTCCTGACCCACAGGCCAGACCCCTCCTNAATACAGAGTTCTGCCCTGCATCAGCTTCCTCCCCCCACCAACCACTGGTCACCAGAGCAAGCCCGGGCGGCACCGCCCACCAGGTACCTTTGTGCTGCAAATGTCTCCAGCCGAAAGCATTAAGATTTGACCCCAAGGGTTGTGCCTGTGGGAAGGAGCAGGGGAAGAGGCTCCCCTGGGAAGGGAGCAGAACCCCATGGTGACTGACTGGATGCAGAGCCCCTGCAGCCCTTCACGGACAGTGACTCCCAGGAGGCAGCTTGCTCTGGGGAAGGGGCTGGCCAGCCCTGCCCCCTCCTGCAGGGCAGCTTTGATCCAGGGCCCTTCCATCCCTGAATCCAGGGCCTGGAGGGAGGAGGGGCTCCAGTTACAGCAGTCCCCCTTCCCCTCTGTCCAGAGCCGCCCTTCTCCGCCCCTCCGTGACCCTCGTGGCCAGTGTCTCCGCGCTCCTGGGCGCCGGCCCCTCCCCAGCCTTCCTTGTCTCCCCGCCCCCTGCCCTGAGCTGACCAGAGGGGCCAGGCGGGGGAGGGGCCGGTGCCACATGCACAGACTCCACTCTACCCCGTCCAAGGCCAGCGTCTGCTGTGGGCTCCAGCCTTGGGGCACAGGGGAGTCCAGGGCAGACAGCAGGGGCGCCGATCGCAGGTCTGGGAGGGTGGATGCCTGCAGAGCGTGGGGCTCGGCAGGGTCTGAGGAGGGGTTAGAGGCCACACCCCCCACCCTGTGGTCCCGCTGTCCTCATGCCGGCCCTGAGGCCACTCCTGCTGCTGTTGCTCCTGGCTGGGCTGACTGTGGGGGCCAGCCTGCCGCCAGGCACTGAGGGCCACCCAGGGGTGTGCCCCAACCAGCTCAGCCCCAACCTGTGGGTGGACGCGCAGAGCACCTGTGAGCGAGAGTGCGTCGGAGATCAGGTGAGCACAGGCAGTTCCCCCCAGCCCGGCTATAGGGAAGACCAGCTCCTGGAGGGCCCAGGGTGTCTTAGGGGTCTGGTTGGTCGGCGCCGGAGGAGCCCAGATCTCACCCCTGCCCCAGGCCTTGCCTGCACTGCAGAGGACCCAGCCACCCTTGACCCTGGAGGTCATTTTCTCTTGGGGCTCCCCACTCTTCGCACTGTGCTTTGTGTGAGGGGCCCTGGGGACAGGCAACCCCAGATGCTGCCTTCATGTGTCAAGATTGAATGGGCTTCCCTGGTGGCTCAGCTGGTAAGAGTCCACCTGCAATGTGGGAGACCTGGGTTTGATTCCCTGAGTTGGGAAGATCCCCTGGAGAAGGGAATGGCTACCCACTGCAGCATTGAGGCCTGGAGAAATTCATGGACGGTATAGTCCATGGGTTTGCAAAGAGTCGTACATGACTGAGCAACTCATTTCTCAGTCCCCAGACCTGCCCAGCCCCACCCTGAAACCAGCCATTCTCGGGCCCAGCCAGGCAGAGGCCAGGGCCGTCTGGATGTGCTATCCTTGCAGCCGACCCCACAGCACTGCTGTGGCCTTAAGAACGTCATATGTCCTCCCCAGGCCTTCGTGTCCTCATCTGTACGATGGGAGTAACAACCACCTGCTTTGGGGGCCAAGGGCCCGGGGGCTTAGTGAGGTTCAGCAAGGTGGCCTGTGAGGGGCTGCTGGCAGTTGTGGTTCATCCCCAGGTGGAAAGCCAACCTGCTCGGCTCCAGAGGGGACACTGATGCAAGGAGGGGCAACAGGCTTTCCCCGCCGAAGCTGGGCACGCTGGGGCTGGGCAGGAGGGAGCATTCAGGTGCCCGCTGAGCTGTGCCCCCCACCCCCCAGGATTGTGCGGCCACCGAGAAGTGCTGTACCAACGTGTGTGGGCTGCAAAGCTGTGTGGCTGCCCGCTTCCCTGATGGCAGCCCGGCTGCACCCAGGCTGGCAGCCTCGTGTGAGGGCTTCGTGTGTGCACAGCAGGGCTCCGACTGTGACATCTGGGATGGGCAGCCGGTGTGCCGCTGCCGGGACCGCTGCGAGAAGGAGCCCAGCTTCACCTGCGCCTCAGATGGTCTCACCTACTACAACCGCTGCTACATGGATGCTGAGGCCTGCCTGCGTGGCCTGCACCTGCGCGTTGTGCCCTGCAAGCATGTCCTCAGCTGGCCACCCAGCAGCCCCAGGCCCCCCGAGACCACCGCCCGCCCCACGCCCGGGGATGCCCCAGTGCCGCCCGCCCTCTACAGCAGCCCCTCCCCACAGGTAGTATATGTGGGAGGCACGGCCAGCCTCCACTGCGACGTCAGCGGCCGCCCGCCCCCTGCCGTGACCTGGGAGAAGCAAAGTAACCAGCGGGAGAACCTGATCATGCGGCCAGACCAGATGTACGGCAATGTGGTGGTCACCAGCATCGGGCAGCTGGTGCTTTACAACGCCCGGCCTGAGGACGCTGGCCTCTACACGTGCACAGCGCGCAATGCCGCTGGCCTGCTTCGGGCCGACTTCCCACTCTCTGTGGTCCAGCGGGATCCGGCTGGGGTTGGGGCCCACGAGGCCGCCACCGCCCCGGCCCAGTGCCTGCCCAGCACGCAGGCCTGTGTTGGCCCCCCATCTGGCCGGGTCCTTTGGCACTTTGACACACAGCGGCGCGGCTGCATGACCTTCCCTGTGGGCAGCTGTGCTGGGGTCGCCCAGGGCTTCGAGACCTATGACGCTTGCCAGCAGGCGTGTGCCCGTGACCCCGGGGACGCCTGTGCACTGCCGGCCGTGCAGGGCCCCTGCCAGGGCTGGGAGCCGCGCTGGGCCTACAGCCCGCTGTTGCAGCACTGCCACCCCTTCGAGTACAGCGGCTGCGAGGGCAATGGCAACAACTTCGAGAGCCGCGAGAGCTGCGAGCACGCCTGCCCAGTGCCGCGCACGCCGCCCTGCCAGGCCTGCCGGCTCCGCAGCAAGCTGGCACTCAGCCTGTGCCGCAGCGACTTCGCCATCGTGGGGCGGCTCACCGAGGTGCTGGAGGAGCCTGAGGCGGGCGGTGGTGGCATTGCGCGCGTGGCGCTGGACGAAGTGCTCAAGGACGACAAGATGGGCCTCAGGCTCCTGGGCACCAAGTACCTGGAGGTGACGCTGATCGGTGTGGATCGAGCCTGCCCCTGCCCCAATGTGACGGCCGGCGACAGCCCGCTGGTCATTATGGGCGAGGTGCGCGATGGTGTGGCCATGCTGGATGCGGGCAGCTATGTGCGTGCCGCCAGCGAGAAGCGCGTCAAGAAGATCTCTGAGCTGCTAGAGAGGAAAGCCTGCGAACTGCTCAGCCGCTTCCAGGACTAGCCCGCCCACCAACCCACAGCCCCAGCTCCCGCTAGGCCCCGCCCTCCCCACACTCCCACCCCTCTGCCTGAATAAAAGTCCTGGACCTCACGGCCTGTGGGTGCTGGGGGCCTGGCCCTCGCATGGGCACGTGGTTCCGCTCTGAGATCAGGAGGGAGCACCAGTGAGGACCAGCCTGGGAGGTGGGTGGGAGGTGGGTGCCACCTCCCCCCGGCAAAAGGACCAGGCAGTCAGCTCGGTCCCGCCTCGGCATTCCCGGAGCCTTTCTCCCTCCATCCCCTCACTGCCCGAAGGGAGCAGCAGAGTCCAGGATGCCCGCGAGTCCTGACCCACAGGCCAGACCCCTCCTGTGCCCAGTATGGAAACCTCAGAGACAGAGACTGCCCACAGGCACCCTGCAGGGGTGGTCCCAGGAGATGACATGGGACATACTAGCAGTGGGGCAGCAGGAAAGACTTTATTCTCAGGTTCTCAGCAGCCCTGTGGCCACTGGTTAAGAATCCCCAGTCTGGGCAGGGCCATGCCCCACAGTCTGGCCCAGGGCGGCAGGGGCTTTGTCCAGGGACACAGGCATCGTGGAAGAGGGAGTTACTGTTTCCGGAAAATTAGGCACTTGTTGTTGGCTGGCATGTCCACCTGGGGGAGATACTTGGGCTGGAGAAGCTGCTCCTGCTCCCCAGGGAGGCTGCCCGCGACCACAGTCCTCTCTACCTACCATCCTCTCCAGGAGCAGGCCACTGGCCTGGCCCAGGTCCTTGAGAAGGGAGGTATCCCGCAGCCCCCATTCAGGGTTCCTGCATGAGAGGAAGAGGTGGGGTTGTGGCCTGGGGGCCACTCGACCCACCTGCCCCCCAGTTGTTGGCAAAGTAATGTCTCTGCTTTTTAATGTGCTGTCTAGGTTGGTCATAACTTTCCTTCCAAGGAGTAAGCGTCTT
>SJYV01047353.1:149971-169753 GCA_006410875.1 Neotragus pygmaeus
CCCCCCCACCCTCCACCCGTGACCTGGCTCAGCCAGGTTTTAGCCCCAAGGGGGTGGGGTGAGGAATGGAGCCTGATCCACTCTTCCCAGCGTCTGCTACAGCTGGGATCTGGGTGAGGAGCTTGTGGCCAGCTTGAGGGGGACGCATGCTGGTCCACCGGGAAGGTGTGTCACTGCCCAGCTTTCTGTTTCTCCACAGACTTCGTGCCCATTGACCTGGATGAGTGGTGGGCACAGCAGTTCCTGGCCAGGATCACCAACTGCTCCTAGTCACAGCTTTGGAAGGAAGGCTATCTTGTGCAGAGCCCAGCCCTGCCCCACACTGGACCCTCTGCCAGGAGAGGACCACGGCGCCCTGTCCACCAGCTGCGGCAGGCCATGCTTCACCCTGGGCCTGGCCAGGCGCCGGCCACACCTGAAGTGCCAGCATTTGGACTTTTGCCCCTGCTGACCCTTTGGCCCAGCTGTTCCAGGCTGCCGGGGGCCAGGGGTTGAAACTGTCTGACCTCAGTCCTGCTCACTGTGCCCGGGGACCAGCCCGTGGGGCTGGCAGGGAGGAGCTCCAGGCTAATAAAGTTGAGAAACTGCCTTTTGGAGAGGCCCTGAGTTGGTGGGCTGTGGGGAGTGAGCGGGGGAGGGGAGCTCGTGTCCAGGTCCCATGCCGGGCATGACTTGGTCTGTAGTCTCGTCTCCCAACAGCTGAAGCTCTGTCCAACTCTGGCACCTAACCTCCTGCCCAGCTGCCTTCCTGTGTCCTGGGCCAGGTCATTTTGCATAGAAGTCTGTAAATGCCGGCTGACCCCACTGACACCCAAGCCCCCTTTCTCTCCCTGTAATCACTGACAGGTGTTGAAACCTGCTCTCAAGGCACAGAAATGTTATTTAACTGACCCTGAGATGGGGTCTCAGCCACCCAGAATTGAGGTCAGGTTTCAGGACGCCTGCTGTCGTATCTTGGAGAAGGCGATGGCACCCCACTCCAGTACTCTTGCCTGGAAAATCCCATGGATGGAGGAGCCTGGTGGGCTGCAGTCCATGGGGTCGCGAAGAGTCGGACACGACTGAGCGACTTCACTTTCACTTTTCACTTTCATGCATTGGAGAAGGAAATGGCAACCCACTCCAGTGTTCTTGCCTGGAGAATCCCAGGGAAGGGGGAGCCTGGTGGGCCGCCGTCTATGGGGTCGCACAGAATCGGGCACACGACTGAAGCGACGCAGCAGTAGCAGCTATCGTATCTGAACCTCCCAGGTCTGGCGGGGAGCCTGCGGGGTCCTGTGAGGCCTGTGGCTGACATAAGCGCCTCCAGAGAGCTGTGCAGCAGCAGGGGAGGGGAGGACCGCCCCCTCCAAGTGCGGTCAGGATTTCTGGGCTGCGTCTCACTCCCATCGCGAACACGGGCCTCAGAGTCAGGAACCTCCTGGATCAGACCCCACAGCGGGGATGCCGGGGGTGCTAGAGCAAGCCCACGGGGTCCTGGCTTGGGGATGACCGCAGAGGCCCGGGGGCGGAGGCTTCTGCCCCGTGGCAAGACAGCAGAAGAGAGAACGTGGCCGGACAGCAACTCGAGGCCACCCGAAAAAAGGCAGCCGGGGAAACTGGGGTCTAGCCCCGCCCCGTGTCGCGGTCACGTGTCAAGCGCGGTTACGTACCTGCGGCCGTGCGGCGTCAGTGGCGCCGTTGCCGGGCTTCTGTTGCTAGGCACGCCGCGCTGCGTCCCCTGCGTGCGGTGAGCGTCGGCAGAGGCGGGAAGCGCGAGCTGCGGCGCCATGGCGCGAGGTAGCGGCGCGCGGACAAGGGCTGGGGTCTGGGGTCCAAGGGCCGGCGCCGCCGCGCACGGGTTGGTGCTGAGACTCGCTCGCAGCCCAGTCCGCGCGCCGCGCTGGCCGTCACCGCTGGGGAGAGCGCGGGCCCTGCCGTGCCCTCCCTGGACCTGCGGTGGGCCTGGCACCTCACGTCCGCTTGTCCCCCAGTGTGGCAGCAGCCGTTCCTCAACGTCTTCAGACACTTCAAGGTGGACGAGTGGAAGCGCTGCACTAAGGAGGGCGACGTGGCCGCCGTGACGGTGAGTGGCCGGGCCGCCCGGCAGCGGTAGCGGCGGCCTTTCCTCTCTTCTCTCTGGACGCTTGTTTGCAGCCCTCCCGGCCTCTCCGGGCTGCAGAACGTCTGCAAGACGTCTCTCTCTCCAGGACAAGACCCTCAAGTCCACCGTGTACCGCGTGCGGGGCGCTGTCTCTGCGAGCAACTACATCCAGCTCCCTAAAACCAGTACCCAGTCCCTGGGGCTGACCGGACGGTACCTGTACGTGCTCTTTCGGCCACTGCCCGCCAAGCATTTCGTCATTCACCTGGATGTGTCCACTGAGGTGCTGAGCTGGGAGCGGGGGCTGCCCAGGGCCCTGCACTCCTGCGGCAGCCTAGACCCCTCACGTCCATGCTGTGCCCCACAGGACAGCCAAGTCATCCGAGTGTCCTTCTCTAACCTCTTCAAGGAGTTCAAGTCCACAGCTACGTGGCTGCAGTTCCCTTTCATCTGTGAGGCTGGGACCCCCAGGGAAGGTACCGTGCAGATGAGGCATGAACGGGACACAGGGATGGTCTGGGAGAGGGGTCCAGTCAGAAGGCTCGGGGAGGTCTGGATGGGGGTCACATGGTTGTGGCCGTGAGACTGGGAACAGGCCGAGGACAGTGCTGTAGCTTGGCTAGTGAGAGGGTAGGTGCTGACTTTGGCACGAGTCCTGCACACCTGCCAGGTGTGGCCTTCCCTGGTGCCCGATGGACCTGCCTGCAGCTTGACCTGCACGACATCCTCCTGGTCTATCTGCAACGATGCTACAGTCACCTGAAAGGCGTCAGGCTGTGTGCCAGCATGCTGGTCCAGAGCCTCTACACCAGTGACCTGTGCTTCGACCCTGGTGAGGACCACAGCTGTGTTAGCCTGCCGCCCACCTGCTTTCACTCCCTGTGTGCCGCCCTCCGCTCCGTCCCTGGCACTCAGTGGAAATACCCATGCTGTGCCAGCTTTGACCCTCCCAGCTCCCAAGGCAGCCATCAGAGGGAGTGGTGGCTGGGCTGGTGGCCAGGCAGGACCCTGCTGGCCCCTGGTGTTGAGACCCCTGGGCTGGGAGAGGGGCCTGGACGGTTCCCTGGACCTGGACCAACTCTGCTCTTTGCAGCCGTCACTGTTGCTGAAGCCCAGCGAGCAAAACTGCCCGTCACCCCCATACCTCGAGAAATGGCTTTCCCAGTGCCAAAGGGGGAGAGCTGGCACGACCGCTACGTGCACATCCGGTGAGTGCCTCTGCCGTCCCAGGTGCAGGGAGGGCAGGGCTGTCCTGGAAGCTGACTCTTCCTCTACTCCGCCGAGGTTTCCGAGCAGCAGCTCACACGTGCCCTCCGAGCTGGTGCAGAAGAGCAGTTTCCCTCCTGAGGCAGGTGGGCCTGTGGGGCAGCGGTGACTGGGTTCAGGTCTGCAGGGCCCATGGCGCTCTGCAGGAGAGGGGTCCTGATGCTGCATCTGGGGAGCTGACCCCAGCAGTGTGGTGCCTGCAAGGGCGCAGGGAGGCTGCCCCGGAGCAGTGGGAGGCTGTGACTTGAGTCCTTGGGGCTTCAAACTTTCCTACTGGGATGGGTGTTGGGGCTCCTGGTAGGGCGGGCTGCCGCTGTCAGCTTGGCTCCTATCCTGCAGAGGGCAAGGCCGGGCCCCCTGCCGCCCCTGCCCAGTGCCTTGTACCTGTCTGCACTCTGTTCAGTTGGTTCTTCTCCACTGTGGTCTTAGCAGGGCGCGTGCCGCGGCTGCTCCCTTCTCCAGTGGCCTGCAGCAAGCCTGCACGGGACAGCAGGGCCCTCGTGGTCCAGAGGCATGACCCCACAGCCGTGAGTGCCTGGTGGCCTTGGAGGTGGGGCTGGGGGTGCTGGCCTCAGGCAGGGTGCTCATGAGCACTTGTCCTCCTGCAGTCCCGCTGGGCCCCCTCCATGCCCAGTCCCCTTCCAGAGGTCAGCGTGTCCTGTGAGCGCTCAGAGTTTTCCCGCGTGGCTGACCCTGGTGGCTGTATCCAGGAGCCTCCGGCCTGGGTGGAGGCCACTGATGAGCATGCAGCTGGTGACGGCCTTCACGTGTCTGCCCCTCAGCCGACGGTGGAGCCCGTGGCTCCAGAGGGTGCAGCTCCACACGAGGTGAGGGCCTTTCCCAAGGAAGGTGGGGCTGGACTGTGCCCCTGAGGGGGTTGCATGTGGACAAGCAGTGGATGGAGGGCTGCCGGGCCGCTGCCTGCGGGGAATGGTCGAGGAGCAGGTGGTCCCCTCTGATGGTCCCTTCCCATCCAGCCTCCTGGCAGGAAGCAGAGCTTACCGGAGGCAGCTCTGGGCAAGAAGTGTTTTCAACAAAGAGTAAGAGCTGGTGCCCTGGCCCTAGCCCCAGTGGTCTGCGGGGGGGACCTCACGGCTGGGGCACCTGGAGGGTCCAGCACTGTGACTTCAGTCCTGGCTTCCTACTGCAGAGTGGCTGGCCGGAGCTCAGGACTGGGTGGCTTTCTTGGGAGGCTGGAACCAGCTCTGGGCGGGGCAGCCCTGCTGCAACAGGGGCCTTGCCCCCTGGGTCTCACTGTGTGTCTGCCTGTTTCAGAGCTTCCTCCCAGATCCGATCCTGAGGCTCAAGGGGGTCATCGGCTTTGGGGGTCACAGCACCAAATGGGTGAGGGGTCCCGTGCTCTTGTTGGGTCTTGGAAGCATCAGCTACACTGAGCAGACAGTGGGCAGATGCCATGTTTCCCTGCTTTGGCTGTGGGCCTCTGAGCTCCCCTAGGCACCGGGTCCCTGCACTGCTGTGGTCACCCAGCCCCGCCCACGTCCACACACGCCTGGTGCGTTCTTGGTGCTGTGATGTCCGGACACAGGTAGCCCTTTGTGTTGTGAGCACCAACTGTGGTGGTGCTGGTCCAGATGCTCGAGTTTCGAGAGACCTGAGACCCTTGTTCATCCTTTAAGTCTTGGATGCATGTCGTCCAGCCGAGTGGGGCTTGGTGTGGGCAAGACAGGGTCCCCGTGGAGGCAGCCGTGGGCGAGGGGGCCTTGTGCTCACCAGGCTGTTCTGGATGTGGGCTCTGAGTTTTTGTGGGCTCTCGGCCTCTTGTTAGTTGAACCCTGTAGTTCCCTGCTTAGCGGGAGCCCCGCCATGCCCACATACGACCAGGCTTTCTGTCCTTTCGGCTCATGCAGTGTGGTGACTCCTGTGCTTGTGCCTTGGGGGGCTCAAGGGTGGTGGGGAGTGAAGCCGACCAGCCTGTGACCTCAGCTTCCGGCCCCTGCTCGTAGGCTCTGTGGACCCCAGATGGGGCTGCTGTTGTTTACCCTTGCCACGCAGTCGTTGTCGTCCTGCACGTCGAAACCCGGGAGCAGCGTCTCTTCCTTGGCCACACAGACAAGGTGGGCACTCCTGGCCTGGGGCGGCCTGGTCTGCTGGCCTGTACCCTCCCTAACTCCCTGCCCCCAGGTCTCTGCTCTGGCGCTGGATGGGAGCGGTTCGCTGCTGGCCTCGGCCCAGGCCCGGCCCCACAGCATGCTGCGTCTCTGGGACTTCCAGACGGGGAGCTGCCTGGCCCTGTTCCAGAGCCCGGTCCACACCATCTCCTCCCTCAGGTGGGTGAAGGGCCTCCGGGGGGGTGGAGGCCAGCCCCTGTGACGCTTACTGTTGCCTCTGTCCACAGCTTCTCCAATAACGGGGAGCTGCTCTGCGGCGTTGGCAAGGACCGCCATGGGCGGACGGTAACTGGGCTGGTGGGGAGGTGGGGCAGCCGTCCCAGAGTATAGGCAGGCAGCAGGGACCCCTGTTGGCCTTCCCCAGCTTGGCCAGGCACCCCCACGTCACACGCTCCACAGGGCATCTGTTTGGCCCTTGTGGACGGAACTGTCTTTCGAGTGACTGGCCTTGTTCTCTTTGCTGGCGAGTTCTGCAGGCCTGAGACGGATGTTTTTTCACGCCAGTGTCTCTGAAGCTGGCTGTTCCCCCGGGGCTTCCCCTCCACTTGTGGTTGCGTTTTCTGCTTTTTCCTGCAGACACACGTCTGTAGACACCCTGGGTGGGCACAGGCAGGTTTCTCTGACTTCTGTTGGAGATGCCGAGTGGATGGGCGGGCACTCAGTGCAGGCTTGTTGTAGACGGTGCTGGTGTGGGGCATGGCCCAGCTGGGGCGAGGCGGAGAGGTCGTCATCCTCGCGAAGGCGCACAGCGACGCTGATGTCCAGGCGTTCCAGATGGCCTTGTTCGACGAAGCCAGGTGATTGCCTGCCCTCTCTGGGTGCTGGGGCTGCTGACTCGTGAGCCAGCCCCTTGCCCCGCTCACCTCCCACCCTCGCAGGATGGCGTCGTGCGGGCGGGGCAGCGTGCGGCTGTGGCGGCTCCGAGGTGGAGCGCTGCGCTCCTGCGCTGTGGACCTAGGGGAGCACCATGCGCTGGAATTCACCGACCTGGCCTTCGGGCCAGCCCAGGATGGCCACATGCTGTGAGTACCACGCTCCCCGCCCCCTTCCCTGAAGGCCCGGCGCTCTGCCCCTGCCGCCACAGCCCTCACCCACCGCTCCGTGGCAGCTACGTGTGCAGCCGCGGTGGCTACATCCTGGAGGTTGACCACCAGCGCATGGCTGTGCGGCATGCTCGCCGCCTCCTGCCCTTGCAGAGCCCCCGCGACCCTGTCGCACAGAAGCGGACCTTCAGTTCAGGTAGGTGGGCCTTGCTGTGCAGGGGGAGGGGCCCTGCTGCTGGGGGCTGACCCGGCTCCCCCGACCCAGGACCCGGCATCGCCATCAGCAGCCTCAGCGTCTCCCGGTCTGTGTGTGCTGTGGGCTCCGAGGATGGCTACTTGCGCCTCTGGCCGTTGGACTTCTCCTCCGTCCTCCTGGAGGCAGGTAGGGCCTGCACACCACTCACCCCCGGGCAGCACAGGAGGGCCGCGTCCCCAGGTTGGACAGCGTGGGGCTCCGCGGGGCTGAACCTGGGACTGGGTAGTCATGGGGGCAGTGCTGGTCCTAGCTCACAGGGAGACAGGGCTCCAGGCTGCAGGAAAATGCACTGCTCGCTGTCCTGGACGAGGGGCTAGGGGTTGGTATAGCCTGGCTGTGGTCAGCCTGCCCAGGTGGGCCTGCAGTGGGGNGACTGGGTAGTCATGGGGGCAGTGCTGGTCCTAGCTCACAGGGAGACAGGGCTCCAGGCTGCAGGAAAATGCACTGCTCGCTGTCCTGGACGAGGGGCTAGGGGTTGGTATAGCCTGGCTGTGGTCAGCCTGCCCAGGTGGGCCTGCAGTGGGGTGGTCCCGCACCAGGGCCTGCGGGACCACCCCACTGCAGGCCCGGGCAGTCACCAAGCCCCCTGCCTGCAGAGCACGAGGGGCCTGTCTCCTCTGTCCGCGTCAGCCCCGGCGGCCTGCGTGTGCTGTCCACCACATCCACGGGTCACCTGGGCTTCCTGGACGTCCCGTCCCAGGAGTACTGCATGCTGGTGCGCTCCCACACTGCCCCGGTGCTGGCCCTTGCCACCGAGTGCAGCCGGGGACAGCTGGCCACCGTGTCCCAGGACCACACCGTGCGCATCTGGGACCTGGCAACCCTGCAGCAGGTGGGGTGTGGCCAGAGGGCGCTGGCGGGGAGGGCGGTCTGCAGGCTGCAGGCCACACTGAGGCCCGGCGGGCAGGCCCTGGGTTCTCCTGCCCGGGTTTGGGGCCCGAGGTTCAAGCCCCCTGGGGAGAGTGGCTCTCGGGGCCCCGCCGCCTGCCCTCACTGTCCCCCCCAACAGCTGTATGACTTCACGTCACCCAAGGAGGCTCCGCGTGCTATCGCCTTCCACCCTACTCAGCCGACCTTCTTCTGCGGCTTCAGCAGCGGGGCCGTCCGCTCTTTCAGCCTGGAGGCCGCCAAGGTCCTGGTGGAGCACAGGTGGGCGCCCAGGCAGGCCTGCCCCACGGATGCCCGCAGTGGACGCCCGCCCTCTGCTGCCCCTGGACACCCTCTGGGCATCCGCACACCTTTCCGTATGGCGCAGGTGTCACCGAGGAGCCATCACTGGCCTGGCTGCCAGCCCTGACGGTCGCTTCCTATTCAGCGCCTGCTCCCGGGGTGCCCTGGCCCAGTACCACAGCGGTGCGCCCCGGTGCCGTGTCTTGCGAGTGGCAGGTCAGGCCCCCACGCCCAGCCCGGCTTGGGCTTCCCAGTACCTCCCTGACCATGGCACTGTGTCCCATAGCCTCACTCATAGACCCACGGGGCCAGGTGTGGTCTTAGGACTGCCCAGCACCCCCCAAGTGGGAGAGTGCGCCCGTCCTGCACCAGGAGGGGGTGATCTGCAGCCCGAGCACCAGGAGGCAGGGTCGGGCCTCCATGGACACCGTGTCTCTGGCCAGCCAGGTGGTCTCTGGGTGGTCACTGGGAGAGCCCCGGCACTCCGGCAGTGCACGCTGCCGTGGGGTCCACCCTGCCCAGCTGACTGCCCGCCCCCGTGTGCTGGCAGCTAACGTGGTATGCCAGGAGGCCTGCCCAAGCTCTAGCATCCTGGCGGTCAGCGGGGACAGCCGCCTTCTGGCTTTCATGGGTCCCTCCAAGTACACGGTGAGCATCGTGGACACAGCCTCGCTGGATGAGGTGAGCCAGCCGGACCCCTGCATGTCTGCTGAGGGTGCACAGACCCCGTGGGCACCCCTGACCCTGGTGGCTTGGTCGTTCCTATGGGCGGGAGGCCACACTCATTGCAGCGAGGACCCGGGACCCGGGCCTCTTAGGGGCACAGAGGACCTGTGAACTGTGGGTGGCTGAGCAGGGCAGAGTGCCTGAGGCTGCCCACCACCTGGGCCTCTGTTCGGGGGCCCCAGCTCTGCCCGGAGCACATGAGGGCAATACTTGCTTCTCCCCCAGCTTCTGAGGGTCGACATCAGTGCCCTAGACCTGGCTGGCAGCTGCCTAGACTCGGCTGTGGCCCTCTGCTTTGGCCCTTCACCCCCCAGCCACCTACTGGTGTCCACGTCCTCCAACATGATCGCCGTGCTGGACGCCAGATCAGGCCGCGTGGTCCGGGAGGTGAGCCCAGGCCGTGGCTGGCGACCTGGCCCCCCTCCTCCCGGCTCCGGCCTTGCTGCCCACAGCGCCTGTGGTGGGGTGGCCCTGGGCTGCCTGCTGCTCCCAGGTGGCTGTTCTCTGGGGAGGGCTCCCCCGGCCAGCGGTCGCGGGTGCGCCCACGTTGCCTCGCAGCAAGCGTGTTCTCCCACAGCTGTCCTGTGGCCACCCCGCGGCCTGTGCCTCCCTGGCCCTCAGCGCGGATGGCCGCTTTCTGCTCACAGCCACTGAGCGGGCTGTCAGGCTGTGGGACTACGCAATGCAGGCTGGCCTCAGCTGCCAGGTGTGTGTCCCGAGCGGGTGGGCAGGAGGGTGGAAGACGGCCCTGGGCACCCCGGGCTGACACTGTGCCTCAGGTCCGCGCGACACCGCCACCCCAGGTGTACGTTGGCCACTCGGAGCCGGTGCGGGCTGTGGCCTTCACCCCCGACCAGCAGCAGCTCCTCAGCGTGGGAGACGCCATCTTCCTCTGGGACATTCTAGTTCCCCGTGAGGGGTGGTCCCCAGGCAGGCAAGTGTCTGCCTTCACTTGAACCTGCCAGGCCTCTCTGTTCCCCCACCACCCCCAATACACACTGATAGCCTCTCCTGTTGCCTCTGCAGTGTCCAGGGTGCTCCCGGGCCCCCCCTGACCTGTGAAGCAGGTGAGTGGCCCCACCACGCTGGCAGGCCCTGCGGTGATCCCTGGTGCGGGAGGCACACACTAATGCTGTGCTGAGGCCCCAGGCCAGAGCTGGCTGGGAGCCGGGGGCTGGCACACCTCCTGCTCTGTGCCCCCGCTCCTCGGCTCTGAGCACAGCCTGGCTCCTCCGTCTGCAGGCCCGGGTGCAGGAGAGCTGGAGGGCGTGGCGTCCGGGGCCAGAGGGCCCCCCAGGCAGGTGTCCGTATCACCCCCGGTGCTCCCGCCCCAGCCGGGCCTCTGTGCTGGGCCTCCTGAGGACTTTGACGGTGAGGGAGAGGGTCCTGGGAAGGGGAGGCTCCCCGCTACATGCTCTGCTGCTCCTGGCCTGGGGTCGGGCTGGGGGCTCCGAGCGCCTGCTCCCCACCCCTGCTATCTCCCCAGCCTCCCCAGGTGTCCTCTTCCCATCAGACAAGAGCTGTGGCCCCGAGGATCTCCATCAGGCCTCAGGCCCATCCGTGCTGGTGCAGAAGGAGGCTGGCCGGGCTGGCGATGGGGCCTGTGGGATGACAGGAGGTCCCTGGGACCTCGGCAGACGTCCCCACCCCTGTGGCTGGCCCAGTAAGCAGTGGAGGGGCAGCAGCGTGCGGCGGGGTCCCTTGTAACTGGGCTGGGGCCCAGGTGCACGTACCCTGTGGACTCCAGGTGGTCCAAGGACAAAGCCAGCTGCCCCTGCGGACAAGTGCGGGGGAGTCACCTGCAGGGCAGATAGCCTCAGGCCGCAGGCGGGGTGATGTGGCCTGCCAGTGCCCTCTGACCCCAAGCATCTGACCAGCCAGGGCAGGGCGGCAGCGGGGAGGTCGCTGTGTGGTCCCAGAGGCCCACAGCTTCTCGCCCTGCCCGACAGGCGTCTGCAGCACAGTGGGAGCCAGGGCCCGGCCCCCGACTCGCCCGAACTCCTACAGGCACTTCACCGCGCGCTACAAGGCCTCCTCACGGGCCCAGGTGGGCGGGGCAGGGGTCCTCCTGGTCCTGGCCACTGACGGATACTGTAGAGGCCGGGTTCGGGCAGCGAAGCCTGTGGTTTCCGAGGGTCCTCCCCCACTGTCAGCTCCTGGAATGTCCCTGGGGCAGCTCCCTGGGCTGGAGGCCTCTGGTCACCCTCCACCTTGAGCCCAGCCCGTGCTCCTGCTGGGCTGGTTAAGGCTCACTGCCGTGCCAGTGGGCCCGGGAATGTCCTGTGCGCCAGCCAACCATGCTGGCTCCCCGCCTCCCCCCACCGAGGCCTTCTCCAGGCTCCTCCCTACCCTGCCCAGGTCTCCCCCCACCCCAGGCCCTCCCCAGGAGCCCCTGCCTGGCCTCCCTTCTCTCCCATCTTCCCACTCCTGCCCTCTGCCACCTCCCCCTGGAGCCACACCTGTGGGCTCCATCCAGGCCTGGCCTGAGGGCAGAGTCCGAGGTGCCCGGTCACTTCCCCACAGGGCCTCTCCCTGCCGCCTGCTGGCGATGAGTGGCTGCGCCTGAAGGCCGTCGTGGGCTACAACGGGAACGGGCGCACCAACCTGGTCTGGAGCCCGGACACTGGTGCGGCCACGGCCCCGGGGCTGCAGGGGGCCTGTCGTGATGCACCTCTGGGGCCCTGCCCCCAGCCCTTTTCCATGGGGGGGCAGCGTGGGGGTGAGCCCCGAGGCTGGGCCTGCTGGGAGGCACGCTGTGACGTGCTGGCCCACCGGGCTCCATCTGCCGTAGGCTTCTTCGCTTACACATGCGGCTGCCTGGTGGTGGTGGAGGACCTGCGTTCAGGTGCCCAGCAGCACTGGCTTGGCCACCCTGAGGAGATCTCCACGCTGGCCCTCAGCCACGACGCCCAGGTGCCCGCCGTGCGGCCCCCTGCACAGGCCCAGAGCCAAGCTGCCCCTGCAACCCAAGCGGGCCCGTGAACTGCACCCTCCGTGCTGACAGTGCCCCTCCACCACCAGGTCCTGGCCTCAGCCTCCGGCCGAAGCGGCACTGCCTCCCGCTGCCAGGTCCGTCTCTGGGACGTGCCCCGGGGCTCCTGCCGGCAGCTCCTCTCTCACCACAACACCGCAGTCCAGGCACTGGCTTTCTCACTGGACGACAGGCTCCTCATCACACTGGGTCAGTGGGCGGGGCTGGGGGACGGTGGTCTCTGAGCCCCTGCCAGCCCTGGGACCCCTGGGCTGCTGACACGGGCCCTCTGCGTCTCCCCAGGGGACTGTGGCGATGGCACTCTGGCCTTGTGGAGCACGGCCACCTGCGAGCTCCTGTCCTCCACGCACCTCCTAGAGCCGGTGCACGGCATAGCCTTCAGCCCCTGGCACGCCGGCGAGCTGGCCTGCGTGGGCCGGGGCATCCTTACCCTGCAGCTGCTGTGGGGGCGGGCAGGCGACGTCAGCCTCCAGGTACCGGGGCTGGGAGGTGGCCTTGGAGGATAGGGTGTGGCGGCCCGAGCGTGGCTGACCCCTGCTGTTCTCCCGCCAGGCCCACCGGGAGCCAGTCCCCGAGGAGGTGGGGGGCTGCGAGCTGAGCTCGCTCTGCTACGGGGCCGCGCCTCTGCTGTACTGCGGCTCCAACGAGGGCCAGGTGTGCGTGTGGGACACGCGTTCCGGCTGCTGCTTCCTGGCCTGGGAGGCAGATGATGGCGAGATCGGTGGGTGTCTGACGAGCCCGCAGCCCTTGTGGCTCGGTACCACCGGGAGTCACAGTGCTGGGGCGGCGGGATGCCCTCTCGAGCCCCAGGCCTCTGGGGACGCAGCTCACGCGAGTTCCCATTCCCCAGGAGTGCTGCTGTGCTCGGGCACCTGGCTGGTCAGTGGCAGCAACACGCGGCGGCTGCGCCTGTGGGCTGTGGGGGCTGTGCCAGAGCTGTGGCGCAGGGGCTCAGGGGCCAGGTGAGCGTGTGCACTGTGTCCGGAACTGGCACTCCGGCTGGCTGGGCCCGGCCCCAGGGGTGTGCTCGGGCGAGGCAGGGTCATGGGCTGAGCCACTTAGTGCCCTGGGCTCCCGCCACTGCCCTGCTCTCCAGGTCCAGCTCTGTGTTTCTGGAGCGTGAGCTGACCCTCGACGGGGCTGTTGTGAGTGCGGTCTTCCATGACAGCATGGACATGGGTGTGGTGGGCACCACAGCAGGCACACTCTGGTACATCAGCTGGGCNTCTCGAAGGTGGACGCGAAGGTGAAGTAGTCCCGGATACTGAACTGGACATCGCGCACACTCTCAGACTGGCCTGTGAGCGGACATTAGCGGAGGGAGAAGGTTGGGGGTGGGGGACGGGGTGGCCCACAGGAGCTCCAGGAAGGAGAGCAAGCAACCAATGGGGATTCCTCAGAATGGATGTGGGCTGGTGTTGCATTCCTGCCTGTGGCCGAGACCAGAAGGCCTGGAGGGTGGTGTAGATACTTGCCAAGGCCTGTCCAGAGTAGACAGGGGTGAAGAGAGACATGGCAAAGCAGATAAATAGCCTAGGCAGGTGAGAGGGACACCAGGCATTGGGTGGTTTTTAACAGACTCCTGGACCTTGATTTTCTCTGGATTCCGCATCTGACATCTGTCCTTGTGCAAAGCTGTCACGGCTTCAGGACCAGGTGTCAGAGCACTGTGTGAACAGGAGCCTTGGTGGGCCGAATACAATCCTCTGGAAGCCTCAGGCCCCAGGAGGCAGGGACAAAATGCCCCAGGCTCTGCCCAGGCCCTACACCTTGAGCTGGAGCTGCCAGGTTGGCCAGCACCCAAGGACTGGAGATCTTGAGGGGACACGTCCAGCCCTGAGGACCACCACACCAGGAGCTTTTGAATGCAGCACTCAGCTTTCGCCCTGCACAGGGAGCTCAAGGACTATCATAAGAGGCTCCCTGAATATCTGAGGGCTCTGCCCTATTTGGTCTCATCGAGGTGAAAATGTGAGCTGGCTCAAGGGAACTTGGGGGGGCTGGGAACCAGGCAGTGCCCCACTCCCCACTGCTCCCCTGGGCTGGGCACCCTGGAAGCAGACTTCATGAAATGAGGTGGCCTGGAGCTCTGAGGCATGGCGAGAGGAGGCTCAGCTGCCAGGGCAGCCGCCCATTTGCCCTCTCCTTGACCCCACACTACCCTCGACTCCTGCTGGCCCTGCAAGTGCATCAGCGCTGTGTCCACACTCCAGGTACCCCTCACACTTCCACCAGGCCCACCCCTGCCCCTTCCCTGCTGACCTCCACCCCCTCCTCCAGTGCCAGCTCAGCTGGCTCCTACTCCAGGAAGCCCTCTGGGAGCACACCTGAGAGCCTCTGACACACAGCGCTTCTCAACCTGCCTAAACAAGTCGGCCACCTGCAGAGATGCACACCTGCCTGACCTGCCTCCCAGGGCCTCACCCGAGAAGGTGCTGACTGAGTCCTTCCTGCGCAGGTCAAAGCACTTCATGAAGCCATCCTGGGAACCACTGAGCAGCACGTGGGCCTCAGTGGGGTGGAAGCAGACTTTGTTCACTGTGCGCTTGTGCTCCGTGAACAGCTGGTCCTGCTTGTTGCGGGACGGCCGGCCCAGGTTCCAGGTGACCACCACGCCGTTGGTGGCCGCCGTGGCCAGCAGGTTCTCGTCCATCTGGTGCCAGACAACGTCTGCACAGCTCAGGTTGAGGGAGGGCTTGCGGCCCACGCGCAGGTTCAGCTTCTCCACGAACTGCTCCTCCTCAATGGCATAGATCTTGAAGATGCTGCGGCCTGCTACGACCACCTGGGCTGCGTCACGGCACACGCTGATGGCGTTGGCCGGAGCATCCAGATGGCAGTGCATGGTGCGGCCAGTCAACACGCTCCCACCGAGGGCCGTGGTCACGCGGGACATCTTCTCCATGGCTGCACGGGTGTCGAGGACAGATCGGTGAAGTGGCCAGGCCTGGTCAGCCTAGCGGCAGGGGCGTGTCCGTTCAGACCCTTCACCCTGGGTGGTTCCTCCAAAACTGCTTAGTCCAGCGGGGTCCACCGTTAGTCAGTCGGTCTGATAGGCAAGTTCCATCACCCTGGCCGGGCAGTCGGAGGGCGCCATGGCTGCCCTGAGGCTAGCCAGCCCCATGTCTGACTTCTGGGGGAGACCTTACCTGGTCAGCCCCAGGCCAGGCCAATTCTCCAACACCCTAGCTGCCAGATCAGGATGGTCACTGGACCTTCGGGCAGTCAGTCCCGCCAGGGAAGCCAGATGGCTCCCACCGTGCACAGTCGGCCTCTGGAAAGGAAGCAAGAAGACCAGAGGGGCCCAGAAAACACAGGCTACAGAGGCGCGAGGGTCAGAGGGGCTTCCAGGACCGAGCTGTTTACGGAGCCCGGGGGATGGCTGGCGCGACCGCAAAGGAAAGCCTGGCGGCGCAGAGGTTGCGGCGGGAGCGGAGACAGCGGGAACAGAACCGGAGGAACGGAGAAGTCTCTCCTTCCGCGGACACCTGAGCCATTTCCCGAAACTGCCGGGGCGGGGAGGAACGGCCACGCCGGAAGAGGCCCGTCTCAGTCCCGCCCCTCGCCGAACGTGGTCCTTTTCTTTCCAGCCCCGCACTGGAAGTGGGTGCCCACACTACAAACGTTCCGGAACGGGAGCGCGCCTTGGAGGCAGAGGGGCGCGCAGAGATAGGGGAGAGGCTCCGCCGGTTCCGCTTCTGGTATTCTCCCTCTTCCTTTTTTTACTCGTGTTATTTTAACGCTAGTGCTCATCTCTGCCCCACGGTCCATCGGCAAGCCCAGGCATCCCCAGGCTGGCCCCACACCCCTCCTTCGTCTCCGCCTTCTTTTTCACCCTCTTCGGGACTCGGGAATAGCCTCCTAGCGGCTCTCCTAGGGTCCCCCCTCCCGCCTCATCTGATCTCCGCACAGCCAGGGACTCTTCGGCCTGCTGGCCTCCCCACGTCCTCACCGCGCTGGGAGGCAAATCCCGAGCTCCCGGCCCGTCCTCTCCGCGCAGCTCCCGCCACGGCGGCTGCCAGCCGGCCGAGCCCTTGCCTGCCTCACGGTCATCGCGGGTGCTCGCTTGTTGTCCTCCCCAGAACGCGTCTCCTCATCTCTCAGAGTTCAGCTTAAATGGCAGGTTTTTAGAGGCCTTCCCCGGCCACCCCATCTAAGTGGCCTCCACGGCGCTCGTCACAACCTGGTATACTGATTACATCTGTTTCACACGAATGTGAACTCGCATCCGTCTGTTTCCAAGAGCTCTGGTGCCTGACTGGACCTGTTCACACAAACGGTTCAATCAGTGACCCTCTCTGAGCCGCCCTTTCTTTGCTGGGTATGCGCCCTGGCCTGTGCTTGCTGCTCTGTGTGATTTTCTGGGATACTCCTGCTACTGCTGCTGCTGCTGCGTCGCTTCAGTCGTGTCCGACTCTGTGCGACCCCATAGACAGCAGCCTACCAGGCTCACCCGTCCCTGGGATTCTCCAGGAGAGAACACTGGAGTGGGTTGCCATTTCCTTCTGCAATGCATGAAAGTGAAAAGTGAAAGTAAAGTCGCTCAGTCCTGTCCGACTCTTCAGGACCCCATGGACTGCATGCAGCCTACCAGGCTCCTGCATCCATGGGATTTTCCAGGCAAGAGTACTGGAGTGGGTTGCCATTGCCTTCTCCCTAGGATACCCCTAGCAGCCCTCATTTTTGCCCTTGGAAGAATGGGCTATATCCTAGATATTTTGGAAGGAGTGTTATATGTAATGATTTTAGTGTCTCTCCCCGCTGACACAGTGAGAGGTTAGGGGCCTTCTGTGGTGGTCACTGCTGGGTTTCCAGTCTGGCACAGTGTTACCAGTCTCTGCATGTTTATTGAAAGAATAAACCTGATGAGGGGTGCACAAAAATTCAGACTTGGGCCACTCAGAACAGATAACACCTTCCCCTCACCATGGTGTGATGACCTAAAAACAATTCAGACATGTGTTTTTACAACTTTTTTAATATATATTTTTATAAACAGGTCACGTGATAAAATAGCACAAGAAACACTTACCAAATATAAGGTTATATCTTCCGCATATACAGGAGAATGAGGTCGTTATGTACAATAAGAAAATGATTTTAGGGGTTGGTTGGTTTTGTTTTCCTCTGTCCCCCTAATTTTTCCTCCTACAGTCGTTGGAAATATCACAGCTTCAGTTGCATTAATACTTTGGACAAATGGACAGCTGCCCCTCCCCACTGGGAGCTGTGGGGAGGAGGGGCTGAAGAAACTGGCTCCTGACCATCTCAGCCCTGGAGCCTCTGGCCAGCACTCCAGGGGCAGGGAAATCTTTGGGCTGTTGAACTGTCTCTCTTCAACAGCATCTCTCGCTCGCTCTTTCTCTTTCTCTCTCTCTCTCTGTCACTCTCTGGCTCTCTGGAAACTGGCTACTCTCTTCCAACCAGATTGGGGTGGGGGGGAGTGTCCCAAGATAAGGTGTGGGTGCTCAAGGTTGGGATGGAAAGGGGTCCCAGCCCCCTCCTCAGCAATCGCCAAGATGGGCCAGCACCCCAGGACTTCCCGATGTGCTGGGACTAGACAGAACACGGTGTGCCCACGTGGGCAGGTAGAGGTCTGGGAAGCTGGGGAGAGGGAGGCTGTGGCTAGAAAGGAGCCCTCCCTTTGGGTGTTGAGGGGGAGCTGGTCACTGGAAGATTGGTCACTGGCTAGGGCCCCCTTTCCCAGCTTCTGCCTGGTGGACACCTGCCCAGGATGAAGTGTTGCACTGAGGGGCCTGGGCCCAGCTGGCTACAGGGGTTGCAGGGCAGGGTCCACTCAGGACTGCTCCCAAGGCCTGCAGGCCCTAATGGTCGCTCCAGCTGCTGGCCTCTCAAGGTAGCCATGCCACCCCTGGGTTGAGGTGGACTGGGGCCAGCTGGGCTAATGTTGATTATGCCAAGGTCACTGTCAGCCTGGTGGCCCCTCTCCTAATCCATTTCTGCCCTAGCCTGGCCAGGGTCCAAGGACCTTAGGTCTGTGGGTGGGGTGGGGCGATCCGGGCCTCTCTCACACAGCGGCAAGGAAGAGGGGAGGTCGCTGGGGGTCAGGCTGGCATGAGTGGGGGAAGGGCAGGTGGGACTTGGGCTCCTGGGCGGGCCATGGCTTTGGCGGCGGCCTGTTTCCCCTCGCACCTCTCCACCTCTCGGAGGGCTCCAGGCGCGGTGCAGTGGAAGATGCGGGAAGCCCTGGGGGCTCTTCCGGGCCCCTGTGTCCTAGGGGACCCAGCTCCCCTCAATCCCCCTGGGCCCTGCCCNCAAGGGCGGTTCTTGGCAGCTGGCGTGCCCTTGGTGATGCTGGCTGCGCCCAGGCCATTGGGCTGGCCCGGCAGCTTCACCAGGCCATTGCGAGGCAAGCATGGAGGCTTGGGGTCGCCGTCGACGCCCGGGCTCGACATCTTCCCCGCGCGGGCTGCAGACAGGGTCCAGGAGACGGCAGTGAGTCCTGCGCGGGAGGACTAGGCTCCACCCCGTCCCCCAGTGGCCCCTCCCAGGCCATTCCCAGAACCACCCAACAGAAAGGGTCTGAGTGTAAGTCCTGACCCTGACTGAGCAGGTGCAGGAAGGCAGGGCTGGTCATGACTACAACACTCCTGAGCACCTACGGTATGCACTGAGTTCAACCTCCACCCACCACAGAGCTTTTTGACCCCCAGGTTCTATGGACAGAGGTGGAGGGACACTCGCCGGTGACCGTCCCCTTCACCTCTGCTGCCCACCATCAGCACCTGCCAGGCCTCTCTCTGCCAGGCAGGGCTGAGGAACTGAGGGTTCGGGGCATTCTCTGGCCACTCTTCTATGCCACGCCATTGCAGCTCTCTGGAGTGGTTTAAGTGCTCCATCTGAGGTGCATGCACTGAAAATCTCTGTGGATGCAGGAGGTTCTGTGGCTCAGAACATACCCAGAGAAAGGGCAAGTGTCTTCCCAGGGTGCTCACGGTGATGCCAGCACAATGAACCCTGCACACATATTGTTTCCTTAGTCTCCCACTCAACCCATGGAGGACGATGCTTTGATGATTGTACCCATTGTACAGATGAGGAAACCATAGCTTGAGGCAGCATGAATTGCTTGCCTGAGGTCACAGTAAATGGTGGAGCCAAGACACAGACACAGAACTGGCTGCGGAAGGCTATGTGTAGGGATCTTCCCACAGGGTGGGGCTGAGACCATCCCCCGTTCCCCTGCTCAGGCCTCCAAGGCTGTGAATGGATGGCAGAGGGCACTGGACGCCAGATGACCCCAGAGAGAAGAGGCAATGGGTCTCTCACAGGGCTACCATCTACCTCTCATTCCAGATCTCCTGCCTGTCCCCACCTCTGACACTCAGCGAGGAGGTGGGTACCCAGTGGCTCACCCCAAATCACTGTGTGGCCTTGGCCTGCTCCAAGCCTCCCTTTCCTCACTTCAAAGCCTGGGGGTGATGATATGCCCCACGGAAAAGCATAAGATGAGGACCAAGTGCAGGGCATGGCTCATAGTGAGCTTGCTGGCCCGAGGGGGAGGGGAGCCAGTGGTCCTGCCCTGCCCTCCCCTTCCTAGCGTTACACCTCCACTGGTTCCCAAGCCCTGGACAGGACAACACTTGCCGGCATTCCAGATCTGGGGAGGGTGCATCCTGGGCTGGGTCCAAGGGTCTAACTGGGACGCGTGGGCCTCATGCCTGCCGGCCCAGCTTTGAGTCCAAAGGTCTTCATGCCCTGATAGTCATCAACCTTCAGGCTGCCAGTCCACGCCCCAAGAGGAGACCCCCACACCTTGGCTGCCCCTTCACTGCAGGTCATGACCAGGTAGTTGCATTCCTCACCTGGGCTAGTACACAACATCCCTAACAGCACTTGCCGAGTGCCCACTGGGATAATAGTGTATGTCAGCCTCACAACTGCCCGGTTGGGGGGCACAGGGGGAAGCACTGCGGTGAGCACGGTTTTCAGACCAGGAACCTGAGGCTCCCAGGAGTTACAGTTGCCCACAGTGGCAGGGGTGGCCCAGCATGAGGGCTGCCCCAGACCCCTAATGCCAGTACATAGGAGGGGCCATCCTGGGACAACAGCGCCGCATGGAGGGACAGTATGAAGCCTACAAATGCCCCCCCCCC
>SJYV01047353.1:170677-234178 GCA_006410875.1 Neotragus pygmaeus
GGCTACCGCCCCGCAAACTCAGATCGGCTGGGAGGGGCCCGGGAGGCTTGCGGGGGGAGGGGGGAGAAGACGCCCGCCCGGCTAAGATCCGGAGGAGGAGGCGGCGGAGGCGGCACCAAGGGAGAAATAACTCAAGAGCAGTGCCGATTTAGGTTGAAAATTCTCTCAGCCATGGGTGCGCACGTGGAGCCTGAGTCGAGAGGATCACGTGTATGCCCCGGGCATCCGCGGGGCTCCCTTCCGTCCCCCACAGCAGCTCACATTTGCATACACCCACAGTCCTATCCCCACCCCCCAGACCTCTGGGTGGAGCCCATCCACGGAAAAGAGCTTACAGCAGCTTGCAGGGAGTGTCCGAGACCTGGCCGCCCCTCTTTCCACAGCGCCTGGCCGGCCTGCCGGTTAGCCTCCCCGCCCCCTACGTTCTGGGTTTGAGCCTTCCCACAGAGGCAGGCCTGCTGCTCCCCGACCTTGTCCATGGTCTTGCGCTCCAGCTGCTCCTCACCCTCCAGCCTCGTTGACTTAGTCTGAGCCCTAGATCTTCAGCTCGAAACTGGAAACAACCACACCTTAGCGCAGGAGTCAGGCCTTTGGGACAATGCTCAAATCAGAAACGGGTCTTCCTGCCGGTGAGGCAAGAGGCCCCTGGGGGGCTGGGACAAGGGTCCCTCAGCCTGGCTCTGACCCCCTGACCCAGCAGACAGGTTGCAGAGTCTCCGCCTTCTTGTCACCTGACCCCGCTGCACCTAGTGTGTCCAGGAGGACCCGCCTGGTCTTCCTGTCAGGACAGGCAGGGGCAGCCAGTCCCCGAGGGACTACTCCCCTTTAGGGAGAAGCACCAGCAGCTGACGCGCAGGGAAAGAGGCTTTTAAAATAAGACGGTCAGGCTTGCACTATTCTCAGCCTCAGCCCCTGGTGTGCTGTGTCTCCATGAGGAGTGGGATTCTGGGGGAAGGCTTCTCCTACGACGGCTGCAGGGGCTCCAGGCTCCTGGTTCACCACGGGAGGAGGGAGGTGGTCACTAGTTTAGCTTCCTGTCTTCACCAGCCTGAGCCAGAGGTGAATCAAGGAGAGCAAACCAGGCCTCTGCTTCCCCAGCAGACTCACGGGAACCGTGGGGGCCAGAGGGCACCTGGGGAGCACTGTGAGTCCTGCGAGGACTCCAGACCTTGGTGGCTTCCAGGTCTGGAGATGGCCACGCTGGGGCTTCCTGAGGAGCTGCCTTTTCTACAGATGAAGTCACTGGGCCCTGAGACCCAGCAAGTCCACCTTAGAGCCTCACTTCTGGCCCCTTTCCAGACCTGACCCTACAGTTCAGCGAGACCTGCTGTCCTGTACTCACCTCCCCCCTCTGCCCAGGCACATGCTGGTTCCCTGCTTGCTCAGGAGGCCTCCGGGATCCTTAATCCCGCAAGCTCCTCCTGTTCTATCCTTTGGTGTGAGCACCGCTCTGCCTCTCCCCATGGGAACCCTGGCCTGAAAGCATCTCCAGATGTCTGCCATGACGTGGACTATCATCACTGTCTACCTGTCTGTCTCTCCTGAGGACAGACAGCATGACGGCTGGGTGGCTGAATGAATCTTCATGCCAGTCCAATGATCAGGGTCATGCACAGAAAGGGGTGCAGCTTCCCCTGAGGTGGGACGGAGGGCAGTCAACGGAAGGACTCAACTGTGGCTCAGCTCCTCAGTCCAGGTTGTGACAGAGGCCGGTGTCCATGGGGGAGGGAGAGAGTGATGCCAGGGTCTCTGAGAAGGCTCCTAAGACCCTGGGGCTTGGGGCGGGCTGTGCCTTTATTCAGACCTTTGGGAAGGGGACTTAGGCTTGTGTCTCCTTTTTGGCCAAGTGCCCCCCTTGAGGGCTGCAAGGTCAACGGTGCTGGCTGCCTGTTCCCCGTGCTCTGGCTGGACCAGGGGGAAGGGGACAGGAAGCATTAGAAAGGAGGGAAGCTTCCGAGAGCCACGTCCTCCCACTGCACTGCTGATCTCAGCCCATCACACACAAGCCGGGAAAGCAAGGTTCAGAGTGCATTTTCAGAAGTTGCACAAAGGTAGGATTTACCCCCAAGTCCTCCAGCTGTCCTGCTCCCAAGACTCAGGCCAAGCATGGCTGTCCAGAGTGCAACCCTGTGCCCCCCCGCGCCCCCGCCTGCTGCTGCCGCCTCCTTTCTCTGCTCTGTTCTGCTTCAGTCCCTATGCTCTCCCAGCCTGGAGCCCTGGGCTGGGGGTCTCTCCCAGTGTGCCCCCTGTCACACCCCTGCTCTCCTTCCAGAGGCTGCAAGCTGCGTGTCGACCACTGAGACACTCATCTTTGGGACTGCTCATACCCACCCGTCAGGTCCTCAGCTCAGAGGTCTCTTCACTCATCCCTGATACCTCATCTAATACAGCAGAACCTGCACTGACCAGTTCCCCCTGCCGGCTGAGGGCCATCGAGCTGCACAGGGCATGGGTAGCCAGAAAAGCTCAGATGAGGCCAACCTGCAGTGGTGGCCCAGGGGCTGGGGTGGCGACCTGGGTAGCTTGGGATTGGGGACGTGGCGCGGGCTGACAAATTTCGTGACAAGCTCTGTGACTCAGGCACACGCACATCCCTACCACGTTGCACACGTCCTAGCAGCAGCGCTCCCCTCCCGCCCCCAGCTCAGAGATGCTTGGGGGTGCGGGCTGCCCCACCCAGGCGCCCGGGGCTCTGGAAAGGCAGCATGTGGGCCTCAAGAGAGAGCCCAGTTGGTGCTCCAGCAGAGCACGTCCTGTGGCCAAGCTCAGGGCAGCTCAGCCACATGGGACCGGGCACCTCCGGGAGTACATGCCAGGCTCCAGGCCTCTCTGCTCTGAAGGATCCATACCCTCCAGGGCCTGGGGCATCCAGTGCCTCAAACACTGCTCAGGGGAGGCCAAGCCCACCCTCTGCAGTGGGTCTGACTGAGGCTCCCCCAGGCAACTGGGAGGAGAGGTTCTGGGCCACCCACTTTGCTGCCACCTCTGCTCGTTCCTCAAGCCAGCCCTCAGACACAGCAGCAGCTCCCACATGTGACGAGATGGGGGCTGCAGACAGCTCACAGTGCCAGCCCAGGAACCCCTTCCCCAACCTCCAGGTGAGAGATCTCCCTGGTCCCCGCAGCGCAGCCCTTCTCAAGGTTGGGCCCAGCTGGCATGAGTGTCCAGGTGCTCCAACCTCCAGCTACTTGTTCCCTTCTCACTAGTGGGCGACAGGACTTGTGTGAGTGCCCCGAAAGTGGGTGTGAGCTGGAGGGTGGCATCGGCCCCGTGAACCCCTGCAGCATCAGAGATGCCCGTAGGCCTGGCCCACAGCAAGGGGAGGCAGAGGCCCCCCAGGCCCCTGGTGAAGGAGAGCCAGGCCATAGGGCAGCAGGCACTGGCTAAGTGAGTCCTGGGGTCCCCTGGGGCCTGCACGGCCTCCCCGCTCTGCCTATGTTTGGGATTGGGCCTTGAATACCCCTCCTCCCCAGAAAGCCTCGGCCAGCCCCAGGGCCACCTCCTGTGGAGCCAGTGGGTCACCCTGGGGGACCCCAAACCTCTCAGGCTCCCAAACCGCCCAGGCCTCCTGCCCCAAGGCTGCCGTCCAGCATCTTGCGAAGGCATCTGTCGGAAGAAAGGGGCCCAGGCTCTGCCTGGCGCCACGGGGGCCTGGGCTGTCCCTGGTCCATGGGCCCTGTCCGTGGAGGGAAACCCTCCCGTGCAGAGGCTGGGAGGGGTGGAGGAGTGGCTGCCAGGCTGCAGGCTCCTGGAGGCTCCAACAGCCAGGCCCTCTCTCCTTCTCGGGTCATGAGTCGGGGACTCCTCGACCCACTCAAACCCCCAGAAGGACAGACCCTCCCCCAGCAAGTCTCAGTTCTGCTTCTGGGGCCCTCCTGCCTGGGCCAGCGCCCGGCCCCTCCTCTAGAGCACACGTGGCCAGCGCCCTCCCTTCCCCTCAACCTCCCACTGTGGCAGCTCCATGCAGGGCCGAGCTCAGGTGTCCTGGGGCAGGTCAGCGACTGGCCCTCGCGTTCACAAGCTCTTCCTGGAGTGTAACTGTATCTAACACCTGTCTCCAGGCACAGGGGCTCATGGTGCTGGGGTGAGGAATCCTGAGTGCTGTGGGGTCTGGGACCTCACCCAGGCAGCCCAGCTGGGGACCTGTAATTTGGCGTCCACGGGGGAACAGCACGGTGGCACCGACCCACAGCCTTGGTCCAGTTGCCATGGGGATCGGGCCTCAACCAGGCAGCCACTGGGGTGAAGGGCTGGGGGAAGGTCTGGCAGGGCTGGAGGCCCAGCTGCAGCCGCCAGGGAAGGGGCTGCGGTTACGTAAGCCCTGGGGGGGGGGTGGCGGCGGCGCTGTCCCAAGCCCCCTCCCAGCCTCCTGCTCGTTGTGGCCTCCGCGGTGCTGTGGCCTGCCCCCTCCCCGCCTTGTAGCCTGGCCCGGCACACACACCTTACCTCGGCCCGGGCTCCTGGCTCATGCCACGCTGTCCACCGGGCGTCCTCCCGTCATGGGGAGCCCGGCATGGGCACCGGCGAGGCGGGGAGGCGACCGAGGTGCTGGCCTGGCAGGCAGGGCCCGGCCGCTCCCCGCGCCCCACGTCCGGCCTGGCCGGGCCCCTCTGCTGCCCTCCGAGAGGAGCTCCCCGGTGGGAGAGGATCGGCCGCCCAAGCTTCCCACCGGGGAGGCTATGGCTGTGCCCAGATAAATAAGGCCGCTTTGCAGGGAGCCTGACGGGCGCCTCCTCCCTCCCCTCGCCCTCCTCCCCGCGCTCCTCCTCCACCCTCCTCCCCGCGCTCCTCCGCGGCCCNGGACCCCGACCCCGGTGTGCACGGTGCCCGGACCCCGACCCCGGTGTGCACGGTGCCCGGACCCCGACCCCGGTGTGCACGGTGCCCGGACCCCGACCCCGGTGTGCACGGTGCCCGGACCCCGACCCCGGTGTGCACGGTGCCCGGACCCCGACCCCGGTGTGCACGGTGCCCGGACCCCGACCCCGGTGTGCACGGTGCCCGGACCCCGACCCCGGTGTGCACGGTGCCCGGACCCCGACCCCGGTGTGCACGGTGCCCGGACCCCGACCCCGGTGTGCACGGTGCCCGGACCCCGACCCCGGTGTGCACGGTGCCCGGACCCCGACCCCGGTGTGCACGGTGCCCGGACCCCGACCCCGGTGTGCACGGTGCCCGGACCCCGACCCCGGTGTGCACGGTGCCCGGACCCCGACCCCGGTGTGCACGGTGCCCGGACCCCGACCCCGGTGTGCACGGTGCCCGGACCCCGACCCCGGTGTGCACGGTGCCCGGACCCCGACCCCGGTGTGCACGGTGCCCGGACCCCGACCCCGGTGTGCACGGTGCCCGGACCCCGACCCCGGTGTGCACGGTGCCCGGACCCCGACCCCGGTGTGCACGGTGCCCGGACCCCGACCCCGGTGTGCACGGTGCCCGGACCCCGACCCCGGTGTGCACGGTGCCCGGACCCCGACCCCGGTGTGCACGGTGCCCGGACCCCGACCCCGGTGTGCACGGTGCCCGGACCCCGACCCCGGTGTGCACGGTGCCCGGACCCCGACCCCGGTGTGCACGGTGCCCGGACCCCGACCCCGGTGTGCACGGTGCCCGGACCCCGACCCCGGTGTGCACGGTGCCCGGACCCCGACCCCGGTGTGCACGGTGCCCGGACCCCGACCCCGGTGTGCACGGTGCCCGGACCCCGACCCCGGTGTGCACGGTGCCCGGACCCCGACCCCGGTGTGCACGGTGCCCGGACCCCGACCCCGGTGTGCACGGTGCCCGGACCCCGACCCCGGTGTGCACGGTGCCCGGACCCCGACCCCGGTGTGCACGGTGCCCGGACCCCGACCCCGGTGTGCACGGTGCCCGGACCCCGACCCCGGTGTGCACGGTGCCCGGACCCCGACCCCGGTGTGCACGGTGCCCGGACCCCGACCCCGGTGTGCACGGTGCCCGGACCCCGACCCCGGTGTGCACGGTGCCCGGACCCCGACCCCGGTGTGCACGGTGCCCGGACCCCGACCCCGGTGTGCACGGTGCCCGGACCCCGACCCCGGTGTGCACGGTGCCCGGACCCCGACCCCGGTGTGCACGGTGCCCGGACCCCGACCCCGGTGTGCACGGTGCCCGGACCCCGACCCCGGTGTGCACGGTGCCCGGACCCCGACCCCGGTGTGCACGGTGCCCGGACCCCGACCCCGGTGTGCACGGTGCCCGGACCCCGACCCCGGTGTGCACGGTGCCCGGACCCCGACCCCGGTGTGCACGGTGCCCGGACCCCGACCCCGGTGTGCACGGTGCCCGGACCCCGACCCCGGTGTGCACGGTGCCCGGACCCCGACCCCGGTGTGCACGGTGCCCGGACCCCGACCCCGGTGTGCACGGTGCCCGGACCCCGACCCCGGTGTGCACGGTGCCCGGACCCCGACCCCGGTGTGCACGGTGCCCGGACCCCGACCCCGGTGTGCACGGTGCCCGGACCCCGACCCCGGTGTGCACGGTGCCCGGACCCCGACCCCGGTGTGCACGGTGCCCGGACCCCGACCCCGGTGTGCACGGTGCCCGGACCCCGACCCCGGTGTGCACGGTGCCCGGACCCCGACCCCGGTGTGCACGGTGCCCGGACCCCGACCCCGGTGTGCACGGTGCCCGGACCCCGACCCCGGTGTGCACGGTGCCCGGACCCCGACCCCGGTGTGCACGGTGCCCGGACCCCGACCCCGGTGTGCACGGTGCCCGGACCCCGACCCCGGTGTGCACGGTGCCCGGACCCCGACCCCGGTGTGCACGGTGCCCGGACCCCGACCCCGGTGTGCACGGTGCCCGGACCCCGACCCCGGTGTGCACGGTGCCCGGACCCCGACCCCGGTGTGCACGGTGCCCGGACCCCGACCCCGGTGTGCACGGTGCCCGGACCCCGACCCCGGTGTGCACGGTGCCCGGACCCCGACCCCGGTGTGCACGGTGCCCGGACCCCGACCCCGGTGTGCACGGTGCCCGGACCCCGACCCCGGTGTGCACGGTGCCCGGACCCCGACCCCGGTGTGCACGGTGCCCGGACCCCGACCCCGGTGTGCACGGTGCCCGGACCCCGACCCCGGTGTGCACGGTGCCCGGACCCCGACCCCGGTGTGCACGGTGCCCGGACCCCGACCCCGGTGTGCACGGTGCCCGGACCCCGACCCCGGTGTGCACGGTGCCCGGACCCCGACCCCGGTGTGCACGGTGCCCGGACCCCGACCCCGGTGTGCACGGTGCCCGGACCCCGACCCCGGTGTGCACGGTGCCCGGACCCCGACCCCGGTGTGCACGGTGCCCGGACCCCGACCCCGGTGTGCACGGTGCCCGGACCCCGACCCCGGTGTGCACGGTGCCCGGACCCCGACCCCGGTGTGCACGGTGCCCGGACCCCGACCCCGGTGTGCACGGTGCCCGGACCCCGACCCCGGTGTGCACGGTGCCCGGACCCCGACCCCGGTGTGCACGGTGCCCGGACCCCGACCCCGGTGTGCACGGTGCCCGGACCCCGACCCCGGTGTGCACGGTGCCCGGACCCCGACCCCGGTGTGCACGGTGCCCGGACCCCGACCCCGGTGTGCACGGTGCCCGGACCCCGACCCCGGTGTGCACGGTGCCCGGACCCCGACCCCGGTGTGCACGGTGCCCGGACCCCGACCCCGGTGTGCACGGTGCCCGGACCCCGACCCCGGTGTGCACGGTGCCCGGACCCCGACCCCGGTGTGCACGGTGCCCGGACCCCGACCCCGGTGTGCACGGTGCCCGGACCCCGACCCCGGTGTGCACGGTGCCCGGACCCCGACCCCGGTGTGCACGGTGCCCGGACCCCGACCCCGGTGTGCACGGTGCCCGGACCCCGACCCCGGTGTGCACGGTGCCCGGACCCCGACCCCGGTGTGCACGGTGCCCGGACCCCGACCCCGGTGTGCACGGTGCCCGGACCCCGACCCCGGTGTGCACGGTGCCCGGACCCCGACCCCGGTGTGCACGGTGCCCGGACCCCGACCCCGGTGTGCACGGTGCCCGGACCCCGACCCCGGTGTGCACGGTGCCCGGACCCCGACCCCGGTGTGCACGGTGCCCGGACCCCGACCCCGGTGTGCACGGTGCCCGGACCCCGACCCCGGTGTGCACGGTGCCCGGACCCCGACCCCGGTGTGCACGGTGCCCGGACCCCGACCCCGGTGTGCACGGTGCCCGGACCCCGACCCCGGTGTGCACGGTGCCCGGACCCCGACCCCGGTGTGCACGGTGCCCGGACCCCGACCCCGGTGTGCACGGTGCCCGGACCCCGACCCCGGTGTGCACGGTGCCCGGACCCCGACCCCGGTGTGCACGGTGCCCGGACCCCGACCCCGGTGTGCACGGTGCCCGGACCCCGACCCCGGTGTGCACGGTGCCCGGACCCCGACCCCGGTGTGCACGGTGCCCGGACCCCGACCCCGGTGTGCACGGTGCCCGGACCCCGACCCCGGTGTGCACGGTGCCCGGACCCCGACCCCGGTGTGCACGGTGCCCGGACCCCGACCCCGGTGTGCACGGTGCCCGGACCCCGACCCCGGTGTGCACGGTGCCCGGACCCCGACCCCGGTGTGCACGGTGCCCGGACCCCGACCCCGGTGTGCACGGTGCCCGGACCCCGACCCCGGTGTGCACGGTGCCCGGACCCCGACCCCGGTGTGCACGGTGCCCGGACCCCGACCCCGGTGTGCACGGTGCCCGGACCCCGACCCCGGTGTGCACGGTGCCCGGACCCCGACCCCGGTGTGCACGGTGCCCGGACCCCGACCCCGGTGTGCACGGTGCCCGGACCCCGACCCCGGTGTGCACGGTGCCCGGACCCCGACCCCGGTGTGCACGGTGCCCGGACCCCGACCCCGGTGTGCACGGTGCCCGGACCCCGACCCCGGTGTGCACGGTGCCCGGACCCCGACCCCGGTGTGCACGGTGCCCGGACCCCGACCCCGGTGTGCACGGTGCCCGGACCCCGACCCCGGTGTGCACGGTGCCCGGACCCCGACCCCGGTGTGCACGGTGCCCGGACCCCGACCCCGGTGTGCACGGTGCCCGGACCCCGACCCCGGTGTGCACGGTGCCCGGACCCCGACCCCGGTGTGCACGGTGCCCGGACCCCGACCCCGGTGTGCACGGTGCCCGGACCCCGACCCCGGTGTGCACAGTGCCCTGACTGGGAGGCAGGGCTTCGCTCTGCACTTTGCTGGGCTCCCGCCCCTCAGCAGGTGCCAGGGCCCAGGCGGAGACCAGGCTGTGCCAACACCTGGAGCTCCCCTCCCCTGGGGCTCCCCTCACCTGGGGCACCCTTTCCCTGGAGCTCCCCTCCCCTGGGGCTCCCCTCACCTGGGACACCCTTCACCTGATCACCACATCACCTAAAACACCCCTGCACTCATTTGGGGCACCCCTCACCTGGAGATCCCCTCATCTTGATGCCTGGGCACAGAGGAGTCTCCCTCGCCCAGGCAGCTGGGGGTCTTCAGCTCTGCAGCATGAGGGGGTGAGGACGAAAGGCCGTTGGCACACTGTGCCCTGAGAGGGAGCCACAGTCACATCGGTGAGCAGAGCTGCTTACCTCGCGGCTCTGCAGGCCCGACCTCCTCACGGGGTTCCTTCCTTTCCTTGGGGTGAGGTGTGTGCTCTGGGATCACAAACCTGGGCTCAGGTCCGCCCTCCCGGGGTGGGGCCTCAGACAAGCAGGTCCCCTCTTGGAAAGTAAGTCTGGGGCCCAAGGGGCCGCCCTGGAGATCCTGGTGTAGCACAGGTGGGGACAGGCCCATGCTCCCCAGAGGTCGGGCTGCCCTGGACTTGCAGGGAAGACGGACACTGTGCCCCCACTGCCCCTGCTCCCCACCCAGAGGGCCTGCAGGGGGGACCACGTGGTGGGGGGGACCACGTGGCGGGGAGGCCACAGGTGTGTTTGGCGGTCCTCAGCACTCTGAGGCCCGATGGGAGCCCAGGGAAGTGAGAACCTCGCAGCATGGGGTGGCCCTGGCAGCTGTGGGAGGTGGCGGGCGGTGGGTGGCAGGCCTCTGCTGCCTCTAGCTTTTGCTCCCTGCCTTCCCTCCTCCTGGGACCCAGGCCCAACTCACTAAGGCAGGGGAGGGGTGCAGGGGGTGGAGTGGCCAGGGCTGAGTATGACTCAGGGCCCAGCTGTCACCAAGCAACCCAGTTGCCTAGCAATGGCGGTTTCCCAGTAACGTTGTCTCCTAGCAATGGGATATTTTCCCGGGCCCTGGCTGGAGCCTGGTGGTTATTTTTAGCTCAGCTGCAAATCAATCTGCAGCTGCATTTTTGGCTCCTGGAGAAGATGCAAGGTGTATGTGGGGCGGCGGGAGGGAGGCAGTGGTCTTCTCGACAAGGGAGGAAACTTGCCATGTGTCCTAAGGTACAGGCTTACAGGTGGGCCAGGCCAGAGTCCACCTGGGAAGGAGGTGGGGGCTGTGCAGGTGAAGGGGAACCAGAGGTTGTTCAGGCTGCCTGTGAGAGCTGACAGATGTGACTGTCTCCCTGATGGGGTCTCTGGGAGGGCCGGTCCCTCCAGCACCCTGGGGCTCCCTAGGTCAGACTGGCCAGGAGCCTTCCAGGCCAGTGTTGATTGTGGGCACCCCTGGCGTGTGCCACTGGGTGGCAGCTTCCTGGCACCATGTGGCTCTCGGCTGTGGGAACCATCTTGGTGTCTCCAGCCCCCAGACCCTCTGAGGGTGACGGCGCCCCGCCCCAGGTCTGCTGGAGCACACCTGAAGGAGGTCCTGGCTGCGGGCCTCTAGGTGCCCACAGGCTCAGCTGGCCTCTGCTCAGCCCACGTCTCTCCCTCTCCTCGATTTTGCTCAAACGGGAGCCCAAATGAGAGGTCTCGGCAGCTGGGGAAATTTGACCCCTCTGGGCTTTCCCACCATTTCCTCAGGAGCTCTGCTAGCCGATCCCTTGAAGCCAGTTCCTGCCTCACACTGGCCAGCTTCCTGTTCCTGGTTTGCCCTGGGCGCCAACCAGACCTGGGGTATTGTTTCCGTCCATCCATCCCCACTGACTCCGCCTGGGCTTTGTGCGGCCCCCACAGGCCCCGGACGGCCCAGCCCCACCCTGATCTTGTGTGCTCCTCACCTGTGCCCTGCACCCTGCGGGGCTGCCCCCTTGCCGGAGGGCATGGCCCACCTGAGACTGCTCCTGGTTCCACCATCTGCTCATCCCCAGCCAGGACCTGGGCTTTGAGTGGGAAGTGGAGAGAGGCCCATTTTGGAGGGTCAGGGCAGGGGCAGGGTCTGGAGCTGGGGGGACACACAAGAGCCTCCAAACGGAACACAGCGTTGGGGGAGTTACCTGAGATTTGGGATGTCATTTGTCCGTCCACACACTCACTTTCTGGGTATTTACCGAGCACGTCTTCTGCGCCCACAGCCTTCTGGGCTTTTTAATATGGGCATCAGACCTTTGATGGCTAACCACACCGGGCGCTTCAGAGAAGCACCCCTCACAGGCTGCAGGGCCAGGAGCTGTGAGCAGCGGCAGCCTGCAGGGGTCCTCTTCCGCAGGTGACAGTCAGAGCCACCACCCAGCCCTTGGAGAAGCAGCTGGGCAGGAGGAAGGAGAAGCTTGCTATCAGGGGGCCACCTCAGGGCCAGGCTTGTGCCCTTGACAGACCAGATCACTCTTTAGGAGCCCCTCCCAGAAACCCAGGGACACTGTCCCATTCTCAGGGGGTAGGAGGGGGCAAACGGGGAGGGTGTGGAGCCAGGGCCCCCTGCCGGCACCCGCGGAAGGCGGGTCTGAGGCAACTCCCCACACGGACACCGGAGGCGCCTGAAGCCCTCTGTCAACTTCGCCAGCCTGGGGCAAGGGCGGTCCAGGGCGCTGGGGGTCCCTCCAGAACTGGACCTAGGTCTCAGCAAATGCGACTGACCGGATTCCCGTCCCCTTCCTCCCACTGGAGACGCCTTTGCTCAGTGCCACGCCCTGTGCTCAGCTCAGTTCAGTCTCTTAGTCGTGTCCGACTCTCTGCGACCCCATGGACTGCAGTACGCCAGGCTTCCCTGTCCATCACCAACTCCCAGAGTTTACTCAAACTCATGTCCATCGAGTTGCTGATGCCATCCAACCATCTCATCCTCTGTCATCCCCTTCTCCTCCTCCCCTCAATCTTTCCTAACATCAGGGTCTTTTCCAATGAGTCAGCTCTTCGCATCAGGTGGCCAAAGTAGTGGAGTTTTAGCTTCAGCATCAGCCCTTCCAGTGAATATTCAGGATTATCTCCTTTAGGATGGACTAGTTGGATCTGCTTGCAGTCCAAGGGATTCTCNGGGTCTTTTCCAATGAGTCAGCTCTTCGCATCAGGTGGCCAAAGTAGTGGAGTTTTAGCTTCAGCATCAGCCCTTCCAGTGAATATTCAGGATTATCTCCTTTAGGATGGACTAGTTGGATCTGCTTGCAGTCCAAGGGATTCTCAAGAGTCTTCTCCAACACTACAATTCAAAAGCATCAATTCTTCTGCGCTCAGCTTTCTTTATAGTCCAACTCTCACATCCATGCATGACTACTGGAAAAACCATAGCCTTGACTAGACAGACCTTTGATGGCAGAGTAATGTCTCCACTTTTTAATTCCAAGGAGCAAGCGTCATTTAATTTCATGGCTGCAGTCACCATCTACAGTGATTTTGGAGCCCAAGAAAATAAAGTCTGTCACTGTTTCCATTGTTTCCCCATCTATTTGCCATGAAGTGATGGGACTGGATTTCATGATCTTAGTTTTTTTAATGTTGAGCTGTAAGCCAACTTTTTCACTCTCCTCTTTCACTTTCACCAAGAGACCCTTTATTTCTTCTTCACTTTCTTCCATAAGGGTGGTGTCATCTGTGTATCTGAGGTTATTGATATTTCTCCTGGCAATCTTGATTCCACCTTGTGCTTCATCCAGCCTGGTATTTCCCATGATATATTCTGCATATATGTTAAATAAGCAGGGTGACAATATACAGCCTTGACATGCTCCTTTCCCAATTTGGAACCAGTCTGTTCCACGTCCAGTTCTGTTGTTTCTTGACCGGCATACAATATTTCTCAGGAGGCAGGTAAGATGGTCTGGTGTTCCTATCTCTTTAAGAATTTTCCAGTTTGTTGTGATCCACACAGTCAAAGGCTTTGACATAGTCAATGAATGTTGGCAATTTGATCTCTGGTTCCTCTGCCTTTTCTAAATTCAGTCTGAACATCTGGAATTTCACAGTTCACGTATTGTTGAAGTCTGGCTTGGAGAATTTTGAGCATTATCCCGCTAGTGTGAGATGAGTGCAATTGTGCAGTAGTTTGAACACTCTGGCATTGCCCTTCTTTGGGACTGGAATGAGAACTGATCTTTTCCAGTCCTGTGGCCACTGCTGAGTTTTCCAAATTTGTTGGCATATTGAGCGCAGCACTTTCACAGCATCATCTTTTAGGATTTGAAATAGCTCAACTGGAATTCCATCACCTCCACTAGCTTTGTTCATAGTGATGCTTTCTAAGGCCCACTTGACTTCACATTCCAGGATGTGTGGCTCTAGGTCAGTGATCACACCATCGTGGTTATCTGGGTCATGAAAATCTTTTTTGCCCTGTGTGCCCCTTTCTAAATTCGTAGTTGGGTAAAATACATATAAAGCTTAGCATCTTCACCATTTCCAAGTATACTGGGGTGTCGAGTGTGTGTGTCAAACCACTGTCACCACCATCACCCCCAGAACACTCTGTTCCTCCCAGATGAACACCCTGTCCCCATTAGGCACCAATTCCCCATCGCCTTGCCCCAAGCAACCTCCATTCTAATTTTTCACTATGAATTTGACTGTCTTGGTATTTCATGTGAGTAGACTCATGTTTTGTGACTGTCTTACTTCACTGAGAAGCTTCCCAGGTGGTGCTAGTGGTAAAGAACCCATCACCTGCCAGTTCAGGAGACATAAGAGACTTGGGTTCCATCCCTGGGTTGAGAAGCTTCCCTGGAGGAGGGTGTGGCAAACCATTCCAGTACTCTTGCCTGGAGAATCCCATGGACAGAGGAGCCTGGTGGGCTACAGTCCATGGGGTCACAAANCCCCCAGAACACTCTGTTCCTCCCAGATGAACACCCTGTCCCCATTAGGCACCAATTCCCCATCGCCTTGCCCCAAGCAACCTCCATTCTAATTTTTCACTATGAATTTGACTGTCTTGGTATTTCATGTGAGTAGACTCATGTTTTGTGACTGTCTTACTTCACTGAGAAGCTTCCCAGGTGGTGCTAGTGGTAAAGAACCCATCACCTGCCAGTTCAGGAGACATAAGAGACTTGGGTTCCATCCCTGGGTTGAGAAGCTTCCCTGGAGGAGGGTGTGGCAAACCATTCCAGTACTCTTGCCTGGAGAATCCCATGGACAGAGGAGCCTGGTGGGCTACAGTCCATGGGGTCACAAAGAGTTGGACACGACTGAGTGACTAACACTTTCACTTTCCCACCCGCCTTGCCTAAGGCCAGGAGCCCTTGAGCTCTGTGGGTGCCTGGCTTTTCATTGGCCTGGAAGGGCTGTGGGGCCAGGGAGGAGGCGGTGGTCTGCTCGGTCTGGCAGCAGCTCCAGTGTCGCCTTCCTGCTGGCGCTGTCTGCCTCATCTGTCAGGGTGGACTTCTGGCCCAGGGCAGCAGGAGGCTGGGGCAGGGGGACCTCACACCCAGAGACAGCAGAGGGTCTTTGTCAGCCAAAGCTCTCAGGGACCCCAAGCGGTCCAGTACTGCGGCTGCAGTTCTGGGTTTGGGCCTAAGGCCTCTGTAATCCCAACCCCAGCGTTTCACCAGGCTCTTTGGGGCCTGTCCGCTGGGTCCACACCGTGAGGCCTTTGCCAAGGCTGTCTGCCGTCCTCCCTTTTGTCTGGCCATCTCTGCAATCCCCAGCTGATCGCCACCGCCTCTCCTCCTGTCCTGGCCTCCATAGTGACAATGGCTGCGAGTTTCCTCTAAGAGAGTGGGCCCGGCTCCAGCTTGGCCCGACCTACCAGGGCCTGACTCCGGGGCTAGGGCTGTTCTTGCTTCTGCTTCTTCACGGAGCCTGAGCCCGCATCCCCAGGTTACCCACCTGGCATGTGGGAAGTCACCAGGGCCAGGCTGGGAGAGATGGGGAACGCAGGCCCAGGTACCACACTTGGAGAGAGTCCCCCAGATGAAGCCCCCCTACCCCAGATGTTCCAGTGGGCACCACTGCCGCCAAAGGCCTGGAGGACAGGGGCCCGAGCAGGAGGCGTGCAAGGCGAGGCTGAAGGCGGGCGGGGAGTAGAGGGACCTTGAGGAGGTGACGCCGAACTCCCAGTCCGCGGAGCCCCTTCCCCGGCGCCTCCCGGGTCCCTGGCGATCCGCCCACCCCGAGAGCGCCGCTGCGATTGGTGAAAAGTTCGGGGTCCGCGGCGCGATTGGCCGTCCGGTCCGCCCACTGCCTGAGCCGCTCTCAGGCTCCAGCCGGGTGCGTGGCAGACGGCGCGGGCGGTAGAGGCTGCGCGGGGCCGGGGCCAAGGCCCCGGCTGCTCCCGCCGCGACCCCGCGCGTCCCCCACGCCATGCCGACCGCTGCGCTGCTCTGCGCGCTTTGCTTCTGCCTCTTGGCCGCGGCCGCTTGCGCCGGCTACTCGGAGGACCGCTGCAGCTGGAGGGGCAGGTACGAGCCCCACTGGAAGCCCCCACGGGCCAACCCCTCGGAGCTGTGTGCGCCTCTTAGGCGCGGGCTGGGAGATGTGCTGCCCGCCCTTTCGGGCGCTCCGTCCCGGCGCCGAACCCTTGCCTTTGCCACCTCCTCCTCCCAGTCTCTGAACCCCGGGCCTCAGTTTCGTTCTTCGCCAAGTGGACGCGGCTCTTGGTGCTTCCGGGAAGGGGGTGCAAGGGGAACGGGCTGGCCAGGTGGGGACTCTGGCCGCCCGTCTCAGCGCCGCCTGTCCGTCCGCAGCGGCCTGACCCAGGAGCCCGGCAGCGTGGGACAGCTCGCCCTGGCCTGTGCGGAGGGCGAGATCGAGTGGCTGTACCCGGCCGGGGCGCTGCGCCTCACCCTGGGTGGCTCCGAGCCCGGCGCGCAGCCGGGCATCGTCTGCTTGCGGCCGACGTGGCCCTTCGCAGGCGCTCAAGTCTTCGCGGAGCTGGCGGGCGGCGCGCTAGAGTTGCTACTGGCCGAGGGCCAGGGCCCGGCCAGGGCCCGATGCGCGCGCTGGGGTCCCCGCGAGCGCCGGGCCCTCTTCCTGCAGGCCACCCCGCATCCCGACCTCAGCCGCCGCGTGGCCTCCTTCCGCTTTGAGCTGCGGGAGGACGGGCGTCCGGAGCTGCCCCCGCAGGCCCACAGCCTTGGAGCGGATGGTGAGTTCGGATCTGGGTGGAGAACTGACTGTCCTCCCCACCGCAACCGGGGGAGAAACTGAGGCGGCTTGTCACAGGCAGATGGGGAGGGGCGGGGGGAAGAATCCTGGAAGGTGAGACCAGGCAGGGCCACCCGGGCCCCTGGTCCTGAAGGGCTGGGGGAGGGGATGACGGCCACGGCTGTCCAGAGCTCCCTGGCCCGGCGGTGACCTCCCTCCCCTCCCCCAGCCCAGTACAACAGCAGTCCACTGTGAGCCCGTCACCATGGAGATGCAACCCCGCCTCCCCGCAGGGCACCAGGCCCAGCTCTTTGCTCTCTTAGAGGTCGGAGCCTGACCCCACGGGGTATGGGGGCGGTGTCTGCTCTGTCCCCTGACCCCCGAACCCATCCTGCTGCTGGGCTGGTGTCTTTGCGCCCCAGGAAGCAGCTCTGGGAGACAGGGAGTTACTGCCTGCTGGTGCTGTGTGGAAGATGGGCGGGAACCCGGCCCTGCAGCTCCAGGCCCTTGGGCCCTGTGCCTGCGTGCTGGCCCATGCCTGTGTGTGCATCACACACACGCGAGCCTTTAGTGTTACAAGTGCAGGGTGTCTTCAGAGTGTGCACACAAGTTGCCTAAGACCCCAGGTGCCATCAGGCCCTGAGGGGGGTCTGGGAGCTTGCCCTCACCCTGGACACAGGAATGTCCAGCTGGGGGAGGGCTCAGGGCTCCACTCCTGACCTGCCCTGCATGTCAGCTACCTGTAGACCCTGCAGTGATGCCGAGCTCCTCCTGGCCGTGTGCACCAGTGACTTCGGTGAGTGCCCCGCTGCAGGGCGGGTGGTGGGGAGGAGCCGGGGGCCTGTCTTCCCCCTGAGGCCACTGGCCAACATGTGTACCCACAGTGATCTACGGAACCATCCTTGGGGTCGCCCACGACGCAGAGCTACAGGAATCTGTCATCACCGTGGCAGCTGCCCGCGTCCTCCGCCAGACACTGCCGGTTTTCTGGGTGGGGGGCCCCGGGAGCCAGGGGCAGGCCTCCATTCGCACCCCACTGCACTGTGGCGTGCACCCCGGCCCTGGCACCTTCCTCTTCATGGGCTGGAGCCGCTTTGGTGAGGCCTGGCTAGGCTGCGCTCCCCGCCTCCAGGAATTCAGCCGTGCCTACGCAGCTGCCCACGCTGACCACCTGCACCCCTGCGAGGTGGTGCTGGACTGACAGGCCTGGGAACAGGGTGCTGGGGAGGGTGGCGGGGTGGCCTGCGGACGGCATCACAGCATCACCTGCTTTTGAGGTAACAGCGATGACCAATAAGAGTGCTGAATGGATGAGCCAGTGTGCATATGGTCCCCAGCCCAGGTCGCCTCACTCCGTTCTCTCCTCCCACAGCCTCAGGGGATTCACAGCTCCCACTTCAGAGAGCCCAAGACCGCAGCCACGCAGCCCATGCCCAGGCGAGGGGCTGCTGTTGGGGGGCACGCAGGGACCCCCTCTCACGTGACCCTCGGTCTGCTGCCCCAACGCCAGGTGCTTCTACCACTCAGAGTGGGAATGAAAAGGGGCTGTAACCCCCAAGGTCTCAGGTGGGCAGCCAGGCAACCCCACTTCCCACCCTGAGGGAAGGGGCTGCAGTTTGGCAACCTGCTGACTTCTCCAAGTGGTGTGTTGCAAGCCCATCAGTCACCCTGGCCCCAGCCCATCCATGGGGAAGAATGGGCCTCTGTCCCCAGTCCCCTCCGATGTGCTCCCCCTACAGCTGTGGGGTCTCTCCTGCAGGGGTCCTATTTGTTGCCCATTTCCAGTGGGTGGGGGCACACAATGTGGTCTCTTAAGGACCATTTCTACCACCATTCCCCAGTGGCCTAATTGTCATTGCCTTGGACCATGCTGAAGGCCCTGAGGCTGAAAGGCCCCAGTGCCAGGTGGGGGGTAGGCGGAAGANTAATTTATATGCAGAGTACATAATAGAAATGCTGGGCTGGATGAAGCACAAGTTGAAGTCAAAATTTCAGGGAAAAATATCAATAACCTCAGGTATATAAATGACACCACCTTTATGCCAGAAAGTGAAGAGGAACTAAAAAGCCTCTTGATGAAAGTGAAAGAGGAGAGTGAAAAAGATGACATTAAAACTCAGCAGTTAAAAAACAAAGACCACGACATCTAGTCCCATCACTTCATAACAATTAGATGGGGCAACAATGGAAACCGTGAGAGACTTTATTTTCCTGGGCTCAAAAATCACTGTAGATAGTGACTTCAGCTATGAATTTAAAAGATGCTTGCCCCTTGAAAGAAAAACTATGACAAACTTAACATATTAAAAAGCAGAGGCATTACTTTGCTGACAAAATTACGTATATTCAAAGCTTTGTTTTCACTAGTAGTTATGTATGGATGTGAAAGTTGGACAAGAAAGAAGGTGGAACACTGAAGAGTTCATGATTTTGAACTGTGGTAATGGGAAAGACTCTCTTGAGAGTCCATTGTTCTGCAAGGAGATATGAAATCAGACATGACTGAGCGGCTGAACTGAATCTAATGCTCCTGATAGCCCAATTGACTTCATACTCCAGGATGTCTGGCTCTCAGTTCAGTTTCAGTTCAGTCATTGAGTCATTTCTGACTCATTGTGACTCCATGGACTTCAGCATGCCAGGCCTCCCTGTCCATCACTAACTCCCAGAGTTTACTCAAACTCATGTCCATCGAGTTGGTGATGCCATCCAATCATCTCATCCTCTGCTATCCCCTTCTTCTCCCACGTTCAATCTTCCCTACATCAGAGTCTTTTCCAATAAGTCACTTCACATCGTGTGGCCAAAGTACTGGAGTTTCAGCTTCAGCATCAGTCTTTCAAAGAATATTCAGGACTGATTTCCTCTAAGATGGACTAGTTGGATCTCCTTGTGGTCCAAGGGACTCTCAAGAGTTTTCTGCAACACCACAGTTCAAAAGCATCAATTCTTTGGTGCTCAGCTTTCTTTATAGTCCAACTTTCACATCAACACAACTACTGGGAAAACCATAGATTTTACTGGATGGACTTTTGTTGTCAAAGTAATATCTCTGCTTTTTAATATGCTGTCTAGTTTTGTTATAACTTTTCTTCCAAGGAGCAAGCCTCTTTTAATTTCATGGCTACAGTCACCATCTGCAGTGATTTTCGACTCCCCCCCAAAAAAAATTAATAAATAAAGTCTGTAACTGTTTCCATTGCTTCCCCATCTATTTGTCATGTAGTGATGGGACTGGATGCCATGATATTAGTTTTCTGAATGTTGAGTTTTAAGCCAATTTTTTTTCACTCTCTGCTTTCACTTTCATCAACAGTATCTTTAGTTCTTCTTCACTTTCTGCCATAAGAGTGGTGTCATCTGCATGTCTGAAGTTACTGATATTTCTCCTAGAAATCTTGATTCCAGTTTGTGCTTCATCCAGCCCAGCATTTCTCATTATGTGCTCTACATATTTAACCAGGGTTACAATATACAACCTTGACATACTCCTTTTCTGATTTAGAACCAGTCTGTTGTTTCATATATAGTTCTTCCTGACTTGCATAAGGGATTGCTCAGGACGCAGGTCAAGTGGTCTGGTATCCATTCTCTTTAAGAATTTTCCACAGTTTGTTGTAATCCACACAGTCAAAGCCTTTGGCATAGTCAATAAATCAGAAGTAGATGTTTTTCTGGAACTCTCTTGCTTTTTCCATGATCCAGCCAATGTTAACAATTTTATGTCTGGTTCCTCTGCCTTTTCTAAATCCATCTTGATCATCTGGAAGTTCATGGTTCATGTTCTGTTGAAGTCTGGCTTGGAGAATTTTGAGCATTACTTTGCTAGCATGTGCTGCTACTGCTGCTGCTAAGTCGCTTCAGTCGTGTTCGACTCTGTGTGACCCCATAGATGGCAGCCCACCAGGCTCCCCCATCCTTGTGATTCTACAGGCAAGAACACTGGAGTGGGTTGCCATTTCCTTCTCCAGTGCATGAAAGTGAAAAGTGAAGTTGCTCAGTCCTGTCCGACTCTTAGCATGTGAGATGAGTGCAATTGTCTGGCTCTAGATGAGTGTCAAGAACATCACGGTTAACTAAGTCATTAACAACTTTTTTTTATAGTCCATATGTGTGTTTTGGGGTTCCCTGATAGCTCAGTTGGTTAAAAAAATAAACCGTGTGTAGTGCAGGAGACCCCAGTTAGTTCCTGGGTTGGGAAGATCTGCTGAATAAAGGATAGGCTACCCACTCCATTATTCCTGGGCTTCCCTTGTGGCTCACCTAATAAATAATCCACCTGCAATGCAAGTGACCTGAGTTCAATTCCTGGATTGGGAAGATCCCCTGGAGAAGGGAAATGTTACCCACTCCAGTATTCTGCCCTGGAGAATTCCATGGACTGAATAGTCCATGGGGTCACAAGGAATTGGACATGACTGAATGACTTTCACTTTCATGTGTATTTTGGCATCTCTTCTTAATCTCTTCTGCTTCTATTCAGTCCTTTCCATTTCTGTCCTTTATTTTGACCATTTTTGTATGTCATTTTCCCTTTATATCTCCAACTTTCTTGAAGAGATCTCTAGTCGTTCCCATTCTGCCATTTTCCCCTATGTTTTTTTCTCTCTAAACCTATGGGATGCAGCAAAAGAAGTTCTCAAATGGGAATTCACAGCAATATATTCTCACTTCAAGTAGCAAAACAGATATTGAATAAATAACCTCACTCTATACATAAAGCACTGGAAGAAAGAAGAACAACAACAAAAAACAAGGTTAGTAGAAGGAAAGAAATCTTAAAGATTAGAGAAGAAATAAATGAAAATGAAGGAAGCAATCAGTTCAGTCCAGTTCAGTCGCTCAGTCAAGTCTCTTTGCGAACCCATGAATTGCAGCACACCAGGCCTCCCTGTCCATCACCAACTCCTAGAGTTCACTCAGACTCACGTCCATCTAGTTGGTGATGCTATCCAGCCATTTGTCATCCCAATCTCCTCCTGCCCCCAATCTCTCCCAGCATCAGAGTCTTTTCTAATGAGCCAACTATTTGCATGAGGTGGTGAAGGAAGCAATAGTAAAGATTGATAAAACAAAGAGCCGTTTCTTTGAGAAGATAAACAAAATTGACAAACCATTAGCCAGACTTATCAACAAAAATAGGGAGAAGACAAGTCAATAAAGTTATAATCGAAAAAGGAAAGATTACAACAGAAAATGTAGAAGTACAAAGTACCATAATTATGAGAAACTATATGTCAATAAAGTGGACAACCTAGGATAAATGGAAAAATTCTTAGAAAAGCTCAACTTTCCAAAACTGAAACAGAAATAAGTAGGAACTGTGAACAAGTCATTTACAAGCACAGAAATACAAAACCCCGCCCTCACCCCTGCAGAGCCCGGCGTTTCCCGCGCACTCGGGCTCTTTGCCTTCAGGCGTGGGAGGGCCCGGGCCCCCCGAGACTGTTCCTGGGCTTGGCGGGCGATCGGGGTGTACTGGTCGCCGCCTCAGCCTCGCGAGCCCTTCCCCGCAGGTGGACCGCCGCCCCTGGGCTCCAGCCAGACCGCACGGGCTTCTGCCGCCAGTCCCGGGGCCCGGCACTGCCTCTGGGCCGGGCGGCACTAGGGTCTGCAGCAACAGTCCGCGGCTGAGCGACGCGCGCTACGGGCCGCGTGCTGTGCGGCCAGAACCCGAGGGTCGCCCCGGAACCCGCGGCACGGGCCCGGAACCCGGGGGAAGCGGGACGCGAACGGACCGGCCGCTTCCGGCGTCTCGGAGCGGCCACCGCCCCGCCCCTTCCGGTGTCGGCGACCCGGGTCGGGAGGGCGCGGAGCCGGAAGGAGCTGCGCGGTGCAGACCGAGGGCGGCGGGGAGGGGCCGTCTCTGGCCTGGTGCTGGGGCGTGAGGATCTCGGGCCTGAGCCGGGGAGTGTCCCTGCGGCGGGACGCCCCTAAGCCAATGCCCCGCAGCCATGGAGCAGGACGACCCGGCGGAGGCGCTGACGGAGCTGCGCGAGCGGCGGCCGGGCCCGTTGGAGCTGCTGCAGGTGGCGGCGGGCTCGGGCCTGGCCGTCTATGCCGTGTGGACGCTGCTGCTGCAGCCAGGCTTCCGCCGCGTGCCGCTGCGCCTGCAGGTGCGGGGCCGGGGCGCGGCGGGCCTGGGCCGGCCTGGTGGGCCGGGCTGGGGCGGGGCGCTGAGCGCAGGTTTGAGGCGGAGGGTGCTGCTTCGCTGGCCGCCGGGGCTGTGGGGTGGGGCTTGCTTCAAGTGGGACCTGACATCCCTCGCCCAGAGAGGACGCCTGGGAGGCGGGCCCACCCTCACAGCCCCGCCTTCCGCGTCCAGGTGCCCTACGTCGGCGCGAGTGCCAGGCAGGTGGAGCACGTATTGTCGTTGCTGCGAGGCCGTCCTGGGAAGACAGTGGACCTGGGCTCTGGGGACGGCAGGATTGTAAGGACTGTGTGTGTTGGGGACATCTTTGCTATAACCTGTTCTGTGAGCGCGCCTCCACGTGTCTTGGTCCTGATTCTCTGGGCCCACAGGTGCTGGCTGCCCACAGGTGCGGCCTCTGCCCCGCTGTGGGCTACGAGCTGAACCCCTGGCTGGTGAGACTGGCGCGGCTGCGTGCTTGGAGGGCAGGCTGTGCTGGCAGTGTCCGCTACCACCGTGAGGACCTCTGGAAGGTAACCCAGGGAGCCCTGGATCCCCTCATACCCCACACCTGATCTCCACGCTTCCAGTTCTGGCATGGCCGCTCTGCTAACAACGCCGGGTGCCTCTGTTATCTGGCAGGCTGGGGCTGGGCCTTGGAAGCTGTGGTGACTCCATGCCCACCAAACCTCTTTCCCAGCTGGGGTGACTTCCTCTTCCTGCAGGTGAGCCTGAGGGACTGCCACAATGTGTCTGTGTTCCTGGCTCCTAGTGTGGTAGGTCTGGGGTTTGCTGGCTCCATGGGACGCCCAGGCCATCCCCAGTGTAGGCACTGGAGGAGCTGCTAGGGGGAGCCACGACCCGCCTGCCCACGCCACACTCCCCTCTCTCCCACAGCTCCCATTGCTGGAGGACAAGCTGCAGGCAGAGTTGCCCGCAGGAGCCCGCGTGGTGTCTGGGCGCTTCCCCCTCCCTACCTGGCAGCCTGTGGCTGTGGTAGGTGAGGGCCTGGACCGAGTCTGGGCCTATGACATTCACAGAGGTGAGCCCGCTGGGCAGGCTGTGCCAGGGCCAGGTTCTGCCTCCGTACTTGGAACCCCCAATTAGACTGGCTGACTGTACGCAATAAAGACTCTGGGCTACACCCTGATTCTTTAATATTTATTTGGTTATGCTAGGTCTTAGTTGCAGCGCGTGCCATCTTTTGAGAACTCTTAGTTGTGGCATGTCGGATCTAGTTCCTTGATCAGCATTGAACCAGGGTGCCCTGCATTGGGGGCGTGGAGACTTAGCCACTGGACCACAAGGGAAGACCCCACCCTGCTGCTTGTTGGCTCGAGGGCTGGGTGAAGTCATCTAGGGGGTGCTGTAGGGAGAGCACCATGCTGGCTGACTATGAAGAGTTCTGCTCCAGGTTTGCCTGTTGACCAGTTAGTGGCTGCAGGTCCTTGGGTGCTGGGGCTTGTCTGAAGGTATGGCCCCCCACTTTCCAGGGGTCCCCTGTACCCACCAGCTTTCTCAGCCTTAGGATCTCCTGCTTGTACCTGCTCAAAGAAACCAGGTTAGTCACCTGCCTGGTTGTGGACAAGCCCTGCTGCCAGTGCCTGGGACTGAGGTCGCCAGATCCCAGGCCCACCTTCCCAGGTGCTGGTCCACATACTCCTGTAGCTCAGAAAGCTGCTCCTCTGCCATCGTGGCGCGGACCAGCAGCTGTGCCCGCTCCTGCTCCAGCTCTGCCTGGCGGAGGGGACACAAGCCATGAGCCAGATGCAGTGTGAGGAGGGGCCTCAGGCCACGCTCTGCTCACTACCTGGGTGCCACGGGCGAACTCCTGTAGATTCTGGCAGATCTGGGCCCAGGAGGCAGCTTCCAGGCCCCTTGAGGGGAGGCAGAGGGGTGGGCGTGAGAGCTGGCATTGACCCAAGTGCTGATCAACAACCCTGCTCAAGTCAGGGCCCTGCAGTCCTTGAGGTTCCTCCTGGGAGCAAGTTTGGGATGGCCCTGCCTGAGTCTTGGTGCCATCATTGTATGGAGGGGGGTGGGCGTGGGGGCCCCACTGGCCACTCGGAAAGCTGAGCCACCGGGTCAGCTTGGACGGTGACTGCAGTGTCAGTAAGGAGGCTTCACGTCGGGAACATGAAGGCACAAAGGCTGCGAAAGTAACCGGGCAGCTGCTCCTGCCTTGTCCTGGGTCGGGCCCTCTACTGTCCACGCCCTCAGCGGTCTACAGCTGGGGCTCCTGAGTCTCAGCCGAGATGTCCATTCCTTGGGGCGTCTCCCTGACCCTCCCATTCAAGGTTAGCCCCTCTCCTGTCAGGACCTCTTCCCTCCAGGCGCTTAGTTTTCTGAGATAGTGTCTCCTAAGCAGGTTGAGACTGGAAGTCACAGCTAGATCACTTTGCTGCAGCAACCAGAACGCTGCCCCTGTAGCTACTTTCCAGAATGGATGGGTCCCCCCCAGCACCCACACTGGGTACTCACTGCGGCTCTAATGTGCCCCCCTGGGAGACTTCACCGGATCCCTCCTGTGGGAACAAGAGCAGGGGTTGCTAAACAGGGCAGGCTGCTCCCAGGCCTGGAGGTTTGGGCTTGGCTGAGCCTGGAAGGGGTCCTGGGCTGGGTTAGGGGGCAGCAGGGAGGGGTCACCTGGGCCTTGAGCTTCTGGAGCTGCTTCTCCAGCCTGGCCTGGTCCTCTGTCTGGTGGCTGGATTCGGTGACTGTGTGCCGGGGCAGCAGCGCCACATGTGAGGGGGCCGCACCAAAGGCCGCCCTGGGGGTCCTAGGGGCCCTGACAGGCTCCACCAGCATCTGCTGCACACTAAGCCCCACACCGGGTCTCACAGGGCTGTCTGCCCCCCGATGCCCGTCTCAGAGAGGGGCCGTCCACCCCAGGGTGCCCGTCTCAGGGAGGGGCCCACCTGTGGGCAGTCAACAGCTCCTCATGCCTCCGGCTCAGATCTGCCAGGCACTTGCGGTAGGAGCGGGCGGCCCGGGCCAGCTGTTGCTCACGGCTGTGATGAGCTGCCCTAATGTCCTCCAGAGTGGTCTCCAGGAATGTCCGAAGGGCTGCGACTGTGGGCTTTGGGCCTGCGCCATCTGCGTATCCCTGGAGGAGGCGGGGCCAGGACCGGGAAGGGCGGGACTTGGCTGGATCCAATCTCTCCCTCTTAATTCCCTCCCTAGAGGTGGTCTGAGGATAGTGTGCTGGGCAGGCCTGAAGTCTCCAACAAGGTCGAGTCTCTCGGAGGTGGTTGATCACAGTCAGGCCAGCCTCAGGCTCCCCGGGACCCAGAGACCTCCCACCCAGGACAGGGCCACCCCTCGGTGCTCACGGCCACGATTTGGGCACAGTGCTGCAGTCGGATGGCATATGCCTCGTTCAGCTTCTTGAGTTGCAGCTGCAGCCAGGCATTTTCTGCCTCAGCCTGGTGGAGCTGGCCCCGGCAGGCAGACAACACCTGAGGGTGGAGGAGGCCCTGAGTCTGTGTCCACAGCTGGACTTCGCGAAGCCAGATTGCAAAGCAGGTAGGGCTGGGCCTCACCATGGCTTGTGCAGCCAGTTGCTGCCCAGCTGTCCTGGCCTCCTCCCAGGCTCCCTGCAGCTGCCGGCCCAGGGCTGCCCTGTGGACAGAGTGTGAGGCTCAGCCGGGCCTGGGAAGGGTGAGCCCCTCTTCCCCTTGAGAACAACCCCCTTGCTCGCTGGGCCCTCCAGTCCCAGATGAGGGAGGAAGCCACTCACACACACGTCTCCAGGGCCTTCTGCTGAGCCCCGTGCTGCTCCTGCACCTGCTTTGCCTCTGCCGGCAGCTGTGGGGCACAGGATGGCTGGCTGGATGAAAGCCCACGCCCTGGGTCCCCTGTCCCATCCCACCTCCACCTGAGGCTGGGAGAAACCGACAGACCTTCAGGCTGGGTGGCTGCACACGTGTGCCATCCCCCAGCTCCTGCTGCTTGTTCTCAGGGGTCAGGAAGTCTGTGGACTGTGCCTGCACAGAAGAACTGTTTAGGCGTCACTGTTCCTCCCTGGACCTGCTTAGTTTCCACCCAGGCAGTCCCTGCCCCCACCTCCCGCTGTGCACTCCCGGTGACCTGGAGTCTGTTACGGAAGGAGTGTCCTTGGCCCCCGGCCTTGTGCCCAAGCTCCTGTGCCAGGGCCGGGTGGTGCCCTGGATCAGCCTCTGCTGGGGCTGCCTGCGCTCTCTGCAGCTCCAGCTCCAGCATGCGGCTCTCCAGCCACAGGACCTGTGGGAGACCAGGTCATCGTCCCTCTGGGCATCCACAGGGACGTGGCACACACAGGACAGGTGGGGTGTGTGAGTGTGTACAGACACTGTGCGAGTGTGCATAGTCACTCGGGGCACACCTGCACCCCCCCACATGCCCTCTGGATGCCACACCTGGGCATACATCATTGCCCACCTCACTCTTCAGCTCAAAGATTTCAGCATCGTGCTGCTCCTGCAGGTGCTGGTTTTTGATCTGCAGGTCGACCAGCTCCTTGCAGACCTGCGGTTGGTCAGGGTGAGAGGTGGAGTCTGTGAGGCCCTGGGGATGCCCTCCCTCCTGCCAGCACCCAGAAGCCCCACACCCACCTGCAGCCGCTGCTCCTCACTCAGCTCTAGGTCTGAGGGAAGCTCTGTCCCAAGGTTGGCGGCCCAGGCTGGGGCACCCCCAGGGACTCCTGGCAGCCAGGTCTCGGCCCGTGGCAGAACCTAGGGAGGCACCACCACTCAACCCCAAGGTTCGTCTCAGGCCCGGGCTGTGGCCTCCACCCTCACACACCCAGCCTGGCAGAGCTGCAGGCTCTCCCGTGGCCAGGATCAGGCCCAGGTCCTGAGTACATACACCCCTTCTGGCCTGTGAGGGAACAGGGGACACCCCAGAAGCAGCAGTGTCCCGGAAGGACTCACATTCTCAGTGGCCCGAGGAGGGGGCTCTGGGGCTGCCACATGCTCCATACACAGAAGGGACTGCAGGCTGCCCCAAGCCCAGTGTCGCCTCGACTACTGGCCTGTTGCTGCAACACCGTGGCTTGTGTTGCCAAGGCCTCTGTCGTTCCCAGGAGAGTCCCGATGCCCCGCCCACGAGGGCAAGCAGGACAGTTCAGTGGTTGGTGACACCTTTCCGGCTTCCTTTTCATCATTTGGGAAATTCAGACGGTCACCCCAGCATGTCTCAGGGGCGAAGATGGAACCAGGAGTGCGCAGAAGGCCCAGGCTGGGGAAGTGTGGGACAGCGCACAGGGAGCCGAGAGGCCACCCCTGTTACTGTTATTCTCAGGCAGCGCGCTTTGCCTTATCATGTGGGTTCCACACTCATTAGGCCCCCAGGCTGGGCGCCGGGACGAGCAACCGAAGAAACGGGAGCCTCCCTACACTCCCAGCCCGACCGAAGACGTCCCAACCCGGGGTCGGGGGACTCAGGAAGACTGGCTCAGCGCGATGCCAGGAAGGCTTCGCGGAATAAGCGCCAGAGCTCCGGGCGCGACTGGCGGGACGAGTGCGCGCGCTCCCTCCGCGCACGCGTGCTTCCTGCGCCGGGCTCGGGTCCCGCGGCGCGCAGGCTCCGGGCCGGCCCCGCAGGCGGGCACCTTGGGCCCGGACGGTTGGCGGCGGCGTGAGTGGCGCGCTCCGTTCAGGCCCCGGGATTGGCGCCCGAGGCCTGCCTCTGTCCGCCTGTCCTTCAGGGAGTCCGCGCGACCGGCTGGCCCAGCCCACGGAGGTAAGCGGNCGGGAGCACTGCTGTGGGCCCAGGCACCTTAGGCCACTGGTAGAGGCTCTGGACAACACAGCTGGGGGCAGACCCTCCCCTTTTTTCTGGTCTCTAGTTATTTGGAGTTTAGGGTTTCTTGATTTGGTTCTCCTCTGAGGTTAGAGCCATCTCTGAACTTTTTTATCTGGTGCCTATTTTGTACGCAGTGGGTGCTAATTGTCTGCCGGGTCTCCTCTGTCCCTAGCACCATCACGTGCCTGGGGCACTGTGCACCCAGGCCTGGTGCCCCAGTGCAGGCAGCCACCTGGGCCATCTGCATGTCCCTAACTCCCATCTCTTTCAGCTGCTGGAGATCGTGGGCCGGGAGGGGGTATCACTGACCACTGTGCTGACAACCCATCACCACTGGTGAGTGCCGTAGGGGCAAGGCTGGGGCAGGCAGATTCACTCCAACCCAGCCCCAACCCCACGTGATTCCACTGTCACCCATCCTCAGGGACCATGCTCGTGGCAACGCAGAACTGGTGAGACTGCTGCCTGGTCTGGTGGTGTTGGGTGCGGACGAGCGCATCTGTGCACTGACGCGCAGGCTGGCACATGGCGAGGAGCTGCGGGTGAGCGCGTGCCTGGGAGGGACGGGGAGAGAGCCTGGGCCCTACATCCTCACCTGCTCCTCTGCCACAGTTTGGGGCCATCCACGTGCGCTGCCTCCTGACGCCCGGCCACACCTTGGGCCACATGAGCTACTTCCTGTGGGAAGAGGAGTGTCCGGACCCTCCCGCTGTGTTCTCGGGTACTGGCTGCCCTGTACCCACCTGTCCCACCTCCCCGTGCCCCATTCCACTCTCTCTGACCCACCCAACTCCCCAGGGGATGCACTGTCTGTGGCCGGCTGCGGCTCACGCCTGGAGGGCACAGCTCAGCAGATGTACCAGAGCTTGGTGGAGACCTTGGGCACCCTGCCCCCCGAGACAGTGAGCAGCCTGCCCCTTGCCCTCTCATGGCTGTGGGGGCCCGGCTTCCCATATGAGCAGCACGCACTGCACCTGCCTACGCCAGGGTTCAGGATGACTGCCTTCTTGCCACCATGGCAAGAAGTGGACCGGCGAGGGGGTGGGGAGCATCTCTGCCCATGGAAATGCTGTGCACCCAAGCACCTCGTCTCTCCAGAAGGTGTTCTGTGGTCACGAGCACACACTGGGCAACCTCGAGTTTGCACAGAAAGTGGAGCCTTACAACGACCACGTGAAGGCCAAGCTGTCGTGGGCCAAGGTGTGGCTGCTCCTCCATTCTCGGTGGCAAGGTTGGACGGTGGGGTGGGCTGGGGCCAGGACAGCACTGAGTGTGTGTGTGTGGGTGGGGTGTCAGCCATGACTTCTGGCCTGGGCGACCAGGCCTGGCTTGGCTGGGGCGTCCACCCATTCTAGGCTCTGGGCCACCTGCAGTTTGGCCCTCGAGTGCCCACCTTCAGGGCCTAGGCTCAAACCCCCAGGCTGCGGGTGGCGGAGCCAAGCTGCCTGGGGCGGCCAGACAAGGCAGTGACTGGGGCCTGTGCTCGTTCCAGCAGAGGGATGAGGATGATGTACCCACAGTGCCCGCAACCCTGGGCGAGGAACTCCTTTACAACCCCTTCCTGAGGGTGGCGTGAGTACTGGCCAGCGTGCTGGGCCCTCCTATGTGGGTGAGGGGGGCTGGGGAGCATGGGGAAGGGCCTGAGCCTGTGCGTCTTGGGGACCTGTGTCCTCCCCAGGGGCCTCGCTGTACAACAGGCTGGCACAGGGCCAAATTGTTCTCTGGGTCTCCCCTGCACTTATCTGGATACCAGGTGGCAGGGGGCTGGTCCCTGGGCTGTCTCTACCACCATGTCTGGTTCACCCTGTGGGTCCCTTTGAGCCCCACGATGCCCCCTCTCCCCACAGAGAGGCGTCTGTGCGCGAGTTCACGGGGAAGGTGGCCCCAGCCGACGTCCTGGATGTGCTCTGCAGGGAGCGAGCGAGCTTCGAGAGGGCGGCTGAACCGCTGCAGCCACAGGCCCGGGCTCTCCTCGCACTGCAGTGGGGGCTCTTGAGCACACCCCGGCAGAAGTGAGCTCTACATGGGCCAGGCCACACGGCCCTCCTCCCTCGACCCACAGGAGGGCCCAGCCATCCTCAGTCCTGCCTGGCCCCGGAGGGTGGACGCTCTGGCACTTCTGGGGCTGGACACCCTGCCCCACTCTGGGCCAGTGAGACAGGGGTGTTTGCGCACAGTACAGTGGGGTGCACAGGGCTCCTGAACTTCAAATAAAGCTTTGAAAGGCTTTTTTCTTGATGCAGACAGACTCTCAAAAAGAAGCTGTTTTTTTACTAGAGATGAGCTTCTCAGGCATGTGCCTGGGGGGCTGACTCAGTCTGCCCCAGACCCCAGCCAGTGGGGGTCCAGTTGTGGACACAGGACTCAGCCCCCCGGAGGCAGGTTCTCCAGCCCCAGGCATCACAGCTCCGTCAGACACCTGGTCTCGGTGGAGGGGCACCGCACCCCAGGTGGGGTCACGGGCCGGCTGCCTGTGTCTGGCCAGTGTCCTCGGCTGCCCAGTGTGGCAGGTCCCCCAGGCTCTGCTGTGACCTCACCAGCCAGGGAGGTGCAGCCTGTCACCATGGCCCCACGTTTTGGGGGACTCTAGAGATGGAGGGTTGAGGAGCCCTCTCACAGGATGAGCTGAGACCCCACACCCAGGGGGAGCCCGGGCCTCTCAGGGCTCAGGACAATGGAGAGGGCCAGTGGCTGGTAGAGCCTGTGCCCCGAAGGAGGAGTCCACGATCCCGAGTCCCACTGCTCCAAGGGTCCCAGTGTCCCTGCAGCATTTTGAGGTACCCCTTGGGGTCTCGGGCAACTGCCCTGCTGGAGACCCCCCACCTTCTCAGGAGTCCTGGTGTTGGTGGCAGTGGACCGGCTGGACCTGTGAGGCCTCTACCACCTGATACTGAGTCCAGAGCCAGCCTTCTCCACCGCGTGGTAGCTGGTGTGCAGCAGGCGGCCAGCCCGCTCCGAGCCTGCACCCTGCAGCCAGTGCTTGTACAGCTCCTGGACCCCGGGCGCATCCTCCGGTGCTTCTGTCCTGACTAGGCCATATAGCCTCTCGACCTGCTGCAGAAGCTCCTTGCCAGGTGTGTCGGGGGCCTTGAGCTGTCCCCCCCCGTTGAGGCACCCTGTGGCAGAGGGGGGCAAGTATGGTCATGGAGGGTGCCGGCCAGCACACAGGGTCCCGGGGGCCCCCTGCCCATAGCTACCTGCCGGGCAGGCCATGACCTCCACGTAGTGGTACGGGCAGCGCCCGCGCTTGAGCTTCTGCACCAGGTTCTGGATGTTGCGGAAGCCATAGGCGGCGGCAAAGTGCAGCAGGACTTGGCCCTCCCTCTCCAGAATCACCTCCTGGAGGTCCTTGTTCCTGAGGGCACAGACCTGGCTGTCCACACAGCATACTAGTCTCACTCCCGGTGAAGGGGGAGGGGAAGCAGCTCCTTCCCACCAGTGGGGCAGGTAGCCCCAGCCTCAGATTCCCCGGTCTGTAGAATGGGAACCCCGCCTTCCCACGGTCAGATGAGCCCGAGCCCACCCTCCCTGGAGTGGGGCCTCACATCAGGACAGGGTGTGCCAGGAGCTCCATACCGCCCCTGTGCACCCCGGTGCTGTGGGTAGAGGACGCTGAGCTCTACCATGAGGAGACCCAGGGCTCAGGAGTGCTGGTCCTGTCACCTGAGCTAGAACGCAGCGCCCAGCTACGGCCCTCCCCACTGACCTCAAGGGTCTGTAGGTGACCTCAGTGACATGGATCCCGAAGAGCTCCTGGGCTGCATGCCGGAACACGTGCTCCAGGTAGCCCCCTGAGCCCCCGCCCCGATGGCTGGTGGGCTCCTGGGCAGAGGCACTGCTGCACCTGGGGAAGAGGCCAGGCCTCAGGTGGTGGTGGGGCCACTGCCCACCGAGGCCTCTGAGCAACCTCTGTCTCAGGTTTGAGAGCATTTGCTTTCCAAGCTGAAGATGAGTCATAGAGCCCAAGGCTTTGAAGGTGTGTCGGGAGGAGGCTTGTGCGGCAAAGGACTGTCCCTTCTGTCATACCACCTGTCCCGGGGAGCTCAGACCTGTGTGAAGTCAGGGTCAGCTCTGACGACCATCAGCCAGTTGTTGGGAGCTCAAGCATCTTGGACACCGAGACACACGAGGGGCCGAGGGAGGCCAGGCCACAGAAGAGGGAGGAGGCCAGTGCCTGCGTCAAAGGACACGGCCCCTCCTGCTGCCCATCCGGACCCTTGGGACCCCCAGTGGAGAGCACCCAGTGCTGGGTGAGCTTACAGCCCCTCCGACATGGCCGGTGATAACGTACAGGCTGTCCAGAGGAGCCGGCTCCAGCTCCGACAGCGAGACCCCTTCTTCTTCCAGCAGCTTGAAGACTTCACCTGCAGGAGACCACAGCGCAGTTGAGTCTCGAGCAGCAGAGGCCATTACAGACGCAGGGCTCCCGGTCACGGCGCTGGCTGGCCTGGCCTCGCACCTGTGGTGATGACACAGTCCACGTCGCGGGTCTGGTGCTCCTGGCTGAAGAAGTCGGGTCTGGAGGCTTCCAGCTTTTTGTCGTAGCAGGGCATTACTGTTGCATGGTAGACCTTGTCGGGGGTCAGACACTGTGTGCAGGGCATGGCAGTGAGGCGGTGGTGCGGGGCTGACGAGGGGCAGCGTGGGGGGTGCTGCAGCGGGGCTCACTCAGGGTCCCCGTTACCTGCTGCTGGGCGAAGAAATCCTTGACCAGGGAGCCCATGACCTGCTGCGGGGACCGCGCCGTACTGATGTGGGGGAGGAGGGTGCTCCCGTGGGTCTTCTCAGCATAGCAGATCCAGCCTGAGGCCGACGCGGGGCGTGAGAGGGGCAGTGAGATGACTTCCGGGGGTGGCCTGACTCATACAAGGGGTTTGGGTCCCACTAAGGAGCCCCCTGCTCTGCTCTTGCCGACACGTGTCTCTAGCACCCCCATGATCACCCCTCAGGAACTGAGGTGGCTCTTGCCAAAAAGCCCCCACCCTCCTCACCACGTCCAGCTACCGGCCGCGGGTGCACACCTGGGCAGGCGGAAGTCAGCACGGGCAGGGCCTGCTCGGGGTTGGCCTGTCCTCGGAACCGCCGCACGAACTCCCGCTGGCTCTCGAGGAGGCTGAAGTTCCTCGAGAAGGCGGTGTCAAACACGTAGTGTGCGCCTGTGAGGGAGCACCCACCTCACCCCCGGAAGGACGGCTGCGCCCAGGGTGGGCAGGCGTCACAGGATGCGCCGGTGGTGGATGCCCGGCGCCCTGCCTCTGAGCTCGGGCCTGCAGGCGCCACCCTGCACACGCCAGCACGGCCACCGGTACTGAGCCCCCTACACCCTCCCAGGCCTGCCCCTGGCGTGCAGGGGCCAACCAGGAGCCAAACTCAGGCCTGAGAACTGTGCCTTGGTGGTGATAATTTAAAAACGAAGTAAAGAGTAGGTGAACTCCAGGCTCAGGGATGTGCAGCATCAAAATTAAGGTTTTTTTTTTTATTAAAAGGCTCTGCTCTCAATCATCCCAACAGAACCTCAAGCTGAGTCAACCTCCAACAGAGCTTCTGATACACTAAGTCCAATGACAGCTGGGTGTCACCTCAGCCCCATGTCCACGAAGGAGCTTGCCAAGGTTCAGCACCTACCTATTTTTTTAAAGAATGCTGTTAATTTCCTGGCGGTATCCGTAGGATTCAGCTGAAACCTCACAGCCAGCGACGCTCTGGACTGCGGCGAGACCGAGATGACAACCAGCTTCTGCTGATCAGGTGCTGCTGTCTGTAAAGCACGGGACCCACGGCTCACTCTGTGTGGTTTATAGCCTGACCACATCAGGGCGTGTCAGTTTTGCAAACACATAGAACTCGAAGTTTAGGGTTAACATTTCAATGCCAGGAGTTCCCACGAGAAGTAGCACCAGGAGATGAGCTGCCCCGACAACACTAGTGAGGGATGCTGGGTGAGAGTGGCATCTGAAGATGGCCCACCGCTCACCTTATTGGCACCTAGAACCTTTCGCAGCTCCTCATGGCTCTGCTGAGTAATAAGCACAGTCTCTGCTGAGGTGACACAGCCACTGCACGCCAAGCAGTCGTCCAGCGAGATCTTGGCCTTCTCCAGCTTCTTCATCCCTCCATCCTAGAAGCATGAGAACCCAGTACCCCAAGGGCCCTTCCACACGAGGACACAGCGCTCAGGATGACAGGACCCATGGGAGAGCTCCATTCTCTGGCTCACAGTGCTGACAAGCAGCGTGGCAGTTGGCTGGCTGTATGTGCCCTTTAAGTTTTTAGAAATTAAATATTTAGGACAGAAATACATATATATGTTCTAAACTTTCCTAGAGACACCAAATCCTAACTCGGGTACAAATGCGGCTGGCATATTGTATTAAAGAGCCTTGCTGCCCGCCAGGGGCGGGACATGGACATTAAATGTGCAAAGGTGCAGCCGACTTGTCACTGGTTCCCAGACTGTGCCTACGGGGACAGGAAAGTGCTGTGGGGACAGGAAAATGCTCAAGGCCAGGCTCTGAAAGGAGAAGGAAGAGAAAGGCAAGGGCGAAGATGAAAGAAGAAAAGACAGAGGGACAGGGAGGAGGAGATGGTGGGAGCCTGTGTCCCCCAACACCTGCACAGAGAAGAGTGGGCGAGGCACACAAGGGGCAGTTACGACGCCAAACAGTCGAGGATTGGGCGTTCACACTGGCCTCCAGGCCGGTGGCTAGGCAGCTCTGAGCCGCAACGGGCCCAGCAGAGTCCTCACTTCCCCTGCACACACAGGAGTGGTCTGAGTCAGGGCCGGGAAAGCTTCAGGGGCCCAAAGTGTGACCGGGGGCTGACTAGCTGGGACCCCCTCCCAGCCCACTCGCGAGGCCCACGTTGCCCTGCAGCGGCAGTCTGAGCTCAGGGTGCTTTCCTGGCCCGGCCAGCCGGGACTGATGTGCTTCAGGTCAATCCCTGCTGCCCTGGAGCAGGGCCCCTGGCCCCATGAAGGACCCCGCCTTCCGTGCTTGCTGGGCTCAGGCGGGACCCCAGCTGGGACCCCTCCCTCCAGGGCTGAGTAAACAGCGACTCCTTCCCCGGAATCGCTGGCTCCCGCTGTCTGGCCCTGCCGCGAGCCATCCTGTGGCTCCTTGCCTGCTGGGAGGGACCCCCGGGGCTGGTGTGCCCAGTGGTGCCTGCAGTCCTCAGGACAGCATGGGTGTTCTCAAGGATCCAAATGGCAGTCGGGGTGTCAAGTTTAACGCCGTGGGACCAGGGTCTTGGCATTGCTCAATTACACAGGAAGTAGCTTTCACTAAGAACAAGTGGTCTGGACTAAAAAATGTTACACAATTAGAACTCGAGAGACAGGGATGCCAGAACTGCCACCTCTGCAAAGAGCCCTGTGCAGTGCACACCTGAAAAAGGAATGGTGACACGTGGAAGGTGCCATGGTCACTGCACCTGTCACTGGACAGGTCAGCTGGGCTGGAACTTACCTGACTGACTTGGAAGTAACTCCCGTCATCTTCGATGTGGATCTTGGCCACGCCGCTTCCCGGCCTCCTATCCACCTTGATGGGCTTGATGCAGTCCTATCCGTAAAAGACCCAAAGGGCGCCTGAGTGCACAGCGGCGGAGGGGCCCCAACACTGTGGCCTGGGACGAAAACGCTGCCTTGATTCCGGCCTTCACACCGCAGAAGCGGTCTTGGCGCTGTGGCTGCTTACCCTACTCGCGCGCGTGCACACAATGCCCGCATCGAGGTCGCTGACCTGATGCAGGTGCAGGCGGTGTGGCCAACCTAACCTGTCGGCGGACACCGCCAGTAAACGGCGGGTGGGGCACCGCACGGAGGGCCAGTGTTTCGTTGGAGGCCGAAGGTCGGCAGAAAAACTCTGCCCCGCCCAGTTCCTGGAAAAAGATTCCTTTCTCCCCAATTCCTCTCCGCCCGAGAGGAAGCTCGCTGGCCGTCGCGTTCCCAGCGAGCAGCCTCGGAAAGCCTTGGCAGGAGGTCCGTCCGGCCCCTCGCGCCCCCCACGGCGCGCCTCGGCCGAGCCCTGGGCCCGCGCGGCTGCCGGCAACCGATAAGCGGGGCAGCAGGGGAGGCGGCCGGCGGCCCTCACGTGCGGCTGGCCTGTCCCCTTGGGGCACGCTGTCTCCTCCCGCGGGGGCGACACCTACGCCGACCGCCGCGCTGACCGCAGCGGAACGCCCCCCCCTTGCCCTCACGGCGGGGCGAGGAGCCGGCCAGGGAAGTTCGGCGGGGCCTCCCGGCCCCGAGCTGGGTCACTGGTTGTCGTGGCCGCCCGGGAAGGGGACACGGAAACCGCAGGGCTGTGCGACCCAGCAGGTCCCCCGATTCCGAGCCCCTCTCTCAGGGTGGCGGGGGAGACCGCGGCGGAGAGGACTCCTCGCGCGAAGCAGCCGCCCGCCCACCTGAGACGGCGCGATGAAGTCGTCCAAGTCCGTCAGCTGCAGAGCCCCGCTGAAGGGCGACGCCATGGCGCCACACTGGCGCCGACCCCGGCGCGGACGGCGTCGCCAAACGCCGCGAAACAGCGAGACACTTCCGCCACATTGCCGGTTAGCGCCGCGTGCGCATGCGCAGCTGGCTCCGCGGCCGGGCTCCCAGGAGCGCGCGCCCCTTGCTGGCAGGCCGGGGACTCCGCACCCCGCACCCCGCACCCTGCACCCCGCACCCCGCGCCGGCGAGGGCCGCGGGGAAGGGGCCGTGACACCCTCGCGGCGCCGGGCTCGCCTCCCCGAGTCTCGGCCCCGGAGAGAAGCCGCGGAGGCGCTGTTCTTCGTTCTGGACCAGCCCAAGAACCCAGAAGGGCGCCGGGCGCGCAGAGGCGGCCAGCTTCGGTTGGAGTGAGAAGGGAATGGGAGCAGGAGTGCGGAGCGGCTACCCGCAGGCAGCCGACCGGTGCCGGGCCCCGCGGCTCTGGGAGGGCGTGTGCTCAATTACGTGGTCGTGTCCGACGCCTTTGCGACCCCATGGCTGCTCTGTCCATGGTGTTTCCCAGGCAAGAACACTGGAGTGGGTTGCCAGTTCCTCCTCCAGGGGATCTTCCCCACCCGAGGATCGAACCAGCGTCCGCTGCGTTGGCAAGCCCGCCCCCGGTTTTTCCAGAGACCAGCCTGAGAAAAGCCCTTTTCTCTGTGGAACGCGGATAGAACGCTGCTGGCTGGACTCAATTCTTGAGTGGTCATATACATTTTTAAAGTCTGTTGTTATTATTTTCATTTTGGCTGCGCTGAATCTCCGTTCCGGCGCTCGGGGCGTCGCTTCTTGCAGAGCCCCGGCTCTGGAGCGCAGGGGCGGCAGCTGCGGCTTGGGCTTAGCTGCCCCGTGGCATGTGGCATGTTAGTCCCCGACCAGGGATCGAAGCTGTGTCCGCTGCGTGGGAAGGTGGATTCTCAACCACTGGACCACCAAGGACGTCTCCGTCATATACATTTAATGACCACTTCCTATGGGGGCTTTCCAGAAAACTCCAGTGGTCAAATCTGGTGCATCCTCCAGCCCGACTTCGGCCCAGCCCTGAAGGTACCCTGGCAGGGTCAGCCCCAGACTATCCTCTGGGCATGATCTCACGATTTGGGAGCCCATCGTGGCCTCTGCTCTTGGTGTTCTTGTCCTGACGTGGGCGCTACCTGCGGACTCTTCACCTGCCTGTGGATTAAGTGTGGAGTTCAGGGGGCTGCGGCCCACAAGCTGGCGTGACCTTCTCCAGCCCCTGCAGCTGCTCCTCTTGGCTCCCAGGATGGGAGTTCCTTCTCAGCATCAAGAGGGGTTTTCCCAAGGAGCTGTACGGTGGGCTTCCAGGCCCTGGCATCCCCTCCATGTCCTGGCAATATCTGACCTGGAGTACAGCGCCTGAAATCTTGACAGTCTCACTATTGTGTGCGTGCTCAGTCGTATCTGATTCTTTGAGACCTCACGGACTGTAGCCCACCTTAGCCCCACTGTAGCCCACAGACAGGCTCCTCTGTCTGTGGAATTTTCCAGCCAAGATTATTGGAGTGGGTTGCCATTTTTTACTCCAGGGAATCTTCCCAACCCAGGGATCAAACCCACATCTCACACATTGGCAGGTGGGTTCTTTACCACTGAGCTACTAGGGAAGACCTGTTAGGTATGTTTTAACACAACTTTAAAATTAATAGTGTATTATGTTAAAAACCATCGAATCACACACTACAAATGAGTGAATTGCATGGTATGTGTATTTATATCTCTTTAAAGGTATTTTTAAAAATGGGGCTGGAAGCTGCCACTCAAGCTGGCTACCCCGAGAGGCCCAGGAAGTAAGCACACCCTGCTCTACCCCTGTAGGAGGGCCTGGGGGAGTGCCAGAGCCAGCTTCTGGTTAAAAAAGCTGAACAGGGGTTTCTGACCTCTCTCTCTCTGATACACAGACACACACACACAGCCACACACACGATGAGGGCAGGTCACAGACACACACACACACACACACACACACGATGAGGGCAGGTCTTCCTCCTGCCTGCTCGGAGTAGAGCCAAGAGGGGGACTTTTCAGCCCCTTGGGGCATTTTATTAACTCACAGCCATGTCCCTAGAGCCCCTGGGCTCTTGTGCCAACAATACACCTCGCCTCCGTTTTGCAAATTATTTCATCATCATCATTATCGAGCGTTCACCTTGCGCTTCCCATGTGCAATGGCAGTGTTTACACACGTGGGGGACCGCGAGGGCCAGATGAGGACACAGGGAGGGACTGAGGCTCTTGAGGCCAGGTTGGTAGGCCTGAGCACCTTCTCTGACGCTCTGGCTGTGTGTGGGCACCCGTCCCTGAACCCGAGCCGGTACAGAGCTCGTCCTCTGCTCTGGTCACGCCCGCAGGACCTGCTTTGTCCAAACCTGACCATCAAGCATCTGGTGGTTGGACAGGAGCAGGTGGGGTTTCTACCAAGGCATGTGGATCTACTGAGCCCTCCTGCCTGTGGACTCAGTTTCACTCTGTGAGGAGTCGGAACTGTGCGGCTGCGGGGACAAAACCACAGCTGGCAGGCTTAAAACCGCAGAAGAGTTTTCTCTCGTGGTCTGGGGGCCCGAAGTCTGAAATAAATGTGTTGGCAAGCCTGGGCCCCGCTAATGGCTCCAGGGGGATCCGTCCCACCCTCAAGCCTCTGGGCATCCATGCCTCCCGGGCGTGGGCTACGTCCCTCCAGCCTCTGTCCCCATTGTCACATGGCTCCTGTGTCTCCCCACTTCTCTGATCCTGTAAGGATCCCTGGGTTCGGGGCCCTAATCCAGGATGAGCTCCTCTCGAGAGCCTTGTCTTAATTATGTCTGCAAAGGCTCTTTTTCCAAATAAGGCCCCGTCCACAGGTTCTGCAGGAAAGCACCATTCAGTCCACCGCAGGCCACATGTCCATGTTTTCATGGGAATCGGGAGGTTCAGTGGAGGGCCACATGATGGGGCTTGGCTCACCTGGCTGTAGCCCCCTCCTCTAGGGGCCGGCAGACAGGCAAGGGACAGGCAGACAGAGGGGACACTGCCTTGGTGCCGAGGACCACCAGCCCTGGGCTGGGCCAGCAGCAGTCTCTGCCAGGCAGACAGTCTGTGTGCAGTGGGAATACAGTGACCCCGGTGGGGACAAGTAAAAGGTAGTTTGTCTTTCCTGAAATAAATTAAAAATGTTCTGAAACATGATTTTGAAGCATGTTCTCTATGTTATGGTGGTGTGGGTCAGTACCCCCCAAGAAGCTGGACAGAAGTGGGGTTCCACGTGGCTGGGATGTAGGAGCAGGGATATGCCTTGAGGGTGCAGCCCACGCGGTCAAGTTCTCTGTGGTCCACGGGACCCCCCCAGATGCCCCCATCAGGGTTGGACTGGGGGGATGACTTGGGCCAGGGGCAGGGGCTTACTGCTGCTGCCCCAGCTTGGCAGGGCCACCTGCCAAAAGGTGCTGCATATTAAGCTTGGGGCCGGGAGCCACCGGGTGAGAGGAATGGGGAGACTGCAGGGCCGCAGGCCTTGCCCACGTGGCTGCAGGGCCTCATGTCCCAGGGCCTGCCCCAGGCAACCCTCCCGGTGCCAGGCCAGCCTCGTACCCAGCCATGGGGCTCTTGCCTTCCAAACCCTCCTCTTCCTTTTCATAAACCGGGGACTGTGCTGTTAGTACGGGCACCCTGCTAGGGTCTCCTTATGAGGTGAGGTGAGTCTTCACCCTTGGGGGCTCTGGGCAGGTCAGCTTGGTCTCTGTTGGTCCAGGTGCTCCCCCAGCCCAGACTCGGTGGGCATGGGGGCGCGGCCTGCAGGCCAGTCCATACGACCCTCCCACTGCCCTCTGAGCGCTGGGTGTGGGGCGCCCACGTGGGGCGGGTCCCTGTGCTTCTCAGTCGAGAACCCCAGAGAGGAGTCGACCTTTGTAGGAAACATGGCTTGAGGCGTCCCCACCCGAGCCCTCCGGGCTCTGCGAGGCGATACCTGTGGCCCCGGGCTGCACAGGGCTTTATTAGTGGAAGGGAATCACTGTCGGCCAAGAACACATCATTAGCGGCATCATCAACGCCACATGCTTTCCCTCCGGGGCCGACCCGGCTTGTCAACAGGTGTGATCCCAGCAACGGCCCTGGGGGGCCCGGCGCCCGCGGCAATTAGCGCCTAATGAGGGGCCTGTGTGACCCGCTCTGCAGCCAGGGCCAGGGCTGGAGAGGAGAGGGCTCCGGGAGAGCCCAGCAGCCCTTCGGGGTCCCCCTCGCTGCTGCCCGGGGCCGGGGGGCTGCAGGAAGCAGCAGAAAGAGTTGGTCCCAGAGAGGCCCTCGCGGCTTGGGGTGGTGACACTCTAGACCTCGGGAGGGCCTGCTGCACAGGAGGCTGGCCCCCCCTGCCCTAGCCCAGGAGGCCACCTCTCAGGGTGGTGGGCCAAGCAGTGCGGGCGGGGAAGGCTGAGGGGGTAGCCCCCCACCGGCTGTGGGGTGCTGAGCACAGGGCCCGCCTCCGTCGTGGAGCCTCGGAGCTTCGGGCCTGCGAGGATGGGGGCCGGGCACCTGGTCTGTCTCTCCGAGGGCGAGCGCTGGTCACAGCTGGGTTGAGGGGGTCTGACTCTCCAGGGCATCCGCTAAAGCGTTGCCTCGGCCTGCCCTGATGGCGGGTTTGCAGCTAGTTGCTGGTGCTGTCGCCTCGGCCAGCTTGTCAGTGTCAAGGCCGGCCCACCCGGCCTCTCACCCACACTTTGTATTCAGCCCACAGGTCGTCATGGGGCACCTGGAGCCTCCGAGGTGGCATGTGCCTGGCAGCAGGGCCACGAGGCTGCTGGGTGGGGCAGGGGTCCCCACCCAGGCCTCACTCCCTGAGGTGCCCACAGCCTGCAGAGCCGCAGGCTCAACCGCGGGTCCTGGGGGCTTGATTTCTGGAAAGGCAGCCCCTGCAAGTGTCGTGGGACCGGTGGCCCCCTCAGGCCCTGTCGTCGGGCCCCAGGCCCCCGGCACCCTCCTCATCCCCGCTTGCTCCCCTCCCCTTGGCCCTCACAGCAGACTCTGGGCGGGGACATGGGGGGTTCATAGCTGCTCCACCAACCTGGCCCCAAGAATGTGACAGTCAGGGTGGAGCTGGACTGCCCACCCAGACTGCCCAGGGTCAAGGTTCATGAGCATGTCCCCCTCTGGTGTGCTGGCGGCCAGAGCACCAGGTGAGCCTCAGGGGCATCATCCCTGTGCCCTTCCTGCCAGTCTGACCCCTCCTTCCAGTCTGACCTTCCTGACTTCCATCTGTCAACTCCCCTGCCTGATTGGTGTGGGACAAGCCCCAGCCTGAGGGCAGAGTGGGAGGGGCTCAGCACGCTACCCCTGGGTGCCCAGGACACCAGCCGTGCCAAGGCCAGGTGCCACTCCCAAGGCCCACCCTCAGAGTTCCAGGAAGAGCTGGTCCAAGGCCTGGTCCTCATCTAGCTTCCGGGTGATGATGGTGCCTGAGGCCCTGGGGCTGGTGGCCAGCCGGGCCAGCGCAAGTGTGCCCAGGCCCCAGGCCAGGATGGGCACTGCCCATCAGCCTGGCCTTATCCCACCCTGACACCGGGCCCCTGCCTGTCTGCTCAGGGTGCTTTCCCCTCGCCTCTCCCATTCCTCACCCTGCCTGCTCCCCGACAACCCCAGCCTCAGGTTCCTTCTGAGCAGGTGCTGAGCTGGAGACAGCTGGTTTCCCAGGTCCTTTCCCTCCACAGCTGGGAGCGTGCACAGACTCGGGGGTCCAGATATGTGTGCATGTGAAGGTGCGCAAGGCCCCTCTCTGCCCACACTGGGGTTGAGACACCTGCGGGGAGAAGGCCCCCGAGCCTGACCCCGGGATAGGCCCTTCGGGGTCTGAGCCTGACCTCTGACTCTAGCCAGGGCTGCTCCCAAACCCTGCCCATCGCTGCCCCCAGTGAACACCCCAGGGCCCCAGACTGTGGTGAGGTTGGGGGTCAGAGAGTTAAGGTGGCCCTGCTCACCTGCCGTCACCCCCAGACACCTTGCAGGGCAGAAAGTTTCGGCAGATGCTGTGGGCGCTGGCGCTGGAGCAGCTAGAGACCCTGCAGCAGCCCCTCACTTTGAGGTCAGGGCATGTGGACGGGGTGACACCAGCCTCCTGCCACTCTCCCCGCCCCCACCCACAGCACCAGGCCGCCCGTGCCTGCCTGTGCCTCTCTCTGCTGAAGTCATCGCAGGAAGGTCCCCAGGATATGGACCAGACGGCGCCATCTACAGCCACAGGCAAGCCTGGCCACAGAGCCGGACATCCCGGTGGCACTGCCCCGGGGGGCTGGGCCCAGGCAGCAGCAGAGGCCCAGCGGGAGGTGGCCGGGCAGCACTGGGCAGCTGGGCATGAGATAAGCTGGGCAAGTGGCTGTCCGGTACCCCCAACCCCAGGAGAGCCACTCTCGGCACCAGCGCACTTGGGAAGAAGGCCAGGCCAGCGCACTCAGTCACATGGCCAGTGGAGCTGGCTGAATTGAGGTGAGGAAGGCTTCCTGGAGGAGGTGACCAGGAACCGAGGACCACTGACAGGTTGGCCCCCGGCTCCAGGCCAGCAGCAGCCTCCAGTCCCCTTCTCTATTTTGCCCACACTGGGGGACAAACTGTTTGAGAAGCCAGAGCAGGAGCCAGCCTCCTGAGCTTGGGGCACGGCTCCTGCCCTCTGAGAACATGGATCCTCCCAGGGGAGCTGGCTGGCTGCCCTGGGCCTCGTGGGGATTATCAGATCAGAGCTAAATGGGTCCTGGGGGGAACCAGCAAAGCCAGGAGTGACTGTTTATCCAGATTCTCAGGTGTGGCTGGGGGTGCCCTGATGAGAATGGATATAGCTGTGTGAAAATAAAAGAAAAAAAAAAATAATGGGCAGAATAAACAGCCCCAAAGTTGCTTTGTTTGTCCAAAGAGAGTGGAAAAGCCAAGGACTGCCTGGGAGCAACGGCTGGCAGGACAAGTGGGGGCCCCACCCGACGGGGGCTGAGCGAGAAGCCAGCCACGAGCCAGGGAAGCCCCTTGAGGAGCAGGGCCACGCCTCCTCTCCACGCTTCTCTACATTTCTTCAATGAGAGTCACTTACTTTTGCTTATTACAGAAAAAAAAAAAACCCATAGCTTGTTCTGTCTCAGCACTTGTTATTGTCCACCTTTCTAATTCTGCGAACCTCCTGTTTGAACTTGACTTTCTATGGTTCCCGCGGAGGTCGGCTCTGGCTTCACAAGCCACCAGGCACTTGGCCTCTCTATGAGAATTTGTGCTTGTGTCCTGGCCCCTGTTTCTGCTGGTTTCCAGCTTTTCTTGGTGTGCGGTCCTCTGCGTGGTCTCCTTCCTGAGCCGAGGTGCTTGGGTGTTGGACTCGTCTTCTCTCCGTCTGACAGCTGCCGTTAGCTGCTGGCTCGTCTCCTGAGTAGAGAGGGGTCCTTAACTCTGATGAAGTCGGGTTGCCCACGCCGTGCAGTGAAGGTCCTGCTGTGGGGTCTGGGCATCTCCCTCAATCACTGCCTTTTTTCTGTCTGTATAGCTCCCTCCACCACACACCGTGTTTAGTATCCAGCTTGTATGTGATGTAAACTAGGGGTCTTGCTTCCCTTCTCTTCATCCAGGGCGTCCTGTTTCCCAAACCACCGGTCCCCCGGACCTGCGCCTCCACTGCTTTGAGGAACCGCCTTCCGGGCATGAAGCCCCGCCACTGGTGTGTTTTGCCTGAAGTCTCTAATCTGAGCCTTTGTTCCTATCTTAATCACTCTGACTTTGTCTTAATATTTGGGAGCTTGCCTCTTCTTTTTATATCACCATGGATATTTATTCTCTTTATTTTTTTGAATGAGTTTGTTGAGTTCCTGAAAACAAGATCCTCCTAGAATTTTCACTAGGGTTGAATTGAATTTAGAGACTAATGTCAGGGGCTCTTTATCAGACTGAGTCCTTCCATATAAAGCTTGGTGTCCTGTCTACCTACTGAAGTTGATTTCCAGGGACTTTGCATCCCCTGCCCATGGAAAAAGTCTCTTCCAGGAAACTGACCCCTGGGCCACAAAGGTTGAGGACGGCTGGCCTGGGGTGTATCTCAGTTGCGGGGTCACCGGGTGGCCCCAGGCTCAAGTCCTGACGACCTGCCAGACTGTCTGTCCTCTGCAGCTGCGGCTTGTCTTGATATCCACGCCTGCAACGACCGATGTGACGGTTCCTCCCTATCCTTGTCAACAGCTGTTACGCTCTTGATCTTTTTTTTCCTGATTCGCCTCTTTTATTTCTTTCTCTTTTTTTGATCTTTCTATTTTGTACTGGGGTATAGGGGATTAACAATATTATGATAGTTTCAGGTGAACAGAGAAGGGACTCAGCCATACGTACACATGTTCTCCCCCAAACCCCCCTCCCATCCAGGCTGCCGCATAGCTCTGAGCAGAGTTCCCTGTGCTATACAATAAGTCCTTGTTGGTTATCCATTTAAAATATTATGCTACTGACCTTTAAATCAATCATATTGTGTAACTTATGCACAATAAAGGCATCCAATAAAAGGGCTCAGTCCAAACAGCTTTGGTGGTTACACATACCCGTGAGACCGCATTCCAGTCAAGACAGAACATTCCCATCAGCCCCAGAAGATCCCTCGCCGCCACTCTTACTAACAGGAGTCCTGAGTTTTAGTGAAGCTGCCTGGCAATGACCTCTGTGGTTTTGTCATGATAGATTAGTTTGCAATTTAACATTTTTGTAGAAACGGAACCACACGGTATACACTCAGCATAATGATGCTGAAATTCATCTTTTCTTCATGTATCAGTAGTTTGTTTATTGTTATTTCTGACTAGTATGTTATCATAGGAATAATATAGTATTTCATTTCCCTGTTGGTCTATTGATGGAAGTTTGTTTTTCCCTCTGACTGGGGCTATTGTAAACAGAGTTGCTACGAATAATCACATACAAGGCTTTGTGTGCACATCTGTGGTTAGGAGCATATCCAACTTCTTAAGAAACCAAGAAGTGGAAAGAGGGTGGAAAACAGCGGCGGCGGCTGGATCCCAGGTTTCTGGGCCACGAAGTGGTCCCAGCTGCAGCTGGGACCCCGGTGAGGAGGACCCAGCTCCCACGTGCAAGGTCTTGGCCCACTGTGGTTCCCCGGGGTGGGGGTGAACACGCTGAGTGTATTCCTGAAGTCGCCCTGCAGAGAGAAGGAGAGACCCAAGTGTGCTGCCTCCCTGCCATCTCCCTTGGGAGGTGGCGACCACACCCTAGTGCACAGCCCTCCGGGGACCTGCCGTCACCTGGCTGTGAGGGGGGATCAAGACAGCCCAGACCACCACCCCGTGGGGAGATGGCTCTGCACACACGGACCAGAACAGCGAGCAGGGCAGTCAGCTCACCTTCCCATGTCCAGTGATGGCCCGTACACTGATCTTCAGTCCCGTTGCTTACTGCGGGAGATGGCTTAAATAGACAACTTAGTCAAGGGAATTCCCCGGCGGTCCAGTGGTCAGGACTCTGTGCTTCCACTGCTGGGCACCCAGGTGCAGTCCCTGGTCAGGAAACCCCACAAGCTGTACAGCATGGCCAAGCAAACAAAAACGCCCGGCAGAAATGCCAGCACCACCCCGTGCTCCCACCAGCGGGTGTGGTCCCACTGCCCCACGCCCACACAAGGACACACTTGTTCTTGTTGGTCCCTTTCAGGGTCCTGATTCTGGTGGGCGGGTGTGTGTCTTGTGGGGGGGGTTGTGATCTGCACCTCCCCAGTGAGTCGGGCATCTTTTCACGTGCCCGTTGGCCATTCCCGAGTCTTCTTTTGTCAACTGTCTGTTGACTGTTGTTCAGTTGCTCAGTTGTGTCTGCCTCTTTGCAACAACTGTAGCCCTCCAGGCTTCTGTGTCCATGGGATTTCCCAGGCAAGAATACTGGAGTGGGTTGCCATTTCCACCTCCAGGGGATCTTCCCAACCCAGGGATCAGACCCGTGTCTCCTGCATTGGCAGGTGGGCTCTTTGCCACTAAGCCCCAGGGAAGCCAGTTCAGCCCCTTGGCCTGTCTTTTAAAAATAGCTTTTCTGAGAAAGAATTCTCACACCATCTAACCCACCCCTTTAAAGCGTACAATTAGCGTGATTCCTTTAACCTGAATCATCTATCACTGAATGGCTTTGGAATGTAGCTTTTGCTTTGGGCCTGATTGTGTCTCTTAACGAAGGCAACCTAACATTAGGAGGGAAAATAGAACTTAGGCGTTTACGCGCAAAGCATGGCCTTCATGTTAACAAGAAAAGTAACGAGTCTCACACACCTCCTGTGCACTCAAAGTTAATGTAGGACGTGAACTGTCAGTTCCCACCTGCGCTGCAGCTGTTGGGTCTTTGGGGCTCAAACTGCAGTTCTTGCAAGAAGGCACAGAGGAACCTCCTCACATCTCCAAATTCATGGAACTGTGCAGATGCGGGGGTCCCACCTAACCCTCCAGTGGAAGCGATTAACCCTGCTAAGTCCACCTAGTGAATTTTTAAATTCCAGAGTTTGTATTTTTCATTTCTAAAATTTCTTACTTGGTTCTTTAAGGACTATTTTCATTTTTTTCCTACCTCTGCATGCATGAGAACCCATTTTTTCCATGACCTCATTGTCTAATAATCCTAACACTGTCTTATCGGCCCTAGCAGATTCTTCTCCCTGAAGGACGGGTCACAGTCTCCTGGCTCTCCCTGTGCCAGCAGCTTTTGATTTTATCCTGACCGTTGTGACTGTTTTTGTTGTGTAGACACTGCATTCTGTTATATTTCTACAAAGACTGTTTCTCTGCCTCTGTTTTGGCAGAGAATGAACTTGGTCAGGCTTGAACTGTGACCCCTGCCATTCAGAAGGTGGGCAGAGTTTTGGCCAGTTGGCCATTTCAGCTGTCTGCCTCACACACATAGTGGTTCAGGGGTCACTGAGGGGCTGGGTGGGGCTCGTACACAGAATCTGGGGTCCCTTCCTCTGCTGTCTCCTTTTCAGAGTTCTCCAGTTACTCTCTGGAGAAGGAAATGGCAACCCACTCCGGTGTTCTTGCCTGGAGAATCCTAGGGACAGGGGAGCCTCATGGGCTGCCATCTATGGGGTCGCACAGAGTTGGACACGANTATGTTATCATAGGAATAATATAGTATTTCATTTCCCTGTTGGTCTATTGATGGAAGTTTGTTTTTCCCTCTGACTGGGGCTATTGTAAACAGAGTTGCTACGAATAATCACATACAAGGCTTTGTGTGCACATCTGTGGTTAGGAGCATATCCAACTTCTTAAGAAACCAAGAAGTGGAAAGAGGGTGGAAAACAGCGGCGGCGGCTGGATCCCAGGTTTCTGGGCCACGAAGTGGTCCCAGCTGCAGCTGGGACCCCGGTGAGGAGGACCCAGCTCCCACGTGCAAGGTCTTGGCCCACTGTGGTTCCCCGGGGTGGGGGTGAACACGCTGAGTGTATTCCTGAAGTCGCCCTGCAGAGAGAAGGAGAGACCCAAGTGTGCTGCCTCCCTGCCATCTCCCTTGGGAGGTGGCGACCACACCCTAGTGCACAGCCCTCCGGGGACCTGCCGTCACCTGGCTGTGAGGGGGGATCAAGACAGCCCAGACCACCACCCCGTGGGGAGATGGCTCTGCACACACGGACCAGAACAGCGAGCAGGGCAGTCAGCTCACCTTCCCATGTCCAGTGATGGCCCGTACACTGATCTTCAGTCCCGTTGCTTACTGCGGGAGATGGCTTAAATAGACAACTTAGTCAAGGGAATTCCCCGGCGGTCCAGTGGTCAGGACTCTGTGCTTCCACTGCTGGGCACCCAGGTGCAGTCCCTGGTCAGGAAACCCCACAAGCTGTACAGCATGGCCAAGCAAACAAAAACGCCCGGCAGAAATGCCAGCACCACCCCGTGCTCCCACCAGCGGGTGTGGTCCCACTGCCCCACGCCCACACAAGGACACACTTGTTCTTGTTGGTCCCTTTCAGGGTCCTGATTCTGGTGGGCGGGTGTGTGTCTTGTGGGGGGGGTTGTGATCTGCACCTCCCCAGTGAGTCGGGCATCTTTTCACGTGCCCGTTGGCCATTCCCGAGTCTTCTTTTGTCAACTGTCTGTTGACTGTTGTTCAGTTGCTCAGTTGTGTCTGCCTCTTTGCAACAACTGTAGCCCTCCAGGCTTCTGTGTCCATGGGATTTCCCAGGCAAGAATACTGGAGTGGGTTGCCATTTCCACCTCCAGGGGATCTTCCCAACCCAGGGATCAGACCCGTGTCTCCTGCATTGGCAGGTGGGCTCTTTGCCACTAAGCCCCAGGGAAGCCAGTTCAGCCCCTTGGCCTGTCTTTTAAAAATAGCTTTTCTGAGAAAGAATTCTCACACCATCTAACCCACCCCTTTAAAGCGTACAATTAGCGTGATTCCTTTAACCTGAATCATCTATCACTGAATGGCTTTGGAATGTAGCTTTTGCTTTGGGCCTGATTGTGTCTCTTAACGAAGGCAACCTAACATTAGGAGGGAAAATAGAACTTAGGCGTTTACGCGCAAAGCATGGCCTTCATGTTAACAAGAAAAGTAACGAGTCTCACACACCTCCTGTGCACTCAAAGTTAATGTAGGACGTGAACTGTCAGTTCCCACCTGCGCTGCAGCTGTTGGGTCTTTGGGGCTCAAACTGCAGTTCTTGCAAGAAGGCACAGAGGAACCTCCTCACATCTCCAAATTCATGGAACTGTGCAGATGCGGGGGTCCCACCTAACCCTCCAGTGGAAGCGATTAACCCTGCTAAGTCCACCTAGTGAATTTTTAAATTCCAGAGTTTGTATTTTTCATTTCTAAAATTTCTTACTTGGTTCTTTAAGGACTATTTTCATTTTTTTCCTACCTCTGCATGCATGAGAACCCATTTTTTCCATGACCTCATTGTCTAATAATCCTAACACTGTCTTATCGGCCCTAGCAGATTCTTCTCCCTGAAGGACGGGTCACAGTCTCCTGGCTCTCCCTGTGCCAGCAGCTTTTGATTTTATCCTGACCGTTGTGACTGTTTTTGTTGTGTAGACACTGCATTCTGTTATATTTCTACAAAGACTGTTTCTCTGCCTCTGTTTTGGCAGAGAATGAACTTGGTCAGGCTTGAACTGTGACCCCTGCCATTCAGAAGGTGGGCAGAGTTTTGGCCAGTTGGCCATTTCAGCTGTCTGCCTCACACACATAGTGGTTCAGGGGTCACTGAGGGGCTGGGTGGGGCTCGTACACAGAATCTGGGGTCCCTTCCTCTGCTGTCTCCTTTTCAGAGTTCTCCAGTTACTCTCTGGAGAAGGAAATGGCAACCCACTCCGGTGTTCTTGCCTGGAGAATCCTAGGGACAGGGGAGCCTCATGGGCTGCCATCTATGGGGTCGCACAGAGTTGGACACGACTGAAGCGACTTAGCAGCAGCAGCAGCAGCAGCAGCCAGTTACTCTCTGCTCTCTGGCTCCTTCGACCAGAAAGATGGGGAATTTGGGCTGCTGTCTGAGCACTCCACCCCACAAAGCTACACCCACAAAGGGAAATCTACGCTCCCTGACACCTTCTAGATTCCCACCCCAAATCTGCCTCCTTCCCTTCACTCCCCAGAGCCCTTGGAATTGTTATTTAAAAAATAAATTTATTGTTTTTTGGCTGTGCCATGCAGCATGCAGAATCTTTGTTCCCCAACCAGGGATTGAACCCAACCCCCCTGCAGTGGAAGTGCCCAGTCTTAACCCACTTAAGTCCTGGGACTTGGTTTTTAAATATTTTGTCCTGAATTTTTCAGTTGTTATCTATGAACATGACTTTTTTTTTAAAGACACTTCTATCTGTGAGTTAGTTCATGTCCCTGGTGTCCATGGGATTTCCCAGGCAAGAACACTGGAGTGGGTTGCCATTTCCTCCCCTAATGTACCTGGCAGCCGTTCTGAATTCTGTATGAATTGGTATCGGGCTTGACTGCACAGAATAGAAAACCCAGCCCATGGAGAGAGGTCAGAGATGGGGTAGCTGTACATTCATAGATCAACAAACAGAAACACTTGCAGGTGTGTGTTGCAGATAGACTTGACTGAAGTATCGAGGGTGTGGGGCAGGGATGGAAGGAGCTGCCAGGGACTCCAGCTCCGGGGTGAACACGGAGGCTGCGGGGCCAAGTCAGGATCTGTCCACGAGTGCCCAAGTCAGGATGCAGACACTGGTGTCCAGCCAGCACAAAGACGCACGTTGTCCACCCTTGGGGCCACAGCTGCAGGAAGGTGTCTTCCACCTCCCTTCTGGAAGATGGCCAGTGTATGGGCAGATGGGCTCCCAAGGCCCCCTCCCTGGCCACTTCACCGCCATGCCGCCTCCAGCCTGGAGCTCACTCCCAGGGGTCATGTCCTGGCCGGGCAGCAATCACCCAGAACCTGCTGATTCGGGTCGAGACTCTCATAGCACCAACTAGGGGTCACTCCCTGGCCTTACTGTGCAATTGTGGCATCTCTGCGGCACTGAGCCTCAGTTTTGCTACCTGAAAAGTGGGAGAATTAGACCTGATGAGTCGAGGCCTTGACTCCCCACACATGCCTGGTGCCTGACGGTCAGCCAACCTGGAGCTCCCATGCCTGCCCACAGAGGAAAAGGCAGAGGCGGCTCCCCTTCCTCCACGCCCTCCCCAGGTCTCCACCCGCGCATTCCTGCAGCCTGAGTCCTACCCCTCCCAGCTGCTGGCCAGCCCCACATTTGTTTCCCTTGACAAACCAGGAGTCTGCATCCCAGTTGAGGAAACAGGCTCAGAACTGGCTGATCACCCCAGAACATCAGAGTCACCATGGACAGGGCCCTCCCCGCTGACCCTGGGGAAGTGACCAGGGTCTTCAGCACCCAGCCCAGGCTCCAGGCTCTTGATTGAGCTCGGCCTCATCTGCGTGGGGTGGGGTCACGAGGGAGGGCGTGTGGGGGAGGTGACGGTGGGACACTTCTGTTGGCACCTCCAGCGAAACAGCTCTGCTAGGAGCAAGGGATTGGGTGGAGGCTGGTACTGGGCCCAAGCTGGGAGGCTGGGGGAGACAGAGCAGCCCCTGTCTCCTGACCCAGCTGGTGCTTCACCCTTGTCACTACCGCACCTGGGGAGCGGCGGGGACCACCTCCCCTGATCTCAGAGGGCTATGCCCACAGGATCAACACCATCCTAGCCCCAGCTGCTCCTGACATGCTGTGTGACCCCGGGCAAGCCGCAAGGCATCTCCATGCTTGGGGCGGATGAAATGATCCTGTATCCAAGCCTCTAAATGTGTATTCTATGCCCCTTCCCTCTCTCACTAGAGTGGCCTGGGGCTGGCAGGGAATGTGGTCTGACTTCATTTTCCACCAGCTGAGAGCCAGACCTTGGGGGCTGAGCTTGGGCTGGGTTAGGAGGGTCTGTGGGTGGTGAGACAGGTGGGGAGGGAGAGAGCTTCCAGAAGCGTCCTACAGCTGCGCACCTGCTGGAGGCCAGGAGCTCAGGACTCTTGGGCTGGGTGTTGGAGCCAACCCGACACAGACACGGCCACAGCCACCGCTACCTCATGCACCTCTCTGATGAGCTGGTGGTCCACTCAGACCCCAGACCCCACGTGCTGCCAGGCAGGCCCACCCCAGGTCCTGGGCAAGGGCCTGAATCACCTTCTCCAGTGAGTGCAGTGTCTCTGCAGGCCCACATCCAGTGGGCACTCGGGGGAGTGTGCAGGTGGTTCGTGAGTGGCAGGTAGCCAGGTGGACACCGGTCTTGAAGGACTCAAAGTCGGAGAGGGGACCACCCTGGGTACCAGAAAGGGAAGCGGTCGAGCAGCTTTGTGAAGGGACAGCGCGGTGAGCGGCCTGTGTCCTTGTTGCACTCGTACGCATGTCCTGGGGGGCTCCGAACAGCTGTGACCCCTGTGATCACACTTGGGCCACTCTGGGAGCTGCCACCCTGACAGCTGAGGTGCCTCAGTGGCCCCGACCTAACCTGCGTGGTGGTATGGGGTGCAAAGTTTCCAGGTTCCAGGGCCCTCAGTGGCTAGCAAAGGTTCTGGGGGCACCCCTACCTGGGGCATGGCATCCTTCATTACCTGAGGCTGGGTTTGGGGGCTCAGGGGAGACAGTGGGGGGACACAGAGCTCCTGCACGGCCTCACCCACCCCCAGGGCAAGGCCCTACTCAACTGCCTATTTTCTGGTCTGAGGGCCTGGTGGGGGCAGGGGGGGCCTCCCTGGGCTTTTGCTACTCCCCAGGACACTCCCTACAGGTGGGTTCATTGCCCTGCTGAGAGCGGGTGCTGAAGCACAGAAGTGTGCCCTCATTTCTGGGCCGGGGTGGGCCCGACACAGGCCTGGGCGGAGGTTTGGGGGAGGGGGGTGTTCCATTCCACCTGGCCCTGGTGGAACCCCTCCAGGCCTCCCTGGGAGATGCGTGTGGACAGCGGTTTGGTCTTCTTCTGACCCCCACCTATTCTGGGACAATATTCTCCAGACATCCACTCCCTACCCACCTCCTGCCCACACTGGCCCATAGCCCCCAACCCCACTCCAGAGAGCACAGGAGGGCCCCCCAGAATGTCCGCCTGCCCCTACCTGCGGGGCTGACAGACGGGAAGGGCTGTCACCTTCGGTTGTGTTTTGGCTGTACCACATGGCACGTGTGACCTCAGTTCCCCGACCAGGGGCTGAAGCTGGGCCACAGCAGTGAAAGCCCGGGGTCCTGACCCCTAGGCCCCAGGGAACTCCCTTTGGCGCTGCCCAGGCCTCTGCTTTTCGGGGGAGCTCAGAAGGGAATCCGGTGGGCCCTGCCAGCCTGGTGCCCCAGCAGAACCTGGGTTTGCACAAAGCCCAGGGGAGATGACTATGCTGCGGGGTAGGGTGGGGGTCCGCTCAGCTCCCCAGTGTTCAGTGGGGAACCGAGGTCAGCCAGAGCCAGCAGCGGCCCTGCCTCCTCACAGGAAACTTCTGCCCTGCCCCACCCTGCCCTGCGGGGCAAGAGACCTGTGCCAGCTGGGGCCCTCACGGCTGGGGGCCGGGCTGACTCACCCTGACCCGGAAGGAGGGGCCGGCTTCCCAGATGGGCGGGGCCGGGGCCGGCTGGTGCTGGGGGCCACCGCACTGATGCCCTGGAGGCTTGTGCAGGTCTGAGCCCTCCAGCCCTGGTGCCCCTTCAGCACTGGCCTGGGGCGGTGCTGCGTTGGGGGGACACAGTGGTGCGGAATCAGAGCGTCGCAGACCATGGCCTTGCAGACCGCTCGGCCCCACCTGGAGTCCCAGAGGACTCGCGCCCACAGCAGCCTCCTTCTCCTGCTTCTCTGCCTTGGTGAGCACTGAGGGTGGGCGGCTGGATGCTGGAGTGCAGAGAGCCGCGGGAGTCCGAAGGGGGCTGGGGCCTCAGGGAAGGCTCTGCCAGCTCTTCGGGTGCTCCCCCACTGAGGGCAGGGCCCCCCACCCTGACCAGTGCCCCTGAATCTGGAGACCCGTGTCCTGAATGTCAGCAGGTGCAAGTCCCACCTCATCTCCGTCCCCAGAAGGGATTGTGTCTGGCAGCCCTGCTGGACCCCCATCCCCTGCAGGGCTGGAGGCCGAAGCAGGGTAGTGATGCGGGCACAGGTCAAACTGAGGGCGCCCAGAGCACAGGTGTCTGCCTGCCCTGAGCAGAGGGGCCCCAGGAGGAGCATGTGGAGGCCTGTGCTCCTTCGTGGGGTGTCATGGGCCATGACGCCAGGGGCTGGCCGGGAGGGACCACCGTGGCCCCCTTCCTCCCAGGGTGGAGCCCCTGGCCACCCCTCAAGCCTGGTGTCCCCTCCCCTGCAGGTTGGGTTCTACCTTCCAGGGCCCAGGCTGCAGACGTGGGACTGGTAAGGACCCTCTGGGGAGTCAGGGGAAGGTTTTCTGGCCCTGGTTGGGCAGGGTTCCTCGGACCCCAGGACACTCCCCGCTCAGTCCCAGCCCTGCTCTGTTCTCAGGCTCTCCTGACCTCAAGGTTGCAGCGCACATACCGGGACCTGTCCTGGCCACAGCCTGAGCTGACCGTCCTCCTCCCGAGGGCCCGGCGGGGCACAGAGAGTGAGCATGCAGCCCAGCCCCATCGGTGTCAGGAGGCGGGGCTGGGGGCTCGCACCTTGAGGTCTCCTCTACCTGTACCTGCGGCCCTTCCGGCCACTGAGCTCCTTCAATCATGATAATGCGGGAGAGTGAATAGAATCGTGCCCTTTTGCTGATGAGTAAATGGAGGCCCGGGCTTCCCTGATAGCTCAGTTAGTAAAGAATCCACTGGCAACACAGGAGACCCTGGTTCGATTCCTGAGTCAGGAAGATCCACTGGAGATGGGATAGGCTACCCACTCCAGTATTCTCAGGCTTCCCTGGTGGCTCAGCTGGTAAAGAATCTGCCCTCCATGTGGAAGACTTGGGTTTGATCCCTGGGTTGGGAAGATCCCCTAGAGAAGGGAAAGGCTACCGACTCCAGTGTTCTGGCCTGGAGAATTCCATGGACTGTATAGTCCATGGGGTTGCAAAAAGTCACACACATCTAAGCGATTTTCACTTTTCAAACCGAGGCCCAGAGAGTCTTTTGTTGCTCAGGGTCTCAGTGAAGGGAGACCCTGCGGGAGGAGGAGGAGGAGGAGGAGGAGGAAGCTGACGGGAGAAGCCCAGCACCCCCCACCCCCTGGCTGTCCCTGCAGAGAAGGCCTGCCCCCCGGGGCGGGAGGCCCAAGTGGTGGATGAGAACCTCTTCTTCTATGAGGAGTGGGAGCTGGAGGCCTGTACGGATGGGGCCCTGCTGGCCGCGCAGATGAGACAAGTGAACCTGATTCCCTTCATCTACCAGCAGCTGCACATTTTCAAGCGCAAACTGGATGAGGTAGTTCAGGGCTCAGCCCGCCTGCCACAGCACGGCCGTGCCCGCTGCCCCAGTCACGGCGGCGGCCCTCACAGTCACTTCCCCCGGAAGCTCTATCCACAGGGGTACCCCCAGTCTCTGATCGAGCATCTGAGTTACTTCTTCCTTTACGTCACCCCTGAGGACATCCACAAGTGGAATGTTACTTCCCTGGACACTGTGAAATCTCTGCTCAAAGTCAGCCAAGGGCGCGGGGTGGATGCTCAGGTGAGAGCTGTGGGGGTGGGGAGGGGCAGACATAGGGTGTGAGGCTATGCAGGCCCGGCTGGGGTGGGGGGGCGCAGTGTGAGATGGCACAGGCCTGAGGGTGGCACAAGGCGTGAGGTGGTCCAGGCCCGGGGCATACATCTCTCCCNTTGGACGTGATGCGCCACTGGCCGATCTCCGAGAGGGAGTAGAGGTAGACCAGTGAGGGGATGAGCCGCAGCTGCTCCTCAGGGACTCCGCCTGGGTAGACCTGCACGTGGCAGCAGGTGGTGGTCAGGCCACGCCACGACCCCCCACCCCCTCCCACCACTGGGCCAGGACACACCCTAGCTAGCTTAGCTTTGACGACTTGCTGGCACTCGGCGGGCAGCGGGTGCTGCAGCAGGGGGTCCAGGTTGGCCCTGAGCACACGGCTGCTCAGGCAGGACTCGAGCTGCCCACAGTCATAGCGCATCAGGAAGAGGTCGTCGTGCAGGGTGGCTGCAGTGATGTTGCCACGGACGCAGGGTCTCCCTGTGGTACGGTGGGGTGTGGGTGTTTAGGACCCAGCTGGTCAGCCTCTGCCTGAGCTGACCACCACTGCTGACTTTGGGCCCCACCTCCTAACCTTGACTCTTTCCAAGCTTGACTCCTAGCCAAAAACTTGGCTAAGACCAGGCTGGGTCAACCCTGACCCTGATCTCAATGCCCAATCCAGCCCCACCAGACTGTGACCACTGCCCCCCGCCAGGACGGAGGCCCTGGCCAAGCTCAGGAGGTCCAGGCAGAGGGTGCCATGCCTCTGGGGCCCCCACTGCAGGATGAGAAACCCGAGCAGAGGGGGACACAGCATCCCCAGGCCATGGTGGCCACACTGACCTGTGTCCCGCTTGGATGGTGTGGACACTGCCTTGGACTTGGCCTCGAGGAAGCTGGTAACAAAGCGCCTGGCATCACGCTGCCTGAGCTGTCCTGCCCGGCACGCGGCCACTATGCTGCGGAAGAAGTCCAGGCCCACGGCCTGGCGGGCGGGCCTGGAGAGTCCACACCCTGGGGAGGGCCACTGGTTCCCTTCTCCTTCCCCTCAGACAGAAACTCCATGACGGGGAACGACTGGGGACACCACTTGAGTACCAGAGTGGCTGCAGGCTGGCCCTTAGGGCTGGACAGGCTGGTGGAACATCGGCTGGATCCCCTTTCCCCCGCATCACCCCGCCTGGGGCATTGCCCTACCTCCTGCAGCTGCATCCACAGCCCGGGGCTGATGTATGAGGCCAGGTGTCCCAGAGCCCGCAGCCCCTCCAGGTTCCAGGAGCCGGGGGGCCTGGTGTGCAAAGGAGGCTCCAAGTCGGGTCCTGAGCAGCACTGGGACCCCTCAGGCCATTCGCCCTTCCCAAGTGCCATTCCCAGGGCCCGCCCAGTGTACGCTTCCACCCCAGGCCTCTGGGTACCCCATGGGCTGCAGGGTCAGGGTGGGGCGTGAGCTGGGTTGGACTTGGAGGTCAGTGGGGCTGTGAACATCAACCCCCAGACTGCCTCTTCTCTCATCTGCAGGAGGGGAGCCCTAGGCAGAAGGGAGGGGCCCCCACCCACCCAAGGATGGTCCTGCCGCTGGCCAGCAGCCTGTTGAGGGCAGCCTGCTGGGCAGCTGTGAGCCGGCGACAGTGCTGCAGATTCTGCAGCACATGGGGGTCTGCAGCCACGATGCTGGAAGCGTCCATGTCGCACACCAGGACCCCGAGGAGCAGCAGGTCGGAGGCGCTGAGCCTTGGCCGGGGCCCTCCCTGCAGGATAGCAGGTCAGCACGAGCCTGGTCCCACAGCCCATCACCCGGCCGGCCGGCCCACAGCGCCTACCAGGCAGGCCAGGGCCCTGTGCCGCAGGGCGGCCCTCTGGTCGGGCAGATTGGCCAGCAGCTCTGTGTCTCCCTGGGCAGCGCGGCGGATGAAGGCCCGGCAGTCCGCTTCCTTTACCTGTGTCAGGCTGCGGAAAGGTTGGGGGGCCGCGGGGAGGGCCGACGGGGGTGCCTCTGAGTGACGGAGGTGCCCCTGGGAGCGTGCTCAGCCCACATGGCCGGGTGCTGGGTGGGGAAGGGCACTCACTTGTAGAAGAGCAGCAGGTCGGGGGGGTGGAGCTCGAAGTCGCCCTGGAGGCCTTGTTGGGCGGCCAGGTTGGCCAGGCAGCTGAGCTGGGCAGGGCGGGCGGCGTGTCACTCGCTGCATGGCCTGGGCTCTCCTGGGCCCTCCGCTCTGCCTGGGACCTCCCTGGAGCCCCCGCCCAACTCTCAGCCCTGTCCTGTGTCCACCGACCCCTCCTCCTGCCTGGCAGCTCTCTGTCACTTGACTTCCTGTCCGCCTCTTCCAGCGTCCACCTCCAGGTGAGAACAGGACAAGGAACACCAGCCCAGAGCCCCTCCCACCCGGTGTCCGGCCCCACCATGGCAGCTCACTAAGGGTCCACTTACCCAATCCCCCGCCCCCCCCGCCCCGCCTGGACAACTTGTCCCCTTCCTCTCAGGCCGTGTCAAATGTATAACTGATTTTGTATTAATTTTATAATAAGACTGTCGGTACAGTGGCCCTCGCGCTCTAGAACTACCCTGCATCCTGACGCCACGATCCTGGCCTTGTGCTGCCCTGCTCGGGGTGCCTCCCTGCCTGCCTGTCCCTGGGGCCCTTCTCCAGGGAGTCCACCCTTGCCCTCGACCCCCAAGCAGGCTTGGCGGTGGCCGCCGCTGACCTGCCAGGCTCTGAGGAGGACGTGCTGCGTTGCCATCCTCCTGATGAGAGCTGCAAGTTGGTCACGGGACAGCTGGCCGGCTGGCTGGCACCAGAAACCTTGCAGGAGGGAGGCGTTGGCACTGGGCAGAAAGGAGGCTGACGGTGAGGGGCAGAGGGAAGGGGGGCCCGAGACTGCAGCCTTCGGGATGGAGGTCAGACTCCTCAACTTGGGGTGAGGGTGAGAGATGCAAGAGGTGTGGATGCCCCCCACCCCACCGAGGGCACCCTTGTGGTGCCAAGGCTCCAAGCTATGAGCACGGCTTACAAGGATCCCCTGTCCAGAGACTTCTCTGGTGGCCCAATGGCTAAAACTCCACACTCCCAATACAGGGGGCCTGGGTTCCATTCCTGGTGGAGCTAAGTTCCGTATGCTGCAACTAAGGGTTTGTATGCCACAACTAAAGATCCCGTGTGTGCAGTGAAGACTGAATATTCTGCATGTTGCAAATGAAACCCGGCACAGCCAAATAAATTAAAAAATAATAATAAACATTAAAGGAAAAGTGACCCCTGTCCTGACTCGGGGTCTGAGGCCCGGTACCAGGAGCCTGGTTCTGGGGCTTAGGGCTCCGAGGCCCCAAGAAGGCTGAGGGTTTGGAGGGCACCTGGTGGGTGCCCACAGCCAGGCTGTCCTCGTGGTGTGACTCTAAGAAGACCCAGGCACCAGCGAGGGTCAGGTCTCACAAGACCACAGCCAGGGCTCGACTGGTCCAGCTTAGCCTGCAGCCCTGCCTGGTGGTTCAGTTGATTGGCCCATTGATGGGGGCAGCCCGGTGACTTCCAGTCCCCACCAGGAGACCCCCTAGGTGGGTCTCAGTTTGGGGCCTGAGAGGGCAACCAGGTTCAGGGTGGAGAGAAGGAAACTGAGAGGCCTCAGGTCAGGAAGTGACTGTCTCCAGGCTGAGGAGGAGGGCCTGACCCAGCCGTGTAGGTGTGACTCCGCTGCAGGACCCCAGAGGCCCAGAGCCATCTCCAGCAAGTGACCTGGGCCACCAGGGCCAGGCCTCTGTGTCAGAGCCCTGCTCGGCCATGCCCGCACGTCGTGAGCAGACCCTGGAGGTGGCCCCTCCTTCTCACTCCCACCCAGGGAATCTGCTGCAGGAACCTGATTGTGGACGTGGAGCCTGCACTCACCTGGCCCACAGGTTGGCCCTGCTGGCATCCAGGCCTCCCTGGGAGGCACCCTCGGCCTGGGGGTGAGAGCAGTGGGCAGTGAGTGACACCAGGAAGGCCATGCCCAGGCCCACCAGGGCACCTGGAACAGAACAGGCCACACGCACGTGTGTGGGAGCGTCCCGTGTGGGTCCACTAGGGCCCTGCATCCCGGGTGGGCTTGTGACTGCCCCTGACGCTGGGGAGCGCCACCTGGGGAGCTGGGCATCTGTATGCTGGCCTGGCCCCGAGCCTGCTGGCCACCTCTGACCAGGCAGGCGTGTGTGGCAGTGTGTCTACTATCTGGTACTGTACGCGTGTGCACCTTGTACCTGTGTGGTGTACATGTCTGTGGTAGCCTTCATGCCCACACTATATCTGTGTGTCTGCTGGTGAGGCAGTGTACACACGTGTGATGGTGTGTATGTGCATGTGTGATGATGTGTACACAGTTGTGACAGTGTTTATGCTCATGTGTGGCGGTGTGCACATACATGTGTGGCGGTGTGCATACACGTGTGTGGTGGTGTGTATGTGATGATGTGTACATGTGTGTGTGACAGTGTGTATGCATATGTGGCTGGTGGCATGTGACTGTCAGGAAGCACACACGCACCTATGTGATGGCCTGCACATGGGTCCAGTGGCGTCCACATGAGCGCATCTTCTCCCTACACCCCTACGGTTCTGCCCTCATCCTCTGGGCCCCAAGACCCCGAATTAGGGGACAGGGGTCAGGGGTCAGCGGCCACCTCCTCCTGCTCCTCAGTTGGTCAGTCTTTCCCGGCCGTGGCCCCACGGCCCAGTGCCCTATCTGTGCCGCCCCCTTTGCTCCCCTGACCCCCAGTGGTGGGCCCAGGGCAGGACACCAGGTAGAGGCTCAGGAGGGGGGAGTGTGGTTCTGCCACCCCCAGGAGCCAGCCGTGGGCGCTGCCCCCCAAGAGGGGGAGGGAGAGTCGTCTCACCTGCTCTGGGGCCCATGGCTGTGTGGTGCCCACTGGTTGTTCTGGCAGGAGGGCAGTGGGGTCACAGGCAGTGGGTCCAGGTCAAGCTGGACAGCAGATGGAAGGTGGTGAGGCCGGGGGAAGGGGTTGCAGAGGGGAGGTCACCACCCAGGGCCACACGGGGCAGGGGACCTCGAATCTTGGGCTGCAGATGTGTTTCAGGCACAACCCACAAACAGTGAATCTCTGGAACAAAAGGGAGCAGTGGGGCTGTCGGGGAGCCAGGCCAGATTCTAGGGCCTTTCTTATTGCAGGTCAGGCCCAGGGGACCCGTGGGCTCGGCTGCCGTGTCTCCCATGAACAAATCTCTCGACAGCTTTGGGGGGCGGGGTGGGTGGTGGGCCTCCAGATCCAGTGAGCGCCTGCAGCAGCTGGGAGAGGCCTGGTGGCCCCGACCTCCCTGGTGCCGCCCAGCTTCACCCCACCCCGGCGCCCAGGGAGCCCCCTTCCCCTCCCAGATCTTGGACGCCCAGTGTGACCTGGCCACGGGCACAACCCATACTGCAGCCTGCTGGGTGCCCTGGCCATGGTGGAGGCCAAAACAGGCCTGGGGTGGGGGCAGCAGCAGGGAGCCTCGTCCCCATTGCCAGTCCCCAGGCCATGGCCATGCATGGCTGCCAGCTTGGGGTTCCTGCAGGCCTCTGGGCTCTGCACGAAGAAGATGCGGAGGTAATCACCCCACATGGGGACAAGATGGAGGCTCAGAGGGGCTCAGCTACCTGCCCGGGGCTGCAAGGAGGCCCGACTCACAGCTGGGCCCCTGTGTGTCTGCTGGGTGGTGGCTCTCGCCCCTCCCTGCCCCTCACCTGAGCACTAAGAATGCCATCTGTCCTGGAGGGAGGCTGCTCGGGGTCCAGACGGCAGGTGCTGGACGCAGGGATGCTGTGGACTCCAGACACGGGGTCCCAGCCCACTCGGGGTCAGCCCCTGCAACTGAGCCTCGGAGCGCAGGGGTGGTGCAAGGTGGGAGTGCCAGTGTCTCCGCTCACCTCCATGACCCGCTCAGCACCCTTCCCTGCCGGCCACCCACTCTGGCAGCGACGCCCTCCAGGCAGACGTGTAGGGGAGAGGGTGGAGCTATACCAGGTGATGCTGCCTTGGTCGGCCCCTGGGGGCCCCAGGCACAGCAGGCACCTGCTCCCCAGCCCCATGGGAGAAGGAGGCTTAGCTCACGGTTGGCGGAGGTCCAGCACACATCCTTCCCCACTCAAGGGGGGCCTGGCTCAGGCATGATCTTGCCCTGAGGGTCACGTGTGCATCTGTATATGTGCGCACCTGTACTTGACGTGTGTGCTTGCATCCATGCGTGAGCACACATGCACGTCTATGTATCCCCAGGAGCACACACATCTACATGCATACATGTGCAGGAGGTGTGTGTGTGTCTCCAGCAGGGATCTCAGGCACACGTGGCCCCACTGTGGCATCTGGGTTGAGTGACATGTGTGGTGTGTTTCGGTTCTGTGGGTACTGGAGAAGAGCTTCCCACGCATGTGCACACATGTGTGCGCTGTGGGGCAAGGAGAGTGTGCAGGTGGCCTTGAGGGGAGGACCATGCCAGTCACACATGCCTCGTGCCCAGCCTCCAGCTGTCACCACATCTGCCTCCGCCTGGCAGAGCCAGCTCACCCAGGGCCACGTGCCCATCAAGCCAGCCACATACAAGCTGAGGCACTGACCCTGGGGGACTGATGGTTGGAGGGACCAGCTGAGGGCCACTCCCCGGCCCCTAGAAGGCCAGCTACAGCATCGACAGCTGGAGGGCACCCAGAGCCGGTGGAGACAGTCCCTCCCCCCTGAAAGCTGGCCAGTGAGTCCCTGTCCAGGTGGCCCAACAGTGACACCTAGAGTCTGTAGGGGGTGGGGTTCAGGGGGTGGATCCCATGGGAGGTGGGCAGTCTCACTCTGGGCCCCAGCACTGACCCACCCACCCCGAGGTTGGCCAGTCAGTTCTCAAGTGCTCAGTCGTCACTTGGTGATGGGGTTCCACTCACCCAAGAGCCCAGGCCGGGTGGAGGACACTCCCTACAGGGCAGTGAGTACAGGAGGAAGAAGCTCGCTACCCTATTTGGGCTCAGCCTCCAGGGCACCCCAGGCCCCGGGTGGAGAGATGACCAGAGCAACACAGCAAATGCCGAGCTGTAGAAAGGCCCTCTGTCCCCAGCTTTGTCACGTGCTGTTCATGGGATCTGCCCCCGCCAGCCCACTTTACAGATGGGGAGACTGAGGCCCGCCTGGCCAGTCAGGTGAGCAGGAGCGGGATTGGGCCCTACAGCCGGGTTGGGCTCCTGAGCTGCCAGCATCATGCCTCCTGGAGCGTGACCACTGTGGGCTGCCCACAGTAGGCTGTGGGGGGCAGATCGTACCCCGTGTCTGGGCTCTGAGGCCTTAGCCCAGGCACCAGTGGTGGGGGGCAGGCTACCCATAGGGAGCAGGTTGATATCTGGCCCTGGGGATCTCAGAGGGGATGGGGGGGCTCTCAAGGGGGAGAAGCTAGGCTATGGGGCATCCCCAGGGCAGCTGGTATCTGTGGGCCCTACCACCCTCCTACCTTGCTTTACTGCCCTCTGTGGCCGCCTATCTGTCCAGTCCAGCCCTCTTCCCATCTGTCTTGCCGCTTGCTCTGCAGGCTCAGCCCCTGGGCCCTGAGCAGGCTTGTGCTCTGCGGTGGGTCCTGTGTGCCCTTGGCCTTCCCCCAGGCCCTCCCCACCAGTAGGTCCCACCCTGCCGCCCAGCAGTCAAGGTTGGCCCCAG
>SJYV01047353.1:243000-312126 GCA_006410875.1 Neotragus pygmaeus
TGGGCAAATACACCAATGGCAGTACATGGCAAGAGGTGTGCCCTGTGGTATCTGGAGGTCCTGAGCCGTTCTTGGGCTGAGGTCTGTGGAGCTAGGTCTTTGGAGCTGGATCTCAGAGGAAGATCCCAGAAGCCCTGCCAAGACACAGTTTCATGTTGCATTTCACCCGAATCCCAAAAAGGCAGCTCCTGAAGTCCCATTACTGTGTGGTGGTGTCAGGCCGTTCCATCTTCAGCTGGCGGGCTCATCCGTGTCCCCTGCCTGGCCTTTGCCACTAGGTGGAGCCACAGGCCTACCCAATTGCTTCCCCAAGTTGCAAATGCCAGACCTGCCTTTCAAATTTAGCGTCAGGACTCTTCAACTCTCCTAAATTTTTCAAGTTTCTGTTACATGGTGACATCTAGGGTATTTAGGAACAAAAATAGAGCATTTGTTACACTTAGGACTTTCACTTAAAACCAGTGATGATAAATCCAGTGCATGTAAACATCACAATTTAAAGAAAAAAAGCTTTATTTTCCCATCATTGGTGCAGATCCCTTAAAAGAGCTAGGTTATAACTACATGGCCAACTCAAGTTCTGTCTGTTGTTCTGTCCACATTGATTTGCTGCCTTTTGATTCTTTTTGTTGAAAGATAAGGAAGGTCAAACATAAAATATTTAATGTAATTTTATGAGGATAAATGAGCTTGCAGAAACCTGGTTTGTAATCAAGGTTACTCTGCCCCATCAGTCTTGCTGAGGCTCAGATATTCGGGATTCTCAGAGGACAGTGTCTGTGTTAGAGACTGTGGGTGATTGCGAGGGTCCCAGTCCTTTCAGGGTCTGAGGAGAGACTGGGCTGCTGTGATTACGGGGCAACTTGCTGATTAAAAAAAGGTAATTAGTAGGCTGTAACTTTTTTTTAGAGCACTTTTAGGCTTACAGAGAAACAAAGTAGAAAGGATGGTGTCCCTGTGTGCCCCCTGCCCTTCGCATCCCTTGTTGCTAGCCTCTCCTTGTTCCAGTTATGAACCAACGCCCGCGCAGTGTTAGGTAGCATCCTCTTCCTGCAGCAGGTCCCCTGTCACGTGTGGTCCTTGCATCTCCCGTGCTCCTCTGGAATAGAGTCTCTGACTTAGTTTTGACTGCCTTGGCCATTCTGAGGTGTGCTGGTCAGGGATTTTGCAGGATGCCCCTCCACTGGGGTTTGTTGGATGTTTTTCTCTTGGTTGGGCAAGGATGGTGACTGCTGCTCGGATCATGACCTTTCTGTATATCCTGCTTCTTTCTCCTGAGATTAAGAGGGCCTGGAGGCACAGAACAGGGTCCTTCCTGTCCTCGAAGGGAGAAGGAGGGAGAAAGGGGTGAGTGCCTGAGGGGATGGCAACAGGGGCCAGGAGAGCACACGGTGTCAGAGAGGCAGCAACAACAAAGCGGGGCTGAGGGAACTGGCCTGACACCCTTGAGCACCTAGTGGAGCACCTGGTGAGGAGCCCTGCAGCCCCTCGCCCGAGGCCTCATTTCGGGGAGAGCCAAGACTCTGCTTGGTGAGGGGCTCCTTGGTCACAGTGATTGGGCTCTGTCTGGGGAGCACATGTTCTCCTAACTTGGTTCCCTGGATCCAGAGGGCAAACAGGCTGCTCTCTCCCTGCCAGGGTTGGCCTCAGGTGAGCGAGTAGGATTGTGAGTTGAGGCTGCTGTCTCTTCAGAATACCCCCTTTAGCTTTTCTGGGAGTTCTCGCTCTGGCCTCAGGGCCTTGAGCTACTGCTTTCATCTGCTTTGCCCTTTAGGGTCCACGTGTGGATTTGTGTTAGTTGTGGGTGACCAGCTCCTGCTGAGGGGTTGGAGGCTCCATGGGGAGCAGGTAGGAGAGGGTGAGAGGGAGCGTGGGTGTGCGCACAGACGAGGCGGTGACTGCAGGGCCTGGCAGACACTCTGGCCTGAGTAGGTTGGGCTGGATTGGGAAGTGGGGGCGCCCCTGAAGGTCATCCCTGTCGCCCCTTCAGTGCTTGGGGTGGGAGTGGCTTGGAATCACATGGCCATCTGGTCCTTACCCCTCACTGTGCTGGTGACAACTGGTTTGTGGAAAAGCCTGTTTCCTAGAAAAAGTGCCTCTGGTTCCATTCTTCACTGACAAATCCTTAATGAGTGAGGATGCTGAGTGAGGATCAAGGCTCCTGTCTTTTCATAAATGTTTTTAGTGAGTCTGTTTCCCATTGTCCCTCAGACACAGCTGATGGGCAGTCTTCCCATTTGTAGGACCCACTTAGGCAGCCCCCTGCCCTGGACATCAGGATGTGGTCGAAGAGGTTCTTGCTGCCTTTGACAGATAGTCTCTTGATTGACTGCTTTTTTTCAGTTGGCTCACAGCTTCTTCCAGACCCTCCACCTGTGTGTACCCCCTTGCCCCATGGCCTCCCCATCTGAGGAATCTGATAGCATTTAAAGCAGAAACACAACCAGCCCTACCCCCAGAAATTGAACTTTTTGCCATTTATCTTCAGAAAAGCACACCAAATGTTGAGTGTGGGTCACCTGGATTGCTTCAGCTGTGGGTGAACAGCCAGAAGTTCCCATTTTAATATCCACACGCCTCCTTTCTCCCTTCCTAATGGGGGTCAGAGGTGCTTTGATTGTGCATGACAGAGACCACCCCATTTCACTGCTTGAGAGCTCAGAGCTCTGTGTGTCAAAAACAGAGGGAGGGGGGCTTCCCTCCTGGTCCAATGGTTAAAAATCTGCTGAGGACGCCTCGGGAATATCCCACATGCCACAGGGTAACTAAACCTGTGGGCCACAGCTATTGAGCCCATGCTCTGGGGCCAGAGCTCTGCAACAAGAGAAGCCACTGCGATGAGAAGCCTGTGCAGCACAACTGGAGAGTAGCCCCTGCCCGCTGCAACTAGAGAAAGCCTGTGTAGAGTGATGAAGACCCAGTACAACCAAAAAAAAAGAAAAAAGAGAAACAATTAAGAGAAAGGAAAGCAGGATGGCCCTCTGCTGACTTTCTCCCATGAGACTGGGAGTTGGACTGACGTTTGGTCTAACTGACGCTTCGGGAATGGGTCTTATTTTGGAGCCAAACTGCTGGGATTGACACTCTGCTGTTGTCCCCTCCCATTTTGTGTGACTTCAGCTTTTCTGTGCCATGGTGTCTTCCCTTGTGAACTGAGGTTAACCCCACAGGGTGTGAGGACTAGATAAATTGGTACATGAAAAGGGCTAGTGGTCAGTGCTTTGTAAATGTGAGCCCAAGGTGATATTTGATGGTGGTGGTTTTGGTTATGATAATGGTGGTGATGATAGTGGGGATGATAGTGAGGATGGTGATCGTAGTTTTGGTGAGGATGGTGATGGTAGTGATGGTGGTGGTGATGATGATGGTGGTATTTGTGATGATGGTCATGGTGATGATGGTGGTGATTTTGTTAATGGACCTCACAGCTTTGACTGCTAACTGCTGGGACCCAGCTCAAGGATGCCAGACCCCCATCCCAAAGAACCAGTTCTAGCTCCACTCTTTCCAACCACTTGACTTTGACTGTGGAGACATGTGGAACATTCTGTTTCATCTCCTTCGAGTAATTTTTCTCAAACTGGAAAAGAAACACATATATAGGAATACAGTGGGTCCCATGTGAAAACAAACAAGATTTGTATAAACTCAAATGTCAAAATATAATTCAGAGGATTATGAAAGGACTCTCTGCTTGGTCTTTTTTTGGTCTCTTTTGGTGCCCCAGTACATACCGAATTGACAAAATATTTGGGTCATAGACACTTCCAAGCACAGGTCTTATGTAGGAACTTAAGAATGCTTGTGTCTATATTTTTTTGGAAAAGGAGGGGAATTTATTCATTTAATTCCCAGTGGAAAAAACTGATACATCAGGACAGAATTCTTGCCTTTTGCTATTGTTGCAAAACTTTATCAGGTGCTCTGAACACAACCATGGTTTCACTGGAAGAGTAAACCCTGGAGAGGTGGGGTGCTGGAGGTGAGTGGGGGCAGGGTGGTACATGTGAGCCACTCAGCAGCATCGGTGTAGCCAGGGTTCCAGGAAGCAGCCTGCTGAAGGGTTTCTGTCAGAGGGTGTTCTTGTGACCTGAACTTGAGCATTGTGGACCAGGGGCCACTGGCCCAGCCTGGAGGGGAGGCTTTGGTGTGTCCGGCCACCCCCTTCCTTGGCTCTCGGTGGCTTCCTGGAGTGAGGACCCAACACTGTTCATCTCCTCTGCTCCCAGTGGGCTCCCAGGTTGCCGGGCCGGGGGGTCACACTCCCCTCTTGACTCCTTCATTCAGTGTGTGTTCTAATTAGCCTCATGTGGGAGATCAAGCAGCCCTTAAAGGATCTGCTGTACCTGGCTTTAGAGGGAAAAGCTGATGGCCCACACAGCAGCGACTCTTGCTGACCCAGGGGACCTGGTTGGTGCTGGGTGACAGGGCAAACATGCATGGTTATGGGTCATGAAGGGGATCAGGATGTGCCATGCCAAAAATATAGCACCTTGGGGACTTTCCTGGTGGTTCAGTGGTTAGGACTCTGCGCTCCCAATGCAGGGCGCTGGGGTTCGATCCCTGGTCAGGGAACTAGATCCTACATGGCAGCTAAAGATCCTGCATGCAGCAACTAGCACCCAGTGAAGCCAAATAATTTTTAAAATGTCAAATAAAGATTTTATAAAACTTAAAATAGCATTAACAAAACAAAACAGTACAAAATACAGCACCTTGTTGTGAAGTGTATTTTGAGCTGAAGGCATGCAAGAATCAACAAATGCAGATAGAGGGCTTTTTGGAGCATCCCTCATCTGACTAAGAGCAGCTTCTGGGAAGTCAGGCAGTGGTAAATTCCTTCTGTTGGGGGGTCTGCTCCGGGAGACACTGGGAATAAGTTCTATCCCAAGTCCCTTCTAGGGGGACATTATCACATACTTTCTTATGTTTCAATTATTCTCTTAAAACCCATTTGTCTTTCCTAAAGAGATTTGCTTTTCCTGTAAGAAGGCTTTTCTCCCGGCTCCCTTTCCCCTGATAAGTTAGGTATATAAGCATCTAATTGAAACCATTTATAGAGCCAGCTACTCTTCTGGGCTCCCATGTGCATACAAATGAACTTGTTCTTCTGTTAATCTGTTGTCAGTTCAGTCCACACACCTTGGTTACTACCCTACAGCCTCCTTCACCATAGAGGCTCCCTGACTTGGCCAGATCTAGGGGTGAGGTGAGGCGATGGGGGTGGAGGCGGCCAGAGCCAGGGCTGAGGAGCCCCGCGCCCTCCCTCTGCCCCTGCTCCACTCCCCTTGTGTGTGATATGCACAGAAACTCACCAGTGAGTGGGAAGGTCAGACAGGTGATGGCTTTTAATCAGAAACAAAAACACTGTCAGGTGGGAAGGTGAGTGAGAGGAGAGGTCCAAGGGAAGGTAGATGGGGGGTTACAGAGAAGGGAGGGGTGCTCTTTCTACAGGGCAGGTGATTTGTGGTCTGGGGGACTTCATGTATCAGAAAATTGAAAAAAAAATGTTAGTTTTTCCCTCTAATTTTGGTTTGGAGTGGGTTCACAATGTCCCACATAAGAAAAGGCAGTTTACCATGTCCCAGCCCCACACCTTGAACCTGTCTCCCTGGGCTCAGAGAGAACCGCCTGGGCCGTGGGGAGCCAGGGCGGGGGGTTGGGCAGGAGGGGCAGGCAGCACCATTGTGCAGGACGCCTGCACCTCCTCTTGGAGGCCACGTCCTAACCAGGCACAGATGCATTGGGTCGAGGTTTGCTGAGATGACTTAGAATGTTTCTTTTCTTTTAAATTTGTTCATTACCTTTGACTATTCTGGGTCTTTGTTCTGCATGCGGGCTTTCTCTAGTTGTGGAGAGCAGGGCTTCCTGTTGCGGTGGCTTCGCTTGTAGGGGAGCACAAGCTCAGTAGCTGTGGCTTGTGGGCTCTATAGCTTGGCTTCATAATTGTGGTGCATGGGCTTAGTTGCCCTTTGGCAGGTGGGATCTTCCAGGACCAGGGCTCAAACCTATATCCTCTGCGTCGGCAGGTGGATTCTTAACCCCTGGACCACCAGGGGAGTCTCGGCTTAGAATGTTTATCGTTGAAAACCTTCTGTTGAGGTTGCAAGTGTGAGAGGTCATACCCGTGTTTTTGTGTAGGTACAGGATGACATAGTTTCTAAATTTCGGGGAGCTCCTTTAAATCAAGCTGGTTTTCCAGGGTGAGACACTATAGAATGAAAGAGAGTTAAGATGAGAAGGGCTTTAGCACAACTCTCTAGCATCGTGTGTGCTTGGAGCACATCTGTTGAGAATTATGTGGGCCCTGCTTTTGTGGAAACGAATCTGAATTGCCTGTTTATCAAAGGAGGAAAATTAAGGGGATACTGAGCCTGTGGCACAGGGAATGGATGTGGTGGTACAGCTTTGAAGTGGCAGAAGAATATTTGCCACTACTGTAACAAATATTTGTCACTACTGTAACAAAAAGCTTAGTGGTGGCATCTGGTATCGCTATGTGTTTTCTGGCTTTTTTTGATGAATTTTGGTTCTTCAGGCCCTCTCTGGGATTTAAGGTGGCAGTGGGCTTGGGTTTCAGTGATGTGGAAGCCCTGATTCCTGTCTTGTGTTATGTGGCTTGAGGTGTTAACCTGGCCTTTGAGTCATTCCTTCTGCCCTGGGATAACTGGGATCCATCTCTTCCCAGGAGAAAACAAAATATTAGATATATTGGATGATGATGTCCTTTGATCAAAGATCCTTAAGAAGGGAACACCCAGGAAGGAAATCATTAAAAGACTGAGATCATTCTCTCTGTTTCCAAACGCTGACCAAAGGCCATAGCCTGTGCACTGGAAGGCCCTGCGAGCCTCATGGAGCAGTAGGACCCCGCATGCCCCAGACTCCTGCATGCAAGGTTACAGAAAGATGAGTGGAAACGGGAGAAAGACAAACAACCCAGTTCAAAAATGCGCCAACAGGGGCTTCCCTGGTGGTCCAGTGGTTGGAACTCTGTACTCCCAATGTGAGGGGCATGGGCTCATTCCCTAGTCAGGGAACAAAGATCTTGCATGCTGCACATTGTGGCCTAAGTGAAGTTTTTTTTTTTGGCAGGGGGAGCATGCCTTGTGGCATGTGGGATCTTAGTTCCCCAGCCAGGTATTGAACTCACATCCTTCTGCAGTGGAAGTGCAGATTCACGAATACTTCCCCAGAGAAGATAAGTGGATGGCAAGGATATGGAGAAATTGGGACCCTTGTGCATGGCTGATGGGGATGTAAAATGGTGTAGCAGCTGTGGGAAACAGTCGGAGTTTCCACGAAAGGTTAAGCACAGTCACCAGGTGACCCAGCAACTCCACTCCTGGGTACATACCCAAGAGAATTGAAAATGGGCACCTGAACAGATATCTGCCTGCCCACGGTTTTTCCTGCAGTCACAGCAGCTGTGAGGTAGAAACAGCCTGGGTCCATTGATGGATGGTGGATAATTGGAGTGAAGTTGTCCATACAAGGGGCGTCAGCCAGCTGTGAAAAGAAGCAAAGCGCCCACACACTACATTGTGGACGGACTTCAAAACCACTGTTCTAAGTGAATGAGAACAGACAGAAAGGGCCACATACCTGACACGTGTTCACTTATGTGAAATATCCAGAACAGGCAAGCTGAGAGACAGAAAACAAATTAGGACTTCCCTGGTGGTACAGTGGATAGGAATCTGCCAGCTAGTGCAGGGGACACAGGTTCGATCTCTGGTCTGGGAAGATCCCACATGTCTCAGGGTGACTGAGCATGCATGCCACAACTGCCAAACCCTACCGCCACCACTAGAGAAAGCCGTGCACAGCAACAAAGACACAGCACAACCACAAGTAAATAAAACTACAAAAAAAGAAACCCGATTAGGGGCTGGGGTGGGGTGGGGAGTGAGTGCTAATGGGTGCAGAGTTTCCTTTGGGGTGATGGAAATGTCTGGAACTAGCCAGTGTGATGTTTGCATGAGGGAGACTAGTGAGACTCCTTCCCTGTCTGTCTGAGTGAGGACGGCGTGCGGGGGATGTTGTCAGAGAGCAAGTGTGTTGTGCTGAAAGGCTGCGTCTCCATCAGCCCTCCTCACAGGATGTCCCTGAGAGGAAAGCAGTAACCTGGGCTCACTAGCTGGAGGAGCAGATTTCCCTCGGTGGCAGCGAGGGGCACGGAGGTCCAGGAGCTGCGCTACAGCCCCATGGCCTCCCACGTGGCCAGTTCTCTCGGCAGTCAGCTGCGGCAAGTTTTGTGTGGCGTAGATATCTTCCCGGCAGAATCCCTGGAGAATTCTAAATTTCAGTTGCACTCTCTAAATTTTCATTAAGAGCTTTCACCCAGAGAAAATGATGGATTAGATTTTATCATTGGAAAGAAGCCAGATAAAATTAGCTGCCTTTTAGTCCCCATGGCACCCCCCTCACTCCCTGCTTTTCTTTAAAGTATCTGCTTTTCTCTCTTGATTCCCAAGAAACAGGTGCCTGTGGATGTTTATTCGTTGAAAATACTGATGTTCGAGGCTCCCTTTGAGCCTCTCTGCTTTTGTTCCTTCAGTGATTTTGCTTTTACTCCAATCTCCTCAAGTCCGGGACAGCTCTGGGCCTTGGGCTCTGCATTGGAGAGTATGTGGTTTCTTTCTTCTCCTCAGTAAAGCTTGTTTGTTGTTAGAATTTTATAGCTGTAAGCTGTAGAATATTTTTACTGCACGAAAGTCCTTATCTATCTTTTCTTTTCTCTCCCAAATTCTCCTTCTTGGCAAAGTTAACCTGTGTCTCATCCATCAAAGTGCAGTTAGGAGTTTGCCTCCCAACAGCCACTTTTAGCAAAGCTAGCTTCTGAGAGGTGACTGTCTTTTGTTACCATGTGTGGATGGTGAATTGTGAAAACAGCTGTTATTTCTTCCCACATCAGTACAAGGAAGTCAGATTATTCTGCACAAAAACTCAGGCTGAGATCAGTCTGGAGGAGCTGAAACCATCGGGGAAGCCGGGGGCGAGGACATTGGAGTTACTCATGCAGGTGTGGGTTCCTTTAACTTCCACGTGCTTTTGGCTTCTTTAGCACATGCACTAAAAGTGGAACAATACAGGGATTAGCATGGCCCCCGCCTGGGAAGGGGATTCCTAGGTGGCCCAGTGGCAAAGAATCCATCTGCCAATACAAGAAATGCAGGAGACAGAGGTTTGATCCCTGGATTGGGAAGACCACTGGAGAAGGAAATGGCAGCCCGCTCCAGTATTCTTGCTGGGAAAATTCTGTAGACAGTGGAGCCTGGCGGGCTACATTCTGTGGGGTCACAAAGAGTCAGACACAACTGAGCACATAGTGTGTTTGTGTGTGTGTTCGTGTGTGCACATGCTCAAGGATAACATGCAAATAAATGCATGAAGCATCTGTATCTTTTCATGATTGTTCAGTCAGTTTTTCCAGAAGAGTGATTTTTAAGATGGGTACCCTGCCCCCATTTCTAGGAGACTCTGTCAGGACTTTGAGACAGTAGGGCTTGAAAGAAACGTCACATTAAATTTTATGTTATGGTTTGCATTTGGAAAATTTTCTAAGAATAAAACTTTTTATTTCACACTATTAACTCTGGATCAGAAAGTATGACAGAGTCTTCCTGGCTATTAAGGCTCTGTGGAATATATACTCTGAGAGGGTGACCTTCAGGGCAGGGAGAGACAGGTACGGATGGGACGTTCTCTGATGAGCACCAGGACACTTTGGAGTTGCGGTGTCTCCCTTTCACCGTGTTCCTGCAGTTCTGCTACTTGCCACTAGATGTATGTGAGTGCCCTTCATGAATCCAGCCATTTGGCTGATGAATCTGTTCCGGGCAGTCAGTAAATTCATGTGGAATTTATACCTAGCTTATTCCATTGAGTTCAGCGGAGACGTTGAGTAGGTTTCAGATGCCTTGCCCCACGTGTCCCAGCATCTTAAATTAATTGTCTGGGAAAAGGAGATTTTTGTGCTGTGTTGAGATGCAGGCGGATCCCAGTGTGTGTTCCCTGGAGCCTGGGAGGAACCTGGAGTCGGGCGCTGAGGTGAGAAGGACCCGTTCATACACGAAGGGCTTTCCCGGTGAAAACCTTTGATCCTCCTTCTGTGGTGCCAGTCCCAGCAGACTCTCAACACCCACCAAAGCATTCCTTCTGCCTCCCGCCCCTAAATTTAAATGTCATCCCAAAGGTGTTCTCCTGGGAGCTGAAAGGAAGGTTTCACAGACAATTTTATTAGTTTCTCGACTCTGTTTCACGATGATGCCAAAACCCCTAGGAACGTTTTTGAGACCGTGGTTTCAGGGCTCAATAAATCACTAAAACTGGGGGCCTAAGACAACACTGGTTCTCTCGCAGGCTGGAGCTGGAATCAGAGATGGAGATGTCTCGGGGCCATGCCCCCTCCGGAGGCTGACGGGACTGCAGCAGAGATCCTTCCAGGCTTGCCCAGCTCCTGGGGCACCAGGTGTCCCTGACCCGAGGCCACGTCACTCCAGCCTCTGCCCCCATCTTCATATGGTTTCTCCTCTGTTGGGATGCTAGTAATTGGCTTTAGAGCCACCCTGATCCGGGATGATCTCATCTTAAAGCTTCTTTACTTCATTCCATCTGCGAGGACCCCGTTGCCACGTAGTGTCATAATCTGATGTTCAGGTTGTGTTGGCTGTGTTTTACAGTTTTCTGTATCTGTGACGTTTTGGCATCTTAAGGAACCTAGCTTCTAGACTCCACCCCACCTCCTTATCCACCCCACACACTATGCCAACATTCCCCCTGCCCTTGGTCACCCCAGGACCAGGGATCAGACAACTGGGGACAGCCCCAGAGCCCCTGGCCTCCGAGACTGAGAAAGGCTCTTCTAGGCCTCCCCCGGCTCCTGTTTCCACTCTTGTGCTTCCCTGTGGCCCTGCACATGTGGCTCCATCTCTGGAGTCCATGAATTTGATAAAGTTGGCTTTCCCCAGATGTTCTTCTGTGGCCACACCTGACTGACTGTCTCATGAGAGAGCACACAACAGCCTGGGCATGAATCCTAATGAATGTGGGTATTTGGGGACACTCTTCAGCCCCCTGTGTGCACTGCACACATGTGTACTTCGGTGTTGGATCAGCAGGTCTGGCCACTGTCCCCCTCCCTGGATATACCCTGGGACTTGGGGGCTGGTCACCTGCGGGGCTGACCCTGTCCCAAGGCTGAGGCCCCAGGAACCTCCATCTGGGCTCTGAGGTGCTGCTGACTCAGTGAATTTCAGATGAGCAGGAAGTTCCTGGGAGGAAAACCACAGCTTTATTTTTATTTAATTCCAGCTATTCTGTGGTTTTTGGAGATGGCCTTTAAAGATTTGTGTTTGATTTTTATCTCAAAGAGAATGCAGAAGAGCCCATGGGTTGGGGTCCAGAGAAAATACACACAGAGAAGAGAAGCAGCGAGCTTGCACCAGGCAGCTGTGGGCAGGATGGGCCTGGGGGACCACCCCCTGGAGGCAGAGCGGCAGCTAGGCTGGTGCTGCTGCCGGAGGCCCTGCCTGGCTACGCAGGTCAGTCCCACGGGCCGGCGGGCTCAGTGGGCTGTTGGGTTTTAGGGAAGGTCTCTTTCATTGTCACTGGCCCAGAAAGCACACCAGGCTTTCCCCCTGTCTGGCCATTGTGAGGGTGACTGTGCCTCAGGGGTCCTGTTCGATGTAGTGGGGGACCAACTGGAGGATGGAGACTTCCCAGAAAACACCGTGGGGGCGTCCCTTTGGGGCAGGTCAGAGGGCCAGGGAGAGAGGGAGGCCTTCGCCTCAGGCCGGCCCAGCGCCACTGCTCTGACTGCAGCCCTGCCAGGGAGCAGCTTGCAGGATAGCAGGCCTCCCAAACCACCCTGAGAGCAACGCTCTCGCCTGGGCCTCCGAGTCCCTGAGGCCTTCCCGCTGCAGCCGCCCTCCCCAACTCTAGATCCTGGGAGAGTCTCTGTGTCAAGGGAGGGTCACCAAGTTCTTAGGGAAAAATCAAAGCAAATTCACCATAAAAGCTCATCTGTGCTTTAGGGAATTTGGGCGGGGAGACGCTTTGACAGATTGGTGCATTCCGAGCCCACTGCAGTGGACCCCGTGCTGGCTGGGGAGGCGTGTGGGCCTGGGGGACAGGCCAGTGTGCAAAGGTGTTCGTCTCCTCTGGATTTGGTGACCTTCAGCTTTTGAAGGATGGGGGCCCTAGCCTTGTGGGGACCCAAACTTGGGTCTGTCTGATGTTGCCTCAGGACAAGGGGTTCACGTGCGTGCCTCTGTGAAGGATCGTTGCCTGGCACTGCCCGTCAGGAGGCTGTGGTTTCCACGTGGCTTGTTTCTGGCTGTGTGGACTCCAAAGGTCTTGCTCCTCGTTGGAGTCTCCATTCGTTCATTCATTCAATGTCCTATTTCCTGCTCCTGCCCCAGCGTCTGGGCCTTGGCCAGTGGGAGCCCCCCTTCCTTTCTGGGTGACAGGTGTCCAAGCTCTGCTTTCCCCGTCCCGCTCTGAGGAGCCTGGGGCCCTCCAGTGGGAGGTGGACTCTGGAGGAGCTCAGGGACGTGGGAAGGTGCACACACACGTTTGTCCATGCGCCTCTGTCAGTAGCCACTTGGATTGAAACTGAGTTCATGCTCGTGTGCCTCTGATTGCCCCCAGTTCCACAGCCTCGCTCTGATTGTTGCCTCTGTGTGGGACGCATGTCCTCAATACGGAATCCCAGTCCCGCCACTCAGAGCACTTGTCTCGGTTCCTCCGCTCTGTGGCATCCGTCCCTCTTGAGGACCTGCCTTGTCGCCTCGCCTGGAGAGGACAGAGCTGGTCTGGAATAAGTGAATAAGGAGGCAGAAAGGACCCGCACAGTGAGGGTGTACTCCTGCCCCCACCATGGGGACTTTGGCTCCACCACCATCTGCTGTGGATAGAGTCACGTCANAAAAAAATTTTAGTCTTATAACTAAAACAACAACAAAATTCAATTTTTGAAAAGTTTTTTTCATTTTATTTAGTCAATTCTGGCTTTAAAAATGACCTCTTTTTTTAATAACTCAGTTTAAAAGTAGCTCTTTCTAGAACATTCTTGTCATCTCAAAGTCCCTAAATTTTTCTCGCTTTCTCCCTCTGAGCTTCTGTGTGCATGCACAAAGATGTCTGTGTGTGTGTGGTGTTTATTTTTAGTTAGTAAACAGGAGATGGCAGTATGTGACCATTATTTCAAATGTGAAGTAATGAAATTATCTAGCACTTTGTCTCATAATGTATCATACACACATCTACAATGCCCTCTATTATTTTGCAAGTTAGAGTAAAACATTATATATTTAATTTGATAAATGTGTTAGAAAAATGATCTCATTTCCTTTTGTTCATTGCTATGAGATATTATGAACCCCAAAAAAAGTATTTTTACAAAGTCTGTGCTGTATTACTCAGTCGTTCAGTCTTGTCTGAACCTTTACAACCCTATGGACTGTAGTCGGCCAAGCTCCTCTGTCCATGGGATTCTACATGCAAAAATACTGAAGTGGGTTGCCATTTCTTTCTCCAGGGGATCTTCCTGGCCCAGGAAACAAACCGGTGTCTTCTGTGTCTTCTGCATTGGCAGACAAATTTTTTTTTACCACTAAGCCACCTGGGAAGCCCTAAAGTCAGATACTGAATAAATTAAAATATTTAGAAAGTAATAAAGACTAAAAGATACGCCTATAAAAGCCTGCACTTTCAGAAGTTATGCTTTTTATGCATTGCATGCATTTATAAAAATGATAAAGTTCTAATTTACTTATTGTGGATGGAAGCCATTTAACAGTGATTTTAAATANAGAAAGTAATAAAGACTAAAAGATACGCCTATAAAAGCCTGCACTTTCAGAAGTTATGCTTTTTATGCATTGCATGCATTTATAAAAATGATAAAGTTCTAATTTACTTATTGTGGATGGAAGCCATTTAACAGTGATTTTAAATATATAAATAAATCTAGGGACAGTGCTTATCAATTGGCAAAAAAGAAAAGTCAACTGAAAGAAAGTGCTAACATCACCAGCCAAGTTGCTATTTTAGTGTGTAAGTTAATAGGTATTCATCGTGTGGCACACACTGTTGCTAATTTCTCAAAATAATTTGTCCTTGGTTTTTTATGTGTCTCAGAGTCTCCCTCCATAGAAATTAACAGTGTCAGGCCCTTAAACTATTGTCTTCCTTTTCGCTAGAACCTGAATCACTTTCTGCAAGCAAGGGGTGGATGACTGGAAGAATTCTGAAACATTTTCCTCCTGATAGAAGAGAAAAAGTCATACGCGAAGAAAGTAGTTTTCTCTTCCTGTGTTTCATCAATTCTGAATGAAAACAGTCTTGGGGCTTCCATGATCACATTACAAACATGAGGGAAAAGGAGGGCACATGTTTCACAAGAAAGCTGATAGAGATACTATACATTTTTGCAGCTGCTGTAAGAGCTGGCTACAAAATTTTTGAAGACTAGTGCATCCGGTCCCATCACTTCATTGCATTTAGATGAGGAAACAATGGAATCAGTGAAAGACTTTATTTTGTTGGGCTCCAAAATCATTGCAGATGGTGACTGCATAAAATTAAGATGCTTGCTCCTCAGAACAAAAACTACGACAAACCTCAGTTCAGTTCAGTTCAGTCATTCACCCATGTCCTACTCTTTGCGACTNAGTAATTTATTTTCTCACAGTGTTAGAAGCTAGAATTCCGAAATCAAGGTGCTGGCAATCAAGGTGTTGTTTTTCTTCCTAATCTGAGGAAGGTTTCTTCCTTGTTCCTTCCTTGTTTCTGATGTTTGCTGGCAGTTCTGGGCTTTCCTTGACTTACGACAGCAGAATTCTAATCTCTTGCCTCCATCTTCACATGGCTTTTCCCCGTGTGTGTGTGTGTGTGTGTATGTGTGTGTGTCTGAATCCAGCTCCTCCAAACAGGGGTCAGTCCCCAGCTGACTGCTGTGTGGCTCTCCCCACTGAGGGGTGGTGGCTGTGGGCGTGTCGACACCTTTTGTCAGGCGCAGGAACCTCTCATCCCAATTTGCTGAGGTGGTTGCTGTTTATCGTGAGTAGATACTAAATTTTGTCTGATTTTTTTCCGCCTCTATTGATAGGATTGTTTGGTTTCTCTTATTTGGTCTTTTAATTGATTTTTGAGTTTCGAAGCAGCTATGCATTCCTAGGCGGAGCCCACTTGATCGGTGGCTTGTTTTCTATGTTGTGAGGGGTGATGGTCTCTGGTTTTCTTATTTGTCCTTTCTTAACTTGGTTTGGATAAAGCTGACCTGGGAAGTGTTCCCTCTTTTTCTACTTTCTGGAAGAGATCAGGTAGGACTGTTGTTATTTCTTCCTTAAATGTTTGAAGAATCCGCCTGCAATGCAGGAGACCTAGGTTTGATCCCTGGGTGAAGAAGATCCCCTGGAGAAGGAAATGGCAATCCACTCCAGTATTCTTGCCTGGAGAATCCCCATGGACAGAGGAGCCTGGTGGGCTACAGTCCATGGGTTCGCAGAGAGTTGGACACCACTGAGCGAGTAAACCACCACCACTAGAATTCACCAGTAAAACCACTTGGGCCTGGGCATTTCTCTATCGTAGTTACAACTACAAATTCAATGTCCTCACAGTTATAGGACTATACAGTACCTGTTACATTTGAGTAGGTTTGGTTGTTTGTGGTTTGGGGGGATTTGGTTCATTTCATCTAAATTATCAAAGGAGAGCTGTTCCTGTGTCTGACTTGGGTGTGTCCAGTGAGGCCGGGGCCAAGCGTGTGCCCCCAGGGCTGACTAGAGAGGTCAGAGGAAGCCCGGGGAGGAAGTGCCCCCATCACACCTGCACTCAGGTGGGATGGTGGCTGTGCTGGTGTCCTGAGGCTGCTAAGTCAGGTCCCCACAACCCGGACAGCTGAAATCAGGTGATGTCCCCTGTGTCTCCTCTTGGGGTGAGGACCCTGGGCCCAGCCTCGTCTCCGCTTAGCTCATCGCACCAGAAAGGCCCTATTCCAAGGTTATGTTCTGAGGTTTTGCGTAGATGTAAATTTTGGGAGACACTATTCAATTCAACATTCAAAAAACTAAGATCTTGGCATCTGGTCCCATCACTTCAGAGCACATAGATGGAGAAAAAGTGGCAACAGTGACAGATTTTATTTTCCTGGGCTCCAAAATCTCCACGGATGGTGATTGCAGCTATGAAATTAAAATATGCTACTCTTTGGAAGGAAAGCTATGAGAAAACTAGACAACGTATTAAAAAGCAGAGACATCACTTTGCCAACAAATGTCCGTGTAGTTGAAGAGGGTGACAGAGGATGAGATGGTTAGATGGCACTCTGACTCAGTGGAGATGGTGAAGGACAGGGAAGCTGGGCATGCTGCAGTCCGTGGGGTTGCAAAGTCGGGCATGACTTAGCAACTAAAAATAGCAAACTCAATCTTCTACTGTCGACCTATAGGCCCTTGCTGGTAGAGTTGATCCCCCTGTGTGGGGATTGAGGAGCAGGGAACCCCAGGCCTGAGGATGCCTGTCCTGAGACCCGCGGTGAGGGACACACCAGGGTGGACCCAGGACGGCCTCTTGGGCGGACCTGTGTGCTAAAGCCCCAGGGCTGTGGGTGGCAAGGGGGGTGCTTGTGGCACTGGGTTGGAAGCAGCTGGGGGAGGATGGGACCGCTGAATCTGGGTAGTTGTCTGGGGGTGTTGGCAGGGCCTGGTTCCCCAGGACAGCGCATGAGCTCTGAACGTGCCGTCCACTCCACTGGATGTGACGGTAAAAGGCCTCAGAGGCTGCGGTGCCCGGTGGAGATGGACAGACGGGACGGAGGGACGGCCCGGCCGGCTGCTTGCTGGGCGCCAGCCCCTGCAGCTGCACGCAGCCTCAATGGACTGAGGGGCTTTGATGGGGACACAGTTGGCCCCTGATAACTCGCTAATGGCGCTTCATATTTTTTCGTCTAGAAGAATTGTGTGAGTGTGAAGACTGCAGGGAGATGGAGGCCACTTGATGAAGAGCCTTGAGCCCACCCCTTAAAGGAACAAGGCGCGTTTCTCCCAAGGCCCCGACAGCTGGCTCCTCCAGCTCCAGCCCAGCGTATTGAGATGCAAATGCGTGCCTGGCGGGAGCGCAGCTGCTGGCTGGCACTGAGGCCCTCACCCCAGGTGCAGCCCCTCCGAGCCAGCGCCAGCCGGGGCTGCCACACAGACGACCCTTCCAGGACAAATGGAATCGTGGCCCCACGCAGGAGAGGCAGGTGAGAGGCATTGTCTGGTTCTGCCGGCTGTGTCACTGCTTGCCTGACTTTTAGCCCCAAAGTGAGGTGTCCCTGCAGGTAGATGAAGGAAGCTTTGTGAACCTGCTCTGGTCCTCAGGGCTTGGGGAGACGGAGGAAGGGCTGTCTGGGGCTTTTGAGTCTCTCACAACAGGTTTACGAACTCAGGGAACAAAGCCCTTCAACGATGGGCAACCAACAAAGGGAAAATGTGTCGATCAGAACACAAGAGAGGGGCTCGGGGACCCTACCCGGAGTCAAGTGGGCACACACGGTCTGGGAAAAGACAAACACCAGCTCCAGACTCTTATCAATAAATGCAGCCTAAAAGGTCTGACACTATGACGAAAACAGATTTTTCTGTAGAAAACATTTTATTGTGGATTGGAACACACATGGAAGTTCACAAAATGTGAGCTCAGAAAATGTTCACAACCAGAATGTGGGTGTAGCTGCCCCAGGAGGTGCCCCCCAGTGTTATCTGTATTGGCCTGCACACCCATGGGGTCGAGTTGTACTTGAAATCATGTGGCAGAATTCGAGTGCAGTCAGGTGGCCCATCGTGCGGGTGCAGGCCCGTGTGTATTTCTCCGCTCCTGAGGGGTGTCTGGGCCCTTGGTTATCCATCAGTGTGGCTGTGACCTCTTGTGCGTGCCTGTAGTGCACAGGGACATTTGTCTACACTTCTGTTGTGATGCTTCAGACATGGCCCTGCTGGGTCCTGGTGTGTACAGCGTCTGCCTTAGTAGACGTCACCAATCTCCAGTGGGGACCAATGCTTCCACTGCTCTCACACCTGGCACTGAAAGTCTTATTTTAGCCTGCTGTAGTGATGTTTCAGGGTTTCTTACTTGACTGAGGGATAAGTGGTGGCATGCTGGAGCTGGCTTAACCGCCACACGAGACTGACCATGCTCACTGCTTCCAAGCTCTGTGCTGAGTGATCTGGTGAGAGTATTTAATCATGGAAATTAAAAAATACTACAAATCAGGGCTTTATCCATGGAGTCAGTCATAATTTACATAAAACAAAATGCACCTATGTTAAGTGTACAGCTTGATGGTTTCTGAGAAACCCTGAAGTACCTACCCTGCAATTAAGACAGAACATTTCCAGCTCTTGTAAATACTCCCTTGTTTCACTTCCCAGTCAGTCCCTCCCCAACCTGCCCCCTGGGGTTAACCCCTGATCTGTTCTCTGTCCCTGTAGTTGAGACTTTTCCCCTCCCTGTAGCCCTGTATAAGGGGATGACAGAGGATGAGATGGTTGGATGGCATCACCAGCTTGATGGACGTGAGTCTGAGGAAGCTTTGTGAGTTGGTGATGGACAGGGAAGCCTGACATGCTGCAGTCCATGGGGTCACAGAGAGTCAGGCATGACTGAGCGGCTGAACTGAGAGGCCTGTATACATGGAATTATACAATATGTATTCCTTTGTGTATTAGCTCAGCATGTTTTCGAGGTTCAAGTTTGTAGCAATAATTTGATCCGTTTGTTGCTAAGAATTATTTGTTGTGTGTTTATGGCACTATGGGGTCATCCACTTGCCTACTGATGGACTCCTGGGCTGCTTCCAGCTCTGTGATTATTATGAGTAAGTCTGCTAAGGACCTGCTTACAGGTCTCTGTGTTTTCATACCTAGGAGAGGAATGGCGGGGTCATATGGTAGTGCATGTTTAATGTTTTTTCAAAATGCCAAACTGTTTTTCATGTGGTTGTACATTTTTATATTCTGACCACTAGTGTGTGTTTCTTTTTCCTCTATTTTATGAAAGTTTGTGTAGGATGATTTTTTTTCATTAAATGTTGGATAGAACATAGTAATCAGGCCATCTTGGTCTGAAGTTTTGTGAGAAGACTTTAAATTAAGAATTCAATTTTTTAAAATTGTTATGGAACTGTTAGGGTTTTCTCTTTCTTTGTGAGTCAGTTTTAGTAACGCGTACTTTCATGGAATTCTTTTTCACTTCAACTGGCAGGTAAAGTCTATTGGAATAAAATTCACAATATTCTCTTGTTATCCTTTCAGTGTCTATAGGATCTGTAGTGATGCCCCCCTTTTTCTTCTTGATGTTGTAATTTGTGTTTTGTCTCCTTTTCTGCTTGTTCATTGTGGCTAGAAGTTTATCCCTTTTACTGATACATTTTTAAACTTTTAAAAGCAAAGATACTCATATCTTTTCAAAAATGTTTATTATTTTTGACTGCCCTGGTCTCTGTTGCTGTGCGTGGACTTTCTCTAGTTGCAGTGGGGGGGTGCTCTCTGACTGTGGTGCATGGGCTTCTCATTACAGTGGCTTCTCTCATTGCGGAGCCCAGGCTTTAGGCCACATGGGCTCCGTAGCTGTTGCACAGAGGCTTAGTTGTTCCATGGCATGCAGAATATTCTGGGACCAGGGATCAAACCTGTGTTCCCTACACTGGCAGGTGGATTCTTAACCACTGGATCACCAGGGAAGTCTCCTTTTAGTGATATTTTCAAGGAACCAGAGTGGGTTTCAGGGATTTTGTTCTCTAATGTTTGGTCCTGAAAGGGTTTTTGTTTTATGCAAAGGTCTTTGTTGGGAGTCCCCATGTCATCAGGACTAGGTGCCTCTTCCCTGCAGCCTGGGGTGGACTGTTCTGCCTTTCACCTCCTCTTGTACTGAATTATATTTTGTGTGTGTGAGTTCAGATACAAAATTTTTTACAGCATTTTTACATGGTTTGAGCCAGAGGGTTTTTGCAGTAGACCAACTCACTGTAGTGAGATTTTAAAGGGACAACTTTTAGGTTAGAAAAAAGTATCATAAGAGAGATAGTGGGCCTCAACCTGGAAGCTAGCACAAGAACACAAGAAAGAGAGAACTGCCTGGCAGTCCAGTGGTTAGGACTTGGTGCTGTCACCACCAAGAGCCTGAGAATTTGATCCCTGGTCTGTTGTTGTTCAGTCAATCAGTCGTGTCTGACTTTTTGCGACCCCCATGGACTGCAGCATGCCAGGCTTCCCTTCACCATCTCCCAGAGCTTGTTCAAAGCCTGTTCTGTTGAGTCAGTGATGCCAGCCAACCATCGAGTCCTCTGTCATCCCTTCTTTCCCGCCTTCAATCTTTCCCCGCATCAGGGTCTTTTCTACTGAGTTGGCTCTTCGCATCAGGTGGCCAAAGTCTTGGAGATTCAGCATCAGTCCTTCCAATGAATATTCAGGGCCAATTTCCTTTAGGATTGACTGAGTTGACCTCCTTGCAGTCCAAGGGATCTTCCAGAGTCTTCTCCATCACCACAGTGAAAAGCATCCATTCTTTGGCGCTCAGTCTTCTTTATGGTTCAACCATGACTATTGGAAAAGCCATTGTCAGGGCGGAACTAAAATCCCACACACTGTGCAGTCAAAATAAATGAGTAAAAAAGAAAACAAAAGCTTCAGGTGGGTAGAACAGAAATAATACCATTCACTATTTGCATGTAAACTTCAGACACAACTTAGAGATACCACGGGTTTGGTTCCAGCATACAGCAGGAAGCTTTAGTGCAATAACGAAGTCATATGACTTTCTTTGTTTCCCGGTGCATACAAAAGTTACCTTTACACTGTGTTGTTGTCTATTAAGTGTGCGATAGCCTTTTGTTTAAAGAGCAGCGTGCATGCACGCCTTCCATTTAAAAACTCTAATCATCATCTGAGCCTTCAGTGAGTTGCCTTGGTGTTGATATCTGCTGACTGAGCAGGGTGGTGGTTGCTGAAGGCTGGTGGCTGTGACAGTCTCTTAAAAGCAGGTGCTGGTGTTTGGCACATTGGCTGACTCTTCCTTTGTGAGTTCTCTGCAGTAGGCAGGAGCACTGATAGCACTGTGCCCGTAGTTGTTTGCTTGCTCAGTCGTGTCTGACTCTTTGCTACCCCATAGTTAACTTTTTTAAAAATTGGAGTCAGTCCTCCCCAACCCTGCTGATGCTTTATCAACTAACTTCATGTAATATTTTAAAGTTTTTTGTTTCCATTTCAACAAATATTCACAGCATCTTCACTGGAGCTGATTCTGTCTCAAGAAGCCATTTTTCTTTGCTCATTCATGAGAAGCAACTCCTCATTCATTAAAAACTCTGTCATGAGATTGAAGCAACTCAGTGACAACTTTGGGCTCCACTTCTAGTTCTCTTGCTGTTTCTGCCACATCAGCAATTACTTCCTTCACTAAAGTCTTGAGTCCCTCAAAGCCATCCATGGGGGTTGGAGTCAGCTTCTTCCAAACTCCTTTTAGTGTTGATGAGTCCTGAGTCACAAAAGTTCTTAATGGTATCTAGGATGGTGACTCCTTTTCAGAAGGTTTTCAGTGACTTTGCCCAGGTCCATCCAAGGAATCACTGCCTTAGGACATGTGTTTCTTAATTAATGGATCAATTATCTTTGATCCTTGGGCTGCAAAATGTATGTTGTGTTAGCAGGCATGAAAATAACATTAATCTCATTGTTCATCAGAGTTCTTGGGGGACCAGGTGCATTGTCAGTGAGCAGTAATATTAATATTTTGAAAGGAACTGAAATTTTTTTCCCTGAGCAGTAGGTGTCAACAGTGGGCTTATAATACTCAGTAAACCATGTTGTAAACAGTTGTGCTGCCATCGAGATTTTGCAGCTCCATTTCTGGAGCGCATGAGGGTAGATTTCACATAATTCTTAAGGGCTCTAGGATTTTCAGATGGTCAGTGAGCATTCACTTCAACTTAAACTCACCAGCTGCCCTAGCCTCTGACAAGAGAGTCAGCCTGTCCTTTGAGGCCAGGCCCTGACTGCTCTCCAGCTCTGAGAGTCCTAGGTGGCTTTTTCCAATAGAAGGCTGTCTTGTCTGCATTGAAAATCTGTTATTCGGTGTAGCCAGCTTCATTAATTGGCTCAGCTAGGTCTTCTGGATACCTTGCTGCAGCTCCCACATTAGCACTTGCTGCTTCACCTTGTACTTTTTTGTCATGGAGGCAGCTTCTCTCCTTCAGCCTCATGAACCTACCTCTGCCAGCCTCAGGCTTTCCTTCTGCACCTTCCTCCCCTCTCTCAGTCTTCACAGAATTGAAGAGAGTTAGGGCTTTGCTCTACTGGGATTCCATCACCTCCACTAGCTTTGTTTGTAGTGATGCTTTCTAAGGCCCACTTGACTTCACATTTCAGGATGTCTGGCTCTAGATGAGTGATCACACCATTGTGATTATCCGGGTCGTGAAGATCTTTTTTGTACAGTTCTTCTGTGTATTCTTGCCCTCTCTTCTTAATATCTTCTGCTTCTGTTAGGTCCATACCATTTCTGTCCTTTATCAAGCCCATCTTTGCATGGAACGTTCCCTTGGTATCTCTAATTTTCTTGAAGAGATCTCTAGTCTTTCTCATTCTGTTCTTTTCCTCTATTTCTTTGCATTGATTGCTGAAGAAGGCTTTCTTATCTTTTCTTGCTATTCTTTGGAACTCTGCATTCAGATGCTTATATCTTTCCTTTTATCCTTAGCTTTTTGCTTCTCTTCTTTTCACAGCTATTTGTAAGACTTCCCCAGACAGCCATTTTGCTTTTTTGCATTTCTTTTCCACGGGGATGGTCTTGATCCCTGTCTCCTGTACAGTGTCATGAACCTCATTCCATAGTTCATCAGGCACTCTATCTATCAGATCTAGGCCCTTAAATCTATTTCTCACTTCTGCTGTATAATCATAAGGGATTTGATTTAGGTCATACCTGAATTGTCTAGCGGTTTTCCCTGCTTTCTTCAGTTTCAGTCTGAATTTGGTAAGAAGGAGTTCATGATCTGAGCCACAGTCAGCTCCTGGTCTTGTTTTTGTTGACTGTATGGAGCTTCTCCATCTTTTGCTGCATAGAATATAATCAGATTTCGGTGTTGACCATCTGGTGATGTCCATGTGTAGAGTCTTCTCTTGTGTTGTTGGAAGAGNGCACTCTATCTATCAGATCTAGGCCCTTAAATCTATTCCTCACTTCCACTGTATAATCATAAAGGATTTGATTTAGGTCATACCTGAATGGTCTAGCCGTTTTCCCTACTTTCTTCAGTTTAAGTCTTAATTTGGTAATAAGGAGTTCATGATCTGAGCCACAGTGAGCTCCTGGTCTTGTTTTTGTTGACTGTATAGAGCTTCTCCATCTTTGGCTGCAAAGAATACAATCAATCTGATTTTGGTGTTGGCCATCTGGTGATGTCCACGTGTAGAGTCTTCTCTTGTGTTGTTGGAAGAGGGTGTTTGCTATGACCAGTGCATTTTCTTGGCAAAACTCTATTAGTCTTTGCCCTGCTTCATTCTGCATTCCAAGGCCAAATTTGCCTGTTACTCCAGGTGTTTCTTGACTTCCTACTTTTGCATTCCAGTCCCCTATAATGAAAAGGGCATGTTTTTGAGTGTCAGTTCTAAAAGGTCTTGTAGGTCTTCATAGAACCATTCAACTTCAGCTTCTTCAGTGTTACTTGTTGAGTCATAGAGTTGGATTACTGTAATAGTGAATTGTTTGCCTTGGAAACAAACAGAGATCATTCTGTCATTTTTGAGATTGCATCCAAGTACTGCATTTCAGACTCTTTTGTTGATCATGATGGCTACTCCATTTCTTCTGAGGGATTACTACCCACAGTAGTAGATATAATGGTCATCTGAGTTAAATTCACCCATTCCAGTCCATTTTAGTTCACTGATTCCTAGAATGTCAATGTTCACTCTTGCCATCTCTTCTTTGACCACTTCCAATTTGCCTTGATTCATGGACCTGACATTCCAGGTTCCTATGCAATATTGCTCTTTACAGCATCTGACCTTGCTTCTAACCAACCTTATAGAAAGGCGATGGTATACAGCAAATATAACTATCAAGACAATCACCAAATATACCAGACCTGATACTGTGGGTAATATTTTGAAACCATCCTCGTGGGTCTAGCCCGGATAATTTGTTCAGCTAAAGTTTCCAAATTAGGGGAAGAGGGCAGATTTTTAGAAAAAGTTTTAAGATTTCCTTTGCAGTTATTCAGAGAGGCATTATCATGTGTATTTTGTAAATGAAATTTTTTTTGTTCCTAGTTGTAGGCACTATGATCGAATTGTACAGGAGTAACACAAAATTGAGTAGTTTAAAGAAATAGAGGAGCTAAGACAAGTATATAGTTTACAGTTATTACAAGTTACAGAACTTAAAGTCTTATTAAATTGTAAATTTCCTATGACTATAAAAAAAGGAAGTGAGACACAGGCCTGTATAAAATATGACTGATTATAGTTAAAGAAATAGTTACTATGACCAGGACAGGTCTCTGTGAAATGTCCAGTCCAAGTTCCAGATTTTTTGGTGTTCTCAGCAAGTTTCCAAACATCCCATTGTTCAGGCCCACTGTTTATTATGGAGGAGGATCCTAGGGTGAGGTGGGGCTAATCCACTGTCAAGCCACCCAAGAAGTCCTTTGTCATGGTAATATTGCATCCTAGGGTCAGTGACCTTCCCTATCACACACAGTGCTGTTAATATCATCTGAAGAGTCAGATAACCACATACCATGGGGTCCCCAATCAACAACTGTATGATTAGTTACAGACATTGATTTTCTTGATTTGGTTTGACATTTGTCCCAATGAACAAGAGTATAAGTTAAGTTTTTATAGGTAAATCCTTTGCATAATGTTCTTTGTTCTTTCCCTATCTCTTTCCCTAACTCTTTCCCTAACGTCTCATTAGTATAAACATGGTTCACAGACAAAGAAAGGGCAGTAAATAGTCTAAGCAATGCCCAAAAATCCTTTTGGGAGGTAGGTCGAAAGCCCAAGTTTGTCAGCTGACGTTTATGCACAATTTTGCTGGGCCCATGCACAAGGGAAGGACTTCATAGCCTAAAGAAATGTTAATTAGTTTTCTTTCCTCCCCAGGGCTTGAGGGCCCTTTCACATTCAAGGGATACCATCCATCTTATTTGATACCATTGCTTAGTGCACGCAGGCAGCTGCAACCGGCACACTAAGCGCAGCTGAGAGGACTCCATCCCCGAAGGGCGGCAGCCAAGAAGAGCTACCCCGCGTCCGAGGCCAGGGGCGGTAGCTGAGAGGAGCAACCCCATGCACGAGGTCAGGGGTAGCGGCCAAGAGTGCCAGGCTGTGATGGCACAGGAATGGCCAAGAGTAGCTATGCCATGTCCGAAGCCAGGGGTGGTGGCTGGGAAGAGCTACCCTGCACCGGAGGTCAGGGGTGGCCGCTGAGAGGAGCAACCTCATGCCAGAGGCCAAGGGAGGCTGCAGGGTGGAGTAACCCCACGTCCAAGGAGCAGTGGCTGTGCAGGCGCAGGAAGGCCTAGAAGGGCTATCCCACGTTGAAGGTCAGGAAGGGCAGTGGTGAGGAGATACCCTTCGTCCAAGGTAAGGAGCAGTGGCTGCACTTTGCTGGAGCAGCCATGAAGAGATACCCCACGCCCAAGGTAAGAGAAACCCAAGTAAAAGAGTAGGTGTTGAAAGAAGGCATCAGAGGGCAGACACACTGAAACCATACTCACAGAAAACTAGTCAATCTAAACACACTAGGACTACAGCCTTGTTGAACTCAAAAAAACTAAGCCATGCCCACGGGGAAACCCAAGATGGGTGGGTCATGGTGGAGAGGTCTGACAGAATGTGGTCCACTGGACAAGGGAATGGCAAACCACTCCAGTATTCTTGCCTTGAGAACCACATGAACAGTATGAAAAGGCAAAATGATAGGATATTGAAAGAAGAACTCCCCAGGTCAGTAAGTGCCCAACACACTACTGGAAATCAGTGGAGAAATAACTCCAGAAAGAATGAAGGGATGGGGCCAAAGCAAAAACAAAACCCAGCTGTGGATGTGACTGGTGATAGAAGCAAGGTCAGATGCTGTAAAGAGCAATATTGCATAGGAACCTGGAATGTCAGGTCCATGAATCAAGGCAAATTGGAAGTGGTCAAACAAGAGATGGCAAGAGTGAACATCGACATTCTAGGAATCAATGAACTAAAATGGGCTGAAATAGGTGAATTTAACTCAGATGACCATTATATCTACTACTGCGGGTAGGAATTTCTCAGAAGAAATGAAATAGCTATCATGATCAGCAAAAGAGTTTGAAATGCAGTACTTGGATGCAATCTCAAAAATGGCAGAATGATATCTGTTTGTTTCCAAGACAAACCATTCACTATCATGGTAATCCAACTCTATGGTCCAACAATTAACACTGAAGAAGCTGAAGTTGAACGGTTCTATGAAGACCTACAAGACCTTTTAGAACTGACACCCAAAAAAGATTTCCTTTTCATTATAGGGGACTGGAATGCAAAAGTAGGAAGTCAAGAAACACCTGGAGTAGTGTGGGGCCCTACATGGGAAACCTTAAAAAGAAAGGGNGGAGATTCAACCAGTCCATTCTGAAGGAGAGCAACCCTGGGATTTCTTTGGAAGGAATGATGCTAAAGCTGAAACTCCAGTACTTTGGCCACCTCATGCGAAGAGTTGACTCATTGGAAAAGTCATTGATGCTGGGAAGGATTGGGGGCAGGAGAAGAAGGGAATGACAGAGGATGAGATGGCTGGATGGAATCACTGACTTGATGGACGCGAGTCTAAGTGAACTCCGGGAGTTGGTGATAGACAGGGAGGCCTGGCGTGCTGCGATTCATGGGGTCGCAAAGAGTTGGACATGACTGAGCGACTGAACTGAACTGAACTGAAGGCTTTGCTCTGGACGAGGCTTTCGTTTAAGGGAATGTTCTGGCTGGTCAGATTTTCAATCTAGACTAAAACTTTCTCCATATCAGCAATAATGCTGTTTGACTTTCTTATCATTCATGTGTTCACCGAAGGAGCACTTTTAATTTCCTTCAAGAACTTTTTCTTTGTCTTCACAACTTGGCTATTTGGTGCAAGAGGCCTAGCTTTTGGCCTGTTTTGACTTTTGACATGTCCTCCTCACTAAATTTAATCATCTTTGTGGTTGTTCAGTCACTAAGTCATGTTCGACTCTTTGCAACCCCATGGACTGCAGCATGCCAAGCTTCCCTGTCCTTTACTATCTCCCTGAGTTTGCTCCAACTCATGTCCACTGAGTTGGTAATTTCACCCAACCATCTCATCCTCTGTTGTCCCCTTCTCCTCCTGCCCTCAGTCTTTCCCAGTGAGTTGGCTCTTTGCATCGGATGTCCAAAATATTGGAAAAAACTTTAGCTTCAGCATCAGTCCTTCCAGTGAATATTCAGGGTTGACTTCCTTTAAGATTTACTGGTTTGATCTCCTTGCATCCAAAGGACTCTCAAGAGTCTTCTTCAGTACCATGATTCAAAAGTGTCAATTCTTCAGCACTCAGCCTTCATTATGGTCCAATCATCTTTAGCTTTTGCTTTAAAGTGAGAGGTGCGCGACCCTTCCTTTCATTTGAACACTTAAGAGGCCATTGTAGGGTGACTGGTTAATTGGCCTAATTTCAGTATTGTTGTATCTCGGGGAACAGGGAGTCCTGAGGAGAGAAAGAGAGCTGGGAGGATGGCAGGTCGGAAACAAATGTTGATCCATTAGGTTCACAGTCTTATAAAGGTACAGGTTGTGGTCTCAAAACAATTAACAGTAGTGACATCAAAGATCACTGATCACACATCACCATAATGAATGCAGTATTCAAACATTTTAATCATTATTAAGAGAACTGAATTAATATTTAATTAATGAGTAAATATTCCTACTAAAATGTGACATGCAGGCCTGACGTGACAAAATGCTGTTGAAAAATGGTGCCGACAGGCTTGATGCAGGGTCGTTTCAATTTGTGAAAAGCACCAATATCTGTGCAGTGAGATGAGACAAGTCTGCCTGTGTTGGAACAAGAAGCTTCAACTTGTTGTGAGGGATGTGCTAAAGATGTCAAGGCAGTTTAGAGCAGTGGGGGCTGAGACCACGAGGTCCCAGGTTGCATGATAAAGCTGTTATCATGTGGACCATGCGAACCCCTGGGCGGGTGTGACCCCTGGAACGGTGAAGCACACAGCCTGGAGGCTGCAGGGTCAGCTGCCGCTCACCTGTCAGGTCAGTCCCAGTGGATGAGGCAGACGACCCCAGCTGTGCTCCGCCCCGAGGCCTTGCTAAAAATCTCATCTGAGTCGGGAAGAGGGGGTCGGTGGCCTCAGCAGATGCAGGTTTGAGAATCAGCAGCACCGCGTAGCCACGCCTGCCCTTCTGTTTGCCCGCCTTTCCTTGGCCTAGCGTTGTGCAGCCATGACTGCCCTTATCATTTGCTTGTCTTTCCTCAGCTAATTGGTAGTCGCGCGTGTTGACTGTCTTTCCAAGACCATCAGTGCCCAAGTGTGGTCACAGGCTGATTCTGGACACCCACCTTCCACCTCGCCCGCCAACCATGGCCGCATGCTTCAGCCTGAGTGAGTCCAGGCCTGTGCACAGAGCAGTAAAGGGACAAAGCACTTACCCTGCCCTCCCCCCACCCTTTTGTGCCATGTGCCCCCCACATGTGGCAGCATGAGGTCTCCCAGCCCCTGGGGCAGGGTCTCAGGACACTTACAAGGTTTTCTTTCTCGTTTTATTAAAAAAAAATAGAGATGAAACTGACATTAAGATTAATCATTTTGCAGTGAACAAACATTCAGTGACATTTAGTATATCAGTGTCATGCAGTTATCACCTCTGTCTAGTTTCAAAGTATGTTATTACCTCAGAAAGAAGCCCTGAACCATTAGCAGTTGCCCCCCTCCCTCCACCATTCTTTCCTCTGGCAACCACTAGTCAGCTTTCTATCCTTATATTTACCTGTTCTAGATATTTCTATAAAAGGAATCGTATAACAGGTGATCTTTTTGTCTGGCTTATTTTACTGGGCATAATGTTTTCATAGAAAAGCTATGACCAACCTAGACAGCATATTAAAAAGCAGAGCCATTACTTAGCTGACAAAGACCCATCTAGTCAAAGCTATGGTTTCTTCAGTAGTCATGTATGGATGCGGGAGTTAGACTATAAAGAAAGCCGAGTGCCAAAGAGTTGATGCTTTTGAACTGTGGAGTTGAAGAAGACTCTTGAGAGTCCCTTGGACTGAAAGGAGATCAAATCAGTCAATCCTAAAGGAAATCAGTCCTGAATATTCATTGGAAGGACATGCTGAAGCTGAAGCTCCAATACTTTGGCCACCTGATGCGAAGAACTGACTCATTGGAAAAGACCCTGATGCTAGAAAAGACTGAAGGCAGGACGAGAAAAGGACGACAGAGGATGAGATGGTTGGATGGCATCAACGACTCGATGGATATGAATCTGCGTAAACTCCAGGAGCTGGTGATGGACAGGGAGGCCTGGCATGCTGCAGTCCATGGGGTCACAGAATTGGACATGACTGAGCAATTGAACTGAACTGAAAGTTTTATCCACATCGCAGTGTGTACTGGTACTTAGAAAAGAAATATTTGGCTGCGTTGGGTTTTAGTTGCAGCACATGTGATCTTTAGTTGTCACATGAGAACTTAGTTGCAGTATGTGAAATCTAGTTTCCCAGCCAGCGATCGAACCTGGGCCACCTGCATTGGGAGCATAGAATCCTATTAGCCCCTAGGCCACAAGGGAAAGTCTCTGAGTTAATTTTTGAATATGGTGTGAGGTAAGGGCCAAACCTCATTCTTTAGCATTTATATCCATTTCCCCCAACATCATTTGAAGACTATCCTCTTCCCCTGAATGGTCTTGGCACCCTGTCAAAGACCATTTGACCAAACATGTGAGGGGTTCTCTAGGCTCTGCTTTTTATTCTGTTGATCTATGTGTCTATTTTTGTGCTACCAGTTTTGATTACTTTGTATTAAGTTTTAAAATCAGGAAGTGTGAGCCCTTCAACTTTTTTCTTTTTCAAAGTTGTTTTCATTATTTGGGGCCCTTGCAATTCCATGTGGACTTGAGGATTGACCTTTATATTTCTATAAAACAGGCCATTGAATTTTGATAGAGATTCATCAACTTAGTAGATACTTGATTAGTACTGTCATCTTAACAGAATTAAGTCAGCAAATCCATGGACATAGATGTTTTTCACTTTTGTATTTTTCATTGTAGAAGCGCTTCACCTCCTTGGTTATATTTATTCTTAGGTATTTGATCCTTTTGGATGCTATTATAAGTGGTATTGTTCCCTTAGTTTCTTTTTCAGGTTGTTCATTGCAGGTATAGAAACACATCTGATTTTTGCATATGGATCTCATACCCTGAATCTTTGCTGAATTAGTTTATTAGCTCCAATAGTATTTTTGTGGATCACTGGACTTTTCTATATATAAGATCATATCATCTGTGAATATAGTTTCACTCCTTCCGTTCCAATTTCAAAGCCTTTTAATTATTTCTCTTGACTAATTGCTCTGGTTCAATCTCCAGTGCAGTGTTGACTAGCAGTGGTGCAAACGGGCGTCCTTGTCTTGGTGTTGATCACAGAGGTAAAGTTTACGTCTCTCACCATTGGGGGTGACATGAGCTGTGGGGTTTTTCATGAATGTTTGCTATGTGTGGAAATGCCCTTCTTTTCCTAGTTTTCTAAGTGGTTTTATCATGGGAGCAAATGACTTTCTTACATCAACTAAAAGAATTTTTTTTTTCTGCACCTATATTCTGTTACTGGAGAAGGAAATGGCAATCCACTCCAGTATTCTTGCCTGGAGAATCTCATGGACAGAGGAGCCTGGCAGGCTACAGTCCATGGGGTCCCAAGAGTCGGACACGACACGATGACTAAACCACCACCACCACCACCACATTCTATTAATATGGTGTATTACATTGATTGATCTTCTTACATTGAACCACTCTGGCATTTCTGGGAAAAATCCCACTCAGTCATAGCATATAATTAATTCTCTTAATATGCTGATAGACTTGTTTTGCTAGAATTTTGTTGAGGATTTTTGTTATAAATAATTCTGATAACAGAATTATCTCTGTTCATAAAGGATACTGGTATATTTGCCCCGCTTTGTTACCAGGGTAATACTGCCCTCATAAGATGAGTTAGGAAGTGTTCCCTCCTTTTCTGACTTTTTTGGTAAAGAGTTTGGGAAGGATTTGTGTTAACTTTTCCTTGAATTCTTGGGAGAATTCTGTAACAAAGCCATCTGCTTCAGTCTTTTTCTCTGCTAGGAAGTTTTGATTACTGATTCAATCTTCTTACATGCAAGAGATCTCTTCAATTTCCTTTTTCTTCTTGAGTCACTTTGAGCGTTTTATGTCTTTAGGAATTTGTCTTGGCTAGGTTACCTGATTTGTTGGCCACATTTGTTCATACTGTTCTCTTGTGGTCCTTTTTACGTCTGTGACGTAGATAGTAATGTCCCACTTAGCTTTTATGATTTTAGTTGTTTGTATCTTCGCTTTTTGTCAGTAAAAGCTACCGTTTGGTCAATTCTGTTGATTTTTTTAGGAACTTTAAAGGTTAAGTTTTCTGACATGTGAGTTCCACTTTGGAACTGAGTCCCTGAGTGCAAGGTCCATGGTGTCCTCAGGCCGCAGGATATAGGGTGGGAGTGGATCCTGGGGACAGGTTGTCATGATGCTGAGCGAGGGAACCTCTCAGCGGAGGGACGCAAGTAGCCTTCTTGGAATTCAAGTGTCCTTCATACCAGAATCTGTTCACTTCTGAAAGGGGTGTTGACCCAGCATGCTGGAGGTATGGGGGGTGAGGGGCGCTGGGAGTGACAAACAGGTTGATAAAAGTCCAGGTAAAAGGCTGCCTCCCCAGTCCATACACGTGAGCGTCTCAGTCCCTGCCTCTGCTGTTTGCTGTGTTAAGAGGAGACCACGGTCTAATTCACGAAGCCGTACGAGCACAGCCACTGTGTGAGGGTCCTCAGCTGTGCTTAGAAATTGGGGGAACAGGAAGAAAGACAGTAAGCGTGCAGCCCGAGAAGACGGAAGGCAGTCCTGGAAAATGTGGCAGGAAGGAAGAACACGCGTGCGGGCGAGATAGAGAGCAGGACAGCTGACCCGAGAAGCCGGAGCGGCAGCTGAGAGAACAGGGACGAGGAGGCCAAGAAGAGTCCCCAGCGAACATCGCGGGGGGCAGGCCTCAGCCCCTGGGCAGCCTCGAGCGGGGCAGTTGAGACAGGTAGCCAGGCACTCGGGGCCGCTCAGGCTTCCACGTCTCCACGGGCCCTTCTAAAAACTGACAGCCTCAGGAGATGGTCCTGCCCCTGTGGGGCTACAGGCCGTGTTTGCCGACCCTGTCCCTCCAGAGCCGGCGACCTAAGAGCGTGGAACGTTGGGCCATGCCTGCATGGACGCGGAAGCCTGGGGAGAGGAGGACTGGATCTGACTGAGGGTGGGCTTGACCTCAGCGTTTATCATCTCCAAGAGAGACCTTCTGGCAAAGGGATGACGCCCGGAGCCCCTGTGATGGAGGCAGGCTCTCACACACGCTGCTCACGGGGACAGGACCTGTGCTGAGCCTTTTTCTCTGTCCTTGAGCAAGAGGGAGGCCGTGGGTCCTCCCTGAGACAGGCCCCCAGCTGAGCCGCCAGCTAGACTCAGTGGGTCACCTGAGCTTAGCTGCTGCTTGGTGACCGGAGGCCCAAGTCCTGTCCTGGAGCAAGAGGGCCAAGTGCAGGGCCCTCGCGTTGGAGAGTTGGGAGGAGGTGTGGGGCTGGGCCCGGGCATTGCGACCGTCACCACATAGACCCCCCATTCAGACCGTGGCAGCCACAGGGGCAGAGCACTCTGCAGGGGAGAAGTCTCCAGATGGGGCGGGGGTCTAAGCAAGGGCCAGCCTGTCAGGCAGAGGTTTCCATGAGGCAGCAGCTCGAGAGAGTGGGTGGGAAGAACTGACCTTAAATTTCCAGTCTCCTAGAAGGTCACTGCCCGGGCCACACTCTGCTCACCTCTCTTGAGAGCAGCCTGCCCCTTCTGTGTTCCGAGAATACCTCTGCCCCTGCCTTGAGCGGACTCCTGGTTTTAGAAGGTGAACCTAGGACCCTGTGCAGCAGCCTGCGCCTGATAGAAATTCAGTTCCCAACCTGCATCTGAGCTTCTTGTTGAGGAGGGCGGATCCTCACCCACCAGGAGCCCCAGGACTCAGTCGCCTGTCCTGGGAGGGATGAGCCAAGCCCCCACCTCGTGTCCCTGCCCTGCCGACCTCCCCACCAACAGCTAACTGTCCTGACACTGGACAGAGGCAGCGTGAGTTGGAGCAGACACGTGTGTCTGGGCCTTTCTCTTGCATCAGGTCAACAGTGTATCCAGCACTGGGGGGGGCCAATGTGAGCCCCAGCCAACCCGGGTGTGACCAGGAGCAGCTGGGGTCGAGCAAAGGCAGGAGAGGTGGCCGAGCGTCGTGAGCACCGCGAGCTTCCAGTGCAAAGGCCCTGCGGCCCCACGTGGCTGGTAGGCGAGCAGGAGGAGAGGACACAGGGGAGGGGCAACGTGATGGGTGGACACCCCAGGTTCAGGCTCAGTGAGGTGGGCCATGGGAGGGCTCTGCAGGAGGGTGGGGTCTGACTGTCCTCGACAGGAGGCTGTGGGTCTCACGACAGGCTCTGAAGGTCGGGGTGGGGCCGCTTCTGACCAGTGCGGACCCCTCAGGGACCCGAGCCTCTGGAGGCAGGGGCAGATCTGATGGGGCCCTTGATTTGTTAGTGGGCCATGTACCCACCCTGACTGCACCTGGGACGTCCCCTGGGGCGAGAGGATGCCCCCGGGTTCCTAGGCCACCTTCCTGCTGTCACTTCTGTCCATGGCTCCACCCACGGCTCTGTCCAGCCTGCAGGTCTGAGCATCACATCTGTGTATGTCCTAAGAGGTCCTAGGAGTCTTGGGACCAGCATGGCCGGACCGAGGCCAAGGGAAGAGCCCACACCAGGGGTGCCGAGTCCTGCGGCCTCCCAGGCCTGATCTCTGGGTGGCGTTGAGCCCAGAGTGTGGTGGGCAGGGCTGGCAGGGCGGGGACCCACCATGGCTCCTGGCAAGGAGGCCACCTGTGGTTCTCGGGCCAGGAGGCCACCTCGAGCCAAGACACAGTGTCTCTTCAAGCCCCATGCCCATCCTGGGCCCCACAGGGGCACCCCTGGTGCCCCCACCCACTGGCAGGTCCCCAGGACAGCCCCCCAGGAAGGGCCCAGGCATGGCGGGCCAGCGGTAGCTCCCTGCAGCCATCGTGGGCAGACGTGCTGGCTCCAGGCTCCATGTCTGAGGCCCCGTCTGTCCCATGGTAGACACAGGGCGCCTGTTTGCCTGCAAGCAGAACACGGTCTCTCTGTTGGCACCTGGGCCGGCCGGCCCCCAGGCGGGCGGGAGGGCTCTGCACAGACTCACGCTTGTGCCCACCTCAGTCTGGCCTCCTGGCCTAGACCAGCTTGTTCTCGCGGGACCCTCCGCGTTGCAGCAGGCGCCGTGGATGGCTGGGGGCGCAGGTGTCCACTCACCGCTGACGTCAGGCTGTGGAGGTTCTGGGCTGCAGCCCAGGAGGGTTGCCAAGCAACACACCACTGATCCAGTTCCACCTGAAGCGAGCAGGCCACAGAGTGGCTGCCCTGGGGACCCCACACCCCAGCGCCCAGGGCGGGGCTGACCGCTCTGCTGTGACCCCCTCCCGGGTTGGGGTCAGGGAGCAGGAGGCTCCAGCATGAGATGGGGAGCGTGTGCACATGTAGGGGGAGGACCTTGATTAGGGTTGGTGGGGGTAGCCCACCCAAGGAGGACAGAGGCCCTGTCCACACCCCTGGGCGTTGGTCACTGCAGGGGAGAGTGGGTGCAGGGGTGTGTTGGCTCTGAGGGGAGTCCCGGCTTCTCCCACACAGGCACCTCCTGCATGCAGTGGGGACCCACTCGGGAGCAGAAAGGAGAGGCGGGGTCTTCTCCCGGCCACACTGGCACCTGACATGCTGGGCTGAGGACCAGCCCGCCGGTGCCAAGGACCCAGAGTGGGTGCTTCGGGCACAGCTAGGGGCAGAGGCCATGCGGGCAGCACTGGGATGCAGTGTCCGGGGCCTGCTGACCGGGAGCGTGGCCAGGGCGGGGGCCTCAGGACCCCCTGGTGAGCAGCGACGTGGGTCCCAGGCAGACGGGGAAGCGTGGACCCCACCCGGGCCAGCAGCCCCTCCTCTCCAGCCCTGCTTCCCACATGTCCTGTGGACGGAGACCCCTCACTCAGAGAAGCCAGCTGCTGTCTTCCTGCTTTATTTCCTGCCACGAGCCCTGCCCACCTCTACTCGGGTTCCGGGTATGGCCACTCCTGGGACGTGAAGTAGCCCCTCAGGTCCTGGCGGCTGAGCGGCGGGAAGTAGGGGCCAAGCCGCCTGCGGATCCACCACTTGCCCTCGGCCGCGTGCCTGCCCCCCGGGCGGCTGAACTTGTACTTGTAGTGCTCTCCTCGGACCCACCTGCAAGGCGAGCGCAGCGGGCAGCCTCGGCCCCTGGCAGCCCTGGGCGCAGAGCTGGGCTCTGCCCGGCCAGGAGCAACCAGAGGCCCAGCCCGTGATGGCGGGCAGGGGGGCTCGGGAGCAGAGGGCCAAGCCTCAGGGCCTGCGGACTGAGCCCGCGGTCCTCAGTGGGTGTTTGGGGCCTCGGGACTGTTGTGTTCAGGCCCGGTTCTGGGCCGGGCCGGCCCCCAGGGCAGAGCTCTGCATTTAGGGGAGAAGCCCTGCGGGGCAGCCGAGGCTGCAGCGGGGGCCTGTCTGGCAGGGGCGTCTCACCTGGGGGGGTCCCGGCCCTCAAAGGGGTTGTGGGCCAGCAGGGACAGGGCCTGCGCGTCATTGGCCAGGAGCTTGCCCGCCAGGTGGAGGATCCACTCGTTGTGCTCGTAGGTCTGGGGGTGAGGAGAGGACGGGGCGCTCGGCGTGCAGCCCGGGAGCCCCAGCCTGTGTGCACCCGCCCCTCCCTCCTGCTGGCTGCCAGCCTTCAGGCTGCTGGCCTGGGAGCCCTGACTCAGCACGCTTGGTGGTCAGCTCTCCTGGGTGGGGCTTTCCTGGGGGCCTGTGGTGTTGGTCCTTCCTGTTCTTGCCGCCTGCTTGCTCTCCTGGGCGCCTCCCCGCTGTCCTGTCCTCGGGGACCTGGGTGGAGCAGGGCCAGGCCTGGCTTCGTCACTGGCAGGACCAGGGGTCCCAGACACGTGACTGAGCCTCCCGGAGGCTGTGGTCCTGGGCGGGGGTCACAGTCCTGCTGGTTTGCTCGGGTCTGAGCCAAGGCCCTGTGGATGCTGGCTGCCCTGCTCCTGGCCATGCCTGCCGTCTGCTCTTGGGGAAGCACTCTGAAAAGCTGTCAGGGAGGCCTGGCCCTGGGCACCCACAGAGCCTTGGGGGGGGCCCTGGCAGGTGCCTGTGGGCCACGCCCCAGCATGGACTCCCTTGCCTCATCCTGTGTCTGTGGGGCCTCCCCACCGAGAGCCTTACCTGGAAAGCCGCAAACCACATGAGCCAGTCCAGGCGGTGGTGGTACGGCGAGATGAGGCAGGGGCGCCGCCTCGGGTCCCCAGGCTTGCACTTGAACTCATAGTCCTCCCAGACGGTGTCGGGTGCGCTGGCGTTGGCGCTGGCTGTGCCCTGCAGGATGACCTCCGTGCGCTCCCTGGTGATACTGGCGGGAACGGGGAGGGGCTGAGTCAGGGCTGAGCCTCCCCACCCTGACCCCCGACCTGAGCAGGCCACGGTAAGGCTGGGGGTGCAGGCGGGGGCTGGCCACACGTGTGTGTCTAACCCAGGGTCTCAGTGGCTCTGAGGTACCTGCCGAAGGCCCCATACGTGTTGACGATCCGGAGGGGGTTGAAGGAGCTGTTCATGACCTGTCGGGGGCTCAGCAAGTTGAGGACCACAGGGATGCTGAGCCAGGCCACCAGAACGCCCAGTGCCAGGTTGACCGTGCCCCGTGCCACGCGGCCTGCTGGGAGGGGGCACAGTGGGTGGGCTGCAGCCCCTAGGCCTGGCCTCTCTGCGGCCCCTTGGGCCCATGGAGACCAGGAGAGGTACAGCTGGTCCCTCGGGGAGTCTGGGAAGGGCTCCCACCACGTGCAGCTCCCTTTTCCCTGAGCCCAGGATACCTTCCAGGCTGATGTGGGAACACGGCTGCTCCTCTCAAACCCCCTCCAGCCCCAAGCTGTCTCCCAAGACCTGGGCTGGAGCATCTGAGGTCATGGTGCCGGGGACCAGGATATACCGTCTATACCATGCAGGCGAAAGTGACCCTGCCCAGGCGTGGAGACACTGCTCTGTCCCCCAGGCCACTGGGGTGGGCACGGGGCCAGGTGCCATAGCCTCAGGGGTTGACTGGCACCAGACATGGAGACCACCTAGGCTCCCCAGCCACGCCCGCCTTCCAGTGTCACCCACCAAGTGTCCGCGGGGTCCCGGCCCCTCGGGCCTCCTCCTCCTGAATCTTCAGGACTTGGTCCTTGAGGCGGCCAGGCCCCGAGGGAAACAGGCTGCCCAGGGTGGCGTCATCGAAGCAGGCGAGGCTGGGCACGATGGTCAGCCAGTTCAGGAAGCTCAGGTTCCCACTGATGATGAGGACCACCTGTGGGGAGACAGGCTCCAGACGCTGCACCTCATGAGCTGTGGTGACGCACGGGCCGGGGTCGCACTCACAGGACAAGCCTGTGCTGATCCCAGGGGCCTGGCCCCCCACCCCACCCAGGCCGCTTGCCCTGCCTCCCTCAGACTGGCCCAGGGATGCCCATGTCCCAAACGACCTCAGAGGTGGGCTCTGCCCTGCGCCTCTGCTGAGACCCCTCTGCCAACCCTGAGTCTGGCCTTATCCCCCGCGCAGAGGCTGCTGAGGTTCTCAGCTTCACAGCCGGGAAAGGACGAGTCTGTCTGTGGCCGCTGTCGCCATGACCGGTGAGCCGCAGGCCCAGCGCGGCTCCCTCGCCAGCCAGCCCCGTGGCCCTGCAGCGCGTCCCTCACTGGGACGGGGTCTGGAAGGGGCTCCTGCTACTCCCCTGGGCCAGGACTGGGGAGCGCGCTTGTGCATGCGCCTGGGCCTGCCTGGCTGCCACCATGGAGTGACCAGGCATAAGGCCGGCCCTGGGCCTGGTCTCCCCCGGAACAGGCGGCCTGTGAGGTCGGCCTGCACCTGGACACAACTTAGCCGGACCCTGTCTTCGTGACCTTCCCAGTGCTATCTGCCGGGTGGCTGCCCGAGAGTCTGGTCACTGCCCCTCTTGAGAAGCCTCCATGGGCCCGGCTGGATCTGGTGAGTGTCGTCCCTGGGAGCCTGGATGACCAGGGTTCAGGAAGCCCACACGTACTCAGTCCCCTGGGCTTGGCACTGACCAGACGTGTCAGAACTAAGGTCCCCCACGTGCGGGGCAGAAGGGGCTTCCACTCCCTGGTCTGTCCACCAGTGTTGCCGCCTGCGTCCCGGGGCTGCCTCCCAGCCAGAAGCTCCACAGGGTCCCTTCTGGTGACCGCATGTCTGTCAGCTGTTCTCGAGACTGAAAGTGGCACGTTCTACTTGATGCAGACCTGGCTGTCGAGGGTGTGGCCAGGAGGGGGGTGGTCTTCACTCAAGGGAAGGAGAGGCTGCAGGGTCACGCCCGCCCGTGTGCCCGGCAGGCGCCTCTGAGCACAGGGCCCCAAGGCCCCAGGCCAACTGCACACAGAGCTTCTGGGTCCCTACAGGAGCGACAGACACAGGAGAGGCGGCTCCAGGTGACTCAGCAGGGGGCTGGCTGGAGGCCAGGGAGGGTGAGGGTTGTACCCAGACACCCCAGCGCCTCGCTGAGTGCAGGTCCTGGCAGAGCCTGTCCTGTCAGCACGCAGACTGCCAGCTGCAGCCTTTTCATTTTCATTATATGGTTTTCAAAGAGGTGACATTTTCCACTTTTAGGAAGTCCAAGTTACACTTTTAAAAAACTTTACAATTTTGCTTTTTGTATCCCATCTAAGAACTCTTTTCTTCATTCAGAGATACAAAGATCTAAAAATTTTCCAGGTCTGGCTATTATGTTTAGGTCTTGGATCTATTTCAAATTAGCTTTTGGGGGAAGGTGTGAGGTAAGGGTCACACTGGCTCTGCTTTGGTCCAGGCTCTGCCTCTGGGGGTGGTGGGGCTCAGACCCACAAGCAGGGGCTCTGGGATGACGGGGGTCTCAGGTGTGGGCCATCCATGCAGGGGTGTCTACAGGGAGACACCGCCTCAAACACCACCTCAGAAAAAGGGAAATGACACCAGGAGCTGCAGGTCAGCAAAGTAGAAGGAAATGGGGATCAGTAGCACCAGCAAGTAAACAGACCCTCAGTGACAAGAGACCCTCAGTGACAGCAGACCCGCAGTGACCACAGCGCAGTCGCCATGGTGATGAGAGGAGTAAGTAGGACTTCATCAAGGTCAGCTGTCCAACCAGATGGTCACATTTCTGCAGAGCAGTCAGACCCGGACCAGCTGACAGCCCCCAAGTAGCAGAGTGGCCAAGTGCCCACCCAGGTCGCTTGCGTGCATATCTGCCGCCCATGGGCCCCTCTGCTTCATGAGTCAGGGCGGAGTGGGGTGTTGAGGGAGGAGGTGAGACCACAGGCCCAGGCCGGACCTGAGCCAGACCTGTGTGGCCAAGTGAGGCTCAGCTGATACCTACTCCTTGATTTGTCGTTAAAGCTGCGTCTCCATCCTGGTGACCAGGAAGGACATGTGGTCACAGACGCCAGCCTGACCCAGGTCTAGTGGGGAGGTGGGTGTTTGACCAGTCAATTTCATGGACCATGATGGGGTTTTGCAGAGTGTGATGTGAGTTGTGGAGTCTGGATTACTTTGGGGTTTTTTCGGCTGTGCTGCACAGAGGAGGAATCCTAGCTGCCCCACTAGGGATCGAACCCGTGCCCCTGCAGTGGAAGAGCGGAATCCGAACCACTGGTCCACCAGGGAGATCTCTCCCTGCATTACTCTGAAAGCTAGTTTTCCTGCTTCTGAGCCTAAAAATAGTTTCTCTGTTTCACTGTCTAGGATGTTAACTAACCCTGGTGCCCAAAGTGGCCCCACCTGCGCCTGCTCTGGTCTGGTGGTCTCTCCCACAGCCATGCCCAGCCCCTTGAGGTCCCTGGGCCTCTGGTCTTGAGCTGGCAGGGCTGCTCAGGGCTGACGGGGCTTTGCCCTGGGGTTTGCTGAGACCGCAGGATCCTGAGGGTCTGGGCTGGGGTGCCGGCAGGCCCTCCACCACCACGGGGGCGGCAGGGGTCGTGTGGCCCAGGCCCAGCTCCCCCTGGGCANGATCCGGGCTGCCCCCGGGAAGGGGGAGCCGGCTGGGGGTGGGGGATGCAGGTCCAGGCCCTGCGTGGCTCAGCCCGGTCCCACCGGGTGGGGGCATGATCGCTCTTCCCGCCGGGAGCCCGTGTGAGAGACGCGGGTGTGGGCAGCACGCCCGAGTCTGTGAACATCTTCCTCAAAACCCAGACATTCTGAACCCCAGCCTTCAGGACTGGGCGTCTGCGCTGCTCGCTCTGAGACGCACTGAGTGTTCAGAGGAGAAACGCACAGATACGGCGACGCCAGTGAGTAAAGCACCAGCCAGGGCAGGTGGAGCTGGTGGGTTTGTGGGTTTTCCCTGCACAACTGTTTGAAACTTGGCAGCTTGAAATTTCTCCTAGTAAAATATGGAGGCAGAAATCCCATTGACTCTCATTCGCTTTGTGGATTTCTGAAACTCCGTTCTCTTGGAATGAAGTGGGCGAGTTTGCTGCAAAGCGGTACCTGGAAGCAGCGGTGGGGGCGCGTTGGGGGGTGGCCCCACCCACCTCTGCCGAGCCTTCTGGGCTGCAAGCTCTGGGGACAGCAGGGTGCACCCCGCGCCATCTGGAGGTGATTCCAGAGGCAGAAACCTGGATGGTGCCGGGGAGGCGTGCTCTCAGGAGGGCGCTGAGCAAGGTTGGCCCCGGGGCCCCAAAGGGGCTCTGTGATCAGAAGAGGAAAGCGGAGCCCAGGGTGACTGGCCAAGGGGAGAGGGGCCCGCTGGCCCCCCGGGTGCTGCAGCCAGGACAGCAGGAAGGGCCTTCCTCGTGTAGAACCTCGAGGGTCCGCACACCGGAGCCACCCACTTCACGTCCAGGTCTTGTCCTCCTCGTGGACACGGATGACCTGTGCTTCTCAACGCGCTTCAAACCCCCTTTCTGTCTCAACAAGAGGAAGCAGACTCTTACTTTCTCGACAGCTTCTCTGGTGCTGTCCTGAGAGGTTGTGATCATTAAGTCTGGACTGCTTTCCAGTGCCATGGGGGCATTTTATAACCTGCGGTTTATGGTAGCAGAACGTGGAGTGGCAGTAACGTGGCTCTGGGTGGATTTCACTCTAAGAAGGGCCCTCACAGGCCGCTCGGCCCCACTGCCTCTGCTCGGCCCCGCAAGTGGGCAGACCCCGGAGAGGGCAAGGCCAGAGCAGCGCGTGCCCACCTGTGAGGGGCCCGCCTCCCGCCTCCCTGGAGGCCCTCCACAGCTCGCAGAGCCCACGTGGGTGGGTGGAGGGGGTCCCCAGAGCCCGGCCTGCCTTCCCTGTCACCTCACTTTGCACAGACGTGACACACAGAATTTTAATGTGCTGCTTGAATGACACCCATTAAAGCGACGTGCGAACGGCGGCGCCCAGAGAGCTGCTAAGTGCCGGGAAGCAGGTGACGGGCCTGCTGCCCCCCAGGGATGCACCTGTCACCGGCCCTCCTGCCTGCTCCCCGCTCCCGGAAGCTGCCTCGCCCTGCGGGGCGTGGGCACCGCGTCTTGCCCTCCAGGCCGAGGCCTGCGCTCGCCGGCACCCACCTGCTCTGCTTCCTCTGCCGGGTCAGCAGCTGCGGCGCACACAAGGAGCCCCATTGTTCTCCGTAGCCCGGGACAGCCCTCCTCCAGATGCGCACCCTCGCCCCTCTCCGAGCACAGGCCTGTCGCGGGGCTGGAAGTTTCCGCCCGCAGCAGGGGACCTCCCGCCAGGGCTTTTGGGGTTGCGGTGAGCAAGCGGCCAGGAACCTACCTGACCACACCACCCGCAGCTCACACTCCCACCGCTGCGGCTCTGGGCTGGCTTCCCAGATGCGGCCCAGGCTGGCCCAGCATGTGTGGGAGGTGTCCTTGCGAGCTTGAGGGTTGGCACCCTACCCTGCACGTGGGAGAGGAGAGTGTGGGCAGCTCCGTGGTCCCCCTTTCCCAAGGAGCCGCTTACCCACTGTCTCATGGGACAGCCCAGCAGGGACACGCGGTGTTATCCTGCCCCGTCCTGACTGAGGCTCAGGCAGGCCGCTGACAGTGGTCTCTAGCTCTGAGTGCAGACACACTCCCCGCCCTGCAAGCTGCAGGCACCTGTGGGCCAGATTGGCTGTGGGTGGGCAGACCGCAGCTCCGAGCGCCCCTCTCCTGGCCCATGCCTTCCGGGGCTGCCTGCGGCTAAGGGAGGCCCATGGTGGGCTGAACGTGGCCCTCAGCCTCTCGGCCGACCTCACTCCACACACCTGGGGCACGTGCTCCCCGAAGAGCTGCTCCTGGACATGGTGCCGATGTTCAGCCCTGTCCTCCGGGCCTGTGAAGAGTGGAGACGCTCTTATGTTGAGGACCAAGGTTCAGAAAATCTCCCCCCGGGTGGCCTGAGTCGCAGAGCACACGACCACCACGGGGTGGGCATCGTGCTGGAGGACAGACGTGGGTGGGGCCAGGCTGCTCCTGTGAGAGATGCTTGCTGACCATCAGGGGCTCAGAGGGGGCTCCCAGGTGCTGTGGTCAGTCTCCCAGGGTTACGGGCAGCACACACAGGGAGGAAAGGTGACCTAAAGCAGGTTTCAGCAGCCACGGCCGCCCCAGGGCTCCGAGAGCAGCTGAAGCCTCACAGCCGCCTCGGAACTGTGACAGTTACTTAGGAGAGGAGTTAACTGCGGCATGTGAGGATCCTTCACAGATGACAGCGCCCTTTGTGGGGTGAGCAGGAAGCCCATTAGCCTCACGGTCAGAAGCAGGAGACGGCGAAGGCACCTCCCCGGGGCGCGGGGCTGCAGGTCTCCAGGTAGAGCAGCCATCTGCTGCCGCTGATACCAAGGAAGGGCCGTTTCACACCAGGGACACGTCCTGGGGATGCTCCTCTGTCCTGAGGCCACACCTCCTTCGAGGGGATGGAGGGAGGGGGCTGGGGTCGCAGGTCAGCCGGGAGACGGAGGGGCTGGAGCAGGTGGGCCTCCCTGAGGAGCATAGTTCCGGAACGAAGGGCAGCTTCACTGTGCGGTATCTGGCCGGTGGGCCGCATGGCGGCTGGCCGGACACTGAGCGTCCACCCGCTCTTCACCTAGACGGGACCCCTGCCAACACCGCTGTCCATTCAGCACTCCCTGCCCAACACGCGGCTAACACGCCTCCCTTCTCGGTTGAGACAAAATACAAAATGAGACCAGGTGAAAAGCACAAGGGAGGCCACACAGAACCTGAGGGAAAGTCTCCCGCTGGTGTTTACAAATAGCTGCCAGCCGCCGCATGTCATGGGGACACGCGTGACTGTCCCCGCCTGGATGGGGCACCAGGCGGCTGCGAGCCTGTCCAGTGAGGGCAGGAGCCCCTCACTTCTACCTCACACCCCTCCAGAGGCCCTGCGTCATGTGGGGCCTTGCCTAGGTCCACTGATCCCTCCAGCTATTGGAACTGCCGGCGAAGATGCCCTGTCCTCGGGGATCCTGGGCCACTGTCAGGCCCCAGAGGTACCAACACTGCCCGCCCAGACGTGCGGCTGCTCCTGCTCACTCCCCCTCCCTCCACTGCCCCAAGCTGGGTCTGGCCTCCAGTCCACTGTCCCCCCACCCCAGGACCCCATCTGCCCAGGAATCCTCTGGAGCCAGGGTGAGCTGGGCAGGTCTCCTGGGATAGGAGCCTCCTGGTCACTTCTCACATCTGTGAAGATTTCAGCCAGAGATTGGATAGTGAATTTGAAAGAGCTGAAATGCGTGAAAGGCTTCACGCTTTAAATAAAATAATTTTAAATTGCATGCTCCCAGTTAGGAAGCATTTAGCAAATTTCCAGTCTGTGTTTCACGGACATCCTTGGGCGCTGCAGCGAACAGGAAGTGACCTGTGTGACCTGCGCGGTGACCCTCCTCTCGCTGCACTTGGTCACGGTGCTGGTTAATACTCGGTTGCTGTGGCAACCAGACTTCAGAGCCCCAGGTGTCCCCTGCTGCTCTGGTCCATGCAGGTGTCACCAGCCAGCCCAAAACAAGATCCACAGTAATGACCTTGGCTGGCTTTGCGGGCTTGGGGTAAACACAGGAATGCTTCCTGTCACCGGAAATGAGACTTGGCAACAGAGATTTCTCAGGATTAATATATTCCAAACATTTAACATATATCAGGCTGGAGGGCACGGTGCCTTACTGTTTCTTTGTCTTTTGTTTCCTGTGCATGGAAATTAGCTGGAGCTCCTCTCAGAGAGCCGTGTCAGACTCCTCGTGAGAGGGGGGCCAGGGCTACACCGGGGCCACTGGACACGAGGGCGAGTTCTGACCCGCCCCCGGCCTGGGCAGGCCAGGCCCGCTGGCCATGCCAGGCTGCCCTGAGACGCTGCTGGAGGAGGCTGGGGCGGATCTGCACTGTCCGCTTCCGGGACAGCTGCAAGTCACCGTCCTGGGGCTGTGGTGCTGAGTCTGAACAAAGTATTCAGGTGTAACTCTAAACACAAAACTTCTTCCAGAACAAAGCAAAAGATGTATTTTTCAGAGCGATGGCTTCCGTGAGGAGGCGGACTTGGGCTGATGGACGCCTCTGGCTGAGGCGCTGCCGGAGGCGGGAGTGAGGCATGAGCAGAGCCCGCCCTGAGTGTGTGACGCCACAGCCCCCCACGCGGAGCGCAGCTGCGGGGAGCAGGGCAGGACCCCGGGCACGCCACGTTCTCCGTGCAGCGGGGGCTCTGCTCCAGCTCAGGGTGCAGGCGAGACAGAGGGCCCTGCCCGGGGCCACTGGCTCCCAAACCAGAGCAGCTCCTGCTGCTCGCACACCCCGACCTTTTCCAGCGGAGGCTGCCACAGGCGCTATGACAGCAAGGCTGATTCTGGCACTCTCAGAAGGGAACGAGAGGAAGAGAGCTTTCCAGTTACTGAAGATGAGCCAGACTTTCAGTGTTGGCTGTCCCGATTGCGGGTCCTGAACCAAGTGGCAGAGTGGTGGGGGCGGGAGGGAACGCACGACAGTGCTTATGGTGAAAGCCTGACCCTTACCTCACTGTCTTGTGTAATAGACCACGGAGAGACCCACTCCCTCCATTCTGGATGGTGCTTTTCACCAAGTTAAGACCTGAGATGCATGGATGTACCAATAATAGACCACCACACAAGCCTCCAGACAGAGCCACATATGGAGCACAGGAAGGAGGGGCCCAGCCACGGAGGGTCCGGGAGGCCTGCAGCTGGAGGGCTGCCTGCAGGTCGGGGCCCAGCTTCGGTGCTTCCATCCCTGGGTCCCGCTGCTGCTCTTGAAGGAGCTCAAACAGCTCTTCCTTAGATGAAAGGAGATTCCTCACCATCAAAAAGGACAGAACCTGAGACAGCATAGACGGCATGCTACTGCTGCTAAGTCACCTCAGTCGTGTCCGACTCTGTGCGACCCCATAGACAGCAACCCACCAGGCTCCCCCGTCCCTGGGCCAGGCAAGAACACTGCAGTGGGTTGACATTTCCTTCTTCAATGCATGAAAGTGAAAAGTGAAAGTCAAGTCACTCAGTCGTATCCAACTCTTAGCGACCCCGTGGACTGCAGCCTACCAGGCTCCTCCGTCCATAGGATTTTCCAGGCAAGAGTACTGGAGTGGGGTGCCATTGCCTCCTCTGACAGATGGCATAGGCGTAGGCAAAAGAGCACTGAGCGTACCGGGTGCCGATGCNGCAGCCTACCAGGCTCCTCCGTCCATAGGATTTTCCAGGCAAGAGTACTGGAGTGGGGTGCCATTGCCTCCTCTGACAGATGGCATAGGCGTAGGCAAAAGAGCACTGAGCGTACCGGGTGCCGATGCAGCACCAAGTGCCTGGCGGGGTCCCAGTGATCTCTGCCCCCAGTCCCAGCCTCAGGCACGGAGGAGGAGGCAGCCAGGTGAGGAGCTCTCTGCGCCCGCTGCCGGGTGTCTGGAAGCTCAGACCTTGAGATCGTCCCAGCCCCATCCTGCCAGCTCGACTCCACCCTAGAGGGCCCTCTTGTAAGGTCTGTCCCCAGGGAGGATGGCCCATCTGTGGGATCCAGGCATCCCTGGGCAGCACCTCCTGCCAGGCAGCGGTCCCAGGAGCAGGCTAACCTTGGGACTGGCCAAAGACAGGTCCTACTTGGTGGCTGGACACTCCGCTACCCTCCAGCCCCGAAGACCTGCACCCTCCTAAATCCCAGGATGCTGGGCCCGCCCCAAACCCAGGTGGGGCCTGAACCTTGCCTGCGCCGCACCTTCGCCTCCTCCTTGCTGAGACTCTGAGACTCATTCCAGGGCATGAAGCCCCTCTTGTGAGGTGGAGACACTCCTTCAGCCTGGACAACCACCAACAGGGCTTAATTTAGAAACTCTTGTTCACGTTCACTCGCTTTTGATTTCACTTATTAAAGCTAACTTACTAAAACTAACATATTCATCCTTAACAGAAAGCAAAAACGTTTAGTGAAGATAACTCAGAACCAGAAAGAAGCAGGAAGTGACTTGCTCACCCAGAGGTAAATCTGATTAATTCCTTGGTCATGGATTTCAAAACAGCTTCTAGAGGCAAGATGGAATAGAGGACACACTGCTTAACATGGCAAAAACACGGCCTTGCACGCTGATCAGCACTGTGCTGAGTGAACCTTATCATGGAGCAACGGGAGCAGAAGTAGCGTGTCTGTAACCAGCTCCCCACCTGAGCCTCTGACTCCCCCAAAGTGGGGCGCCCTCCCCCACCTTCTGGTCCTGCTGCAGGAGCTGGGGGCAGGCCACCAGAAGTGCACGACGTGCTCCAAAGGGGCGACCACCAGCCTGCCCAGTCTTGAGAAAACAGCAGACAAGCCCAATTTAGTCTCCAGTCCAGCCACAGTGTCCAGGGCTGGCAGTGTCCATGGAGGGGCTGGGTGGAGGGCTCCAGGGACTCTGAACAGACTGGGAAGCCACATCAGATATTTTTGAGGACGTTTTGACACTTTTCATCAGGATAAGCTGCCTGGAGAGGGTGGACTTGGGGGCTTTGCCTCAGCCGCCCCCCAACATTGCGTGGCTGGGGCTGTGGCCCATCCCATGCCGACTGGGCTGCTGCTCAGGGGCTCTGCCTGCAGGGGTTCCACCCAGTGTTCCACCTGGGTTCAGTCCAAAACCTGGCCTTTGTGCAGAGCTCGAGGAGGCCCCTGAGCTCTGGACACCTCATGGCAAGTGCAGCTGCTCCACAGAACTCAGGACACGAGGACTCGGGGTACTCAACATGACGCACAAGCACACCACCAGCCCGGCCTCTGAGCCAGGTGCCTGGAGCCCCACTGAGGCTCCTGTCTAGGGGGCTGCCCGCTGCGGCCCGTGACCACTCAGAGGACCTGAGCCCCACGCCCCCTGCAGGCTCGGAGCCGAGACGCGCTCCAGCGGGAACCAGGCTGACGTGCTGTGGGGAGGGTTTTGGCACCCACCAAAGACCTACGTCAGCGGTAATGGGGGAGAGCAGTCCCTGCTGAGGCCCACCTGGGCCCATGGACACCACGCAGCTTTCACCCCTGAATCCGGTCTGTCTTATGAATACTCAGAAGGCAGGCGTTGAGGCTGAAGCCAAATGGAAAACCATATCAACTGGACATGAGCCAGAGACGAGCCAGCATCCCATGAGTACAGAGTCCTGGGTTAAGGAGGTGGCCCCTCCCCGGTAAGCGGAGGACATGGCCACCAGGCCTGCTGGACGTGCTGGGAGCTGCTCGCGGGAGGAAACTGTGCTGGTGCCGGTCTCCGTTCAGTGGGTCCACCCAGACAAGAGCTGCTACTGTGACAACAGCAAAGCACGGCTTCCTTGTTTAAAATCGCTGTTTCAAAATATCAAAGCTTTCACAAAAGGAACTGGTGCACAGTTGCCAACCCAGGCCGACCTAACAATGTCTCTCCCTGTGCTGGCGGAGGGCAGGCTTGCCGACGCGGTGTTCCTCCTGCGCCCAACAGCGGGGTGTGGGAGCCAGATGCTCCAGGGACACACTCTGGACTCGGGCGCAGTGGGCTCAGAGACCAGGGCCTTCTCTGCGGGCCGCAGTGGGCTCAGAGACCAAGGCCTCCGCTTGCTCCTCAGAGCCTTCCAGGCTTGGGACACAGGCATGTCCCTGGCACGGGAGCAGCACTGGGGTGATGGGAATGAAGCCTGCCTGTGGGCCTCGCCTGACAAGTGACGATCAATGCTGAGGAAACAAGGACAAGGGCCATCTCGCCAGCTGCTTTTAGCTGTTCTGTGCAGATGTGATCAAAGAAAGGGCTTCTTAAAAGCCCTGAGGGTGCACTCCAAGACACCCCTGGGAGGAGGCAGTGGGGACTTGCTGCGCCTCTGGCCTCACCCCAGCACAGGGAAGCTCCTGCCCCCAGACCACAAGGGCCCTGGGATGAACAGGGCAGCGAGTCATCAGTGGTGGTGCCTGCTTGGACAGAGCGTCCAGCTGCCCACCACCCCAATCCAAGGCCTTGGAAGTCCGCGCTCCCAATGGTGACAGTGCGCAAGCAGAAGCCTCTGTGGGCTGAGGGGCACTGACAGGCTCTCACGTGTTGCATCAGTGAGAAATACACAGTGTCAGGAGGGGCCGAGCCGCTGTGCTGGCAAGTGTGGAAAAGCTGTTGGGTGAAGCGTGACCAGAGATAAAAAACAAAGCAAAGGAAGAGGCAGCCAGGGAGTGCCCTGGCCGTCCAGCGGTTAGGATTCTGGGCTTTCACTGCCCGAGTTCAATCCCCAGTTGGGGAAATGAGATCCCACAAGCTGTGTGGATCCGGCCAAAAGAAGTTATTAGAGAAGATTATTATACTTCACTATCAGCTTAGCACTCAACAATATTTACATAGTTTCAGTGTAAAGACCAAATACTAACTTAATGACACTTGTGACGGCTGACCTGAGATGGAGGAAGAGCGTTAGGGAGGTGGGAGAAGAGCAGCAGATGGCTGGTGTCCAGGTGCGACGCAGCAGAAGCACCCGTCGGAAACACGACCGGGTAAACCCGATGGAAACCCGACAGAAACACGACAATATAAACCCGATGGAAACACGACCGGATAAACGCCACGGAAACATGACCAGGTAAACCCGACGGAAACACGACAGAAACACGACCGGATAAACCCGACGAAAACACGACCGGATAAACCCGACGAAAACACGACCGGATAAACCCGATGGAAACTCGACAGAAACACGACCAGGTAAACCCGATGGAAACCCTACAGGAACACGACCGGATAAACCCGACAGAAACACAACTGGGTAAACCCGACAGAAACACGCCTCGATAAACCCGATGGAAACCCGACAAACACAACCAGAGAAACACGACCGGATAAACCCGACGGAAACCCAAAAGGCAGAACTGCTTGGGGAGATGGAGTCATCCCGAGAACAGGATGGGGTGAGCGCAGGAAAACCACGGTGAGCTGTTTGTATTACAGGTTGTGTAATACATCTTGAATTTCTAATCCCCTCACACACCTAACTTAAAAAATAATGAACGATCTTCAGGCCATACTCTATGGTTGCAGTGTAATAAAGTCAGAAACTGACCAACCAGAGATAACCTACAAAGCCTTAAGCCTTTGGAGTTTCTGACCCTCTTTAAACAGCACCTGGGCTAAAGAGGCAGCAACACCTGAAGGTTATGAAACTGTGTCTGCCCCTTGTCGGGTACTCCGGGCCTCAGCCCACAGGGGCCCAGGACCAGTCACAGGGGGGTGACCATCTGTCTCCACATTTTCATTTCAGGTAAGAAGAATGGACAAGTAATGAGTTAATCAACTCAAGATCTTAGAAAATACTAAATTCCTTCCTCCCAGGAGGAAGCGACCTATAAAAAGTAAAATTTAATGAGCCAGAACACATTTTAAAAAATCTGATAAATAAACCCAGTTCTTTGAAAGGAGCCACATAGCCACTGGAGGGCGGAGAGGCCACACAGGCTCTGGTTGTTGCAGGAGAGTCGCGTGGGGCTGGGCCTGGGGGCAGGGGAAGGGTGGCTGGTCAGCAAGCAGACTCGGGCTGCAAGACCAGCCACAGGCCTCTAGGAACTGGGTGCTGACGAGCCTGCCTTGACGGCCTGGGCGATGGCACCCAGGAACCTTCTGCCCATCACGATGCTCATCATCAGCTATACTGTGAACTGAACAGGAAACACTGGCCCAACATCTACGCGACTGAATAAAAGTACAAGGCAATTTAGAAGATTCCAGACAAAAGCCCTCAAATTCAGGGTTTGTTCAGTTTTCTAGAATTCTGCTTATTCTGTTTTAAAAACAAACAGGTAACGAGATGTAATGGGAGAAATTCAGAACAACTAAAGCCTCAATAATTATGTGAACAAGAAAAAAGTCTTCAAAATATATTTTCTTCTTGGTTCCACTAAGTGACAGTCACCAGATTCTGCCAAGTGAGAAAAGAGAAAGACAGGACCCGACACGGTTGTGCGGGGACGCCAACAAGCTGTGTCCACAGTTGTGCGCAGAGCTGAGCGGGCTCCAGGTGAGGACGAAGGTCAGGCAGGTGCTGAACATGGGGTGGAGCCTTTGGTTCCCCCGCCCCAGCCCCTCCCCTGGGCAGCGGGTCTCCCGCACTGTGCTCCCCGTAGCCGGGAGGGGACAGAAAGGAGAGAGCAAGGCCCAGAGCAGCCTGAGGAGGCTCAGGCCAGAGGGGCAGGAGGCGCTGGAACCCCAGCGAGGAGGGCCCTTTCCTGGCCACGCACGGTGAGGACACAGTGGTGCCTCCTGCCTCCCTCCGGGAACCACCAGCTCCTCTGGGTCCACGGTGGCCCCGAGTCACCTGACCCAGGCTCTCAGTCCTTTCCAAGGACACAACCAGACACAAGGCCAGAACCACACAGCCCAGCAGCACATCTCTGGGAGGTCGGAGGGCTGGGACAGGGGAGGCAAGGCTCCCTGGAAGAGCGAGCTCATAGCAGGGTGTCCTCAACTGCCTCTGATCACGGGAATTTAATCACAAGAAACTGTTTTCTGGGACATGGGGCTGGTGTGAGGGCCAGACAAAGCTTGAGCTGGCTGGCAAGGGTCTGGAAACACTTTAGTGGCCTTGCTGTGGCCACAGCAGCTCTGAACTCGAGATTGGCTAATCGCTTCCTGCATGCAGGCTCCACTCCAGCACTGACAGGTTTTAATAAAAACTTTCAATTGGGCCAGTAGAGCCCTCATTAAGCTGTTTTTAAAGCATGAATTTAAGAGAGGTAAGGGTCACAGGGAGCCTTTAATTTGCAACGGCTGGCGGGAAGTGCCGCTGTGACAGGGAACGGGGGTCAAGCATCCAGGCCATATAAACATGCGGCTGTCTGACCAGCCTGGGGGCAGACCTAACAGGCGGGAGTGAGGACGTGAGGGCAGGTGTTGCTCTGCACCAGAGACCCAGCGGCAGGTGACCCAACTCAGCCGGTCCGCAGCCCAGGCTCCCCGCCAGACCCTTGCCCGCCCCCCTCTGGCCTCCCGCACAGCCCACTTGTGTTTAAACACTGCGATTCACCACTTGAGATGCCAGGAGGATCCACTGTGCTCTCAGCTCATGTGCACAACACACGGCACAACTCACGTGGGTCACCCCCATCGGCTCCGTCATGGAAAACACACCAGCTTAAACATTTGTTCTCCAGTAAAGCCTGTTCTCTTATGCTGTGACCTACTACAAGTTGATAAAATATGCCTTTGTAAACAAAGATGAAAACATTTTATCCTTCTCTACTTGATCCTGCCAGAATTCGCTTTCCAGCTGGCTCTCCTGTGGACTTCATGGTTTATCGCAACTGGATTTTAACTAGTTACACCAATCATTGTTTTGTCTCAAAACTGTTTGTGCTCCGTGTCTCCCTGCTGCACGGTGACTCTGTCAGTGGTGCTGGTGGCATTACTTGGATCTTGTCTCTTATGGTACCCACTGTGTAGCCTGGATGCCAACAAACTGAGGACGGCTAAACAGCTTGGGGAAACAGATCACATTTAGGACTCACGTGAAATAATTGTGGTAGTGTGATTCCCAGGCACAGGAAGAAGCAACAAGGGAAAACATTTCCTGGATCATAGTGGTAAGTAATAAGATAGAGGATCCAGAGAATCTTTAATTATCAACAGGGCCTAATCCAGAAATTAGCAGCTGGAGCAGCATATCAACAGCAACTTTCGCCTGACTCAGGACGAGCCTCCAGTATCATGGGACAAAACTTGGTCATGTAATGTCTCCCAAATATTGGTCGAATTCCAGATCAAGAGGAGGAAACTGAGAAATGGAGTATTTCCTGCCAGATCAGTAAACAAAGGCTGTCACAGTCCTCACCGATTGCACCCCTTCAACATGAGCTGGTGAACCCCGAGGATTCTCAGGATGTGGAAACTCGGGACTCTGGCACCAAGAGCTGAGGTGCCCATCAAGGAATGATTCAGTGAGTGCAGACTCATGCGTCTTCCCACACACAGAGAAGCGCTGAACTCGGCATATCTGATTTTCTTTAATTTACAATAATCTTTTGACATTCAGACTCAGTTCAGTTCAGTCGTTTAATTGTGTCTGACTCTTTGTGACCCCATGGACTGCAGCACGCCAGGCCTTCCTGTCCATCACCAACTCCTGGAGCTTACTCAAACTCATGTCCATTGAGTCGGAGATGCCATCCAACCATCTCATCCTCTGTCGTCCCCTTCTCCTCCCGCTTTCGATCTTTCCCAGCATCAGGGTCTTTTCTAAGGAATCAGTTCTTTGCATCAGGTACCCAAAGTATTGGAGTTTCAGCTTCAGCATCAGTCCTTCAGGACTGATCTCCTTTAGGATGGACTGGTTTGATCTTGCAGTCCAAGGGACTCTCCAAGAGTCTTCTCCAACACCACAGTTCAAAAGTATCAATTCTTTGGTGCTCAGTTTTCTTTATGGTCCAATTCTCACATCCATACATGACTACTGGACAAACGATACCTTTGACTAGATGGACCTTTGTTAGCAAAGTAATGTCTCTGCTTTTTAATATGCTGTCTAGGTTGGTCACAGCTTTTCTTCCAAGGAGCAAGCGTCTTTAATTTTATGGCTGCAGTCACCATCTGCAGTGATTTTGGAGCCCCCCAAAATAAAGTCAGCCACTGTTTCCCCATCTATTTGCCATGAAGTGATGGGACTGGATGGCATGATCTTCAGTTTTTGAATGCTGAGTTTTAAGCCAACTTTTTCACTCTCCTTTTTTACTTTCATCAAGAGGCTATTTAGTTCCTCTTCACTTTCTGCCATAAGGATGGTGTCATCTGTGTATCTGAGGTTATTGATATTTCAATTGGCAATCTTGATTCCAGCTTGTGCTTCATCCAGCCCAGCATTTCTCATGATGTACTCTGCATATAAGTTAAATAAGCAAGGTGACAATATACAGCCTTGACGTACTCCTTTTCCTATTTGGAACCAGTCCGTTGTTTATGTCTGGTTCTAACGGTTGCTTCTTGACTTGCATACAGATTTCTCAGGAGGCAGGTAAGGTGGTCTGGTATTCCCATCTCTTGAAGGATTTTCCACTGTGGTGATCCACACAGTCAAAGGCTTTGGTGTAATCAATAAAGCAGAAGTAGATGTTTTTCTGGAACTCTCTTGCTTTTTCTATGATCCAACAGGTGTTGGCAATTTGATCTCTGGTTCCTCTGTCTTTTCTAAATCCAACTTGAACGTCTGTTAAGTTCTTGGTTCACATACTGTTGAAGCCTGGGTTGGAGAATTTTGAACATTACTTTGCTCTCAGGTAAGATGAGTGCAATTGTGTAGCAGTTTAAGCATTCTTTGGCATTGCCCTTCTTTGGGATTGGAATGAAAACTGACCTTTTCCAGTCCTGTGGCCACTGCTGAGTTTTCCAAATTTGCTGGCATATTGAGTGCAGCACTTTCACAGCATCATCTTTCAGGATTTGAAACAGCTCAACTGGAATTCCATCACCTCCACTAGCTTTGTTCGTAGTGATGCTTTCTAAGGCCCACTTGACTTCACATTCCAAGATGTCTGGCTCTAGATTAGTGATCACATCATCATGATTATCTGGGTCATGAAGATCTTTTTTGTACAGTTCTTCTGTGTATTCTTGCCACCTCTTCTTAATATCTTCTGCTTCTGTTAGGTCCATACCATTTCTGTCCTTTATCGAGCCCATCTTTGCATGAAATGTTCCCTTGGTATCTCTAATTTTCTTGAAGAGATTTCTAGTCTTTCCTATTCTATTGTTTTCTTCTATTTCTTTGCATTGATCACTAAGGAAGGCTTCCTTATCTTTCCTTGTTAGTCTTTGGAACTCTGCATTCAGATGGGTATATCTTTCCTTTTCTCCTTTGCCTTTAGCTTCTCTCCTCTTCTCAGCTATACTACCGGCCCTTTGTTGCAAAACTTCTACATAACCTGGCTACTGCCTTGGCCCCCTTGGAGGGGTTCTCTCAGGGTTACTAGAGATGCTGCCTCCTGGGCCTAAGTCCTAAAAACTCCCGCCTGATATAACATGGTTCCCACTTTCAGGCTGTGACTGTCTTTCAGGCCCACATCTTCAGGGTTGTTAGTGTTTTCCTCAGGTGTGTCCACTCTGCAGCAGGCCCATTTCTGTGGGCTGTGCATCTCCAGTATCTTTCATGGTGTCAAACACCGTGTGTAGAGAAACAGCAGCTACTGTGGTAAAAATAATCACCCAGAAACGTGCCCCCTATGTGGGCTGTGGCCTGCGCCGCTGCCCTGAGGACCGCAGGCTGCCCAGTGTCTCAGCATGGCAGTGGCACCGCTGGTTAGTTTACACTTGACTTCCTGCTCCCTGTAAACTTCATTCTTGTCCCTGCTTCTCCGTCCTGCCCTTGTAGATCCCCTGGACAGGCGCTGAGTACTGGTGCTCTGGCTGCAAGTACACTTTTGTAGGGATATAATATCCACCGTTAACTTCTCAAACCTACCTGCAGTTCACACCGAGTTGCTCCACAGAGGAGGGTCCTGCCCCCACCCTGCCTGTCACAGGCATCCTCCTTGCAAGACACGTGGCTACTTTTGCTTTAAAACTTCCTGTACTCTATTTTTAAAATCTGTTTATCTGGCTGCATCAGGGCTTAGTTGCAGCATGCAGGACCTTTGGTGCAGCACACGGACTCTAGTTGCAGTCAGTTCGGTTCAGACGCTCAGTCGTGTCTGACTCTTTGTGACCCCATGGACTGCAGCATGCCAGGCCTCCCTGTCCATCACCATCTCTTGGAGTTTGCTCAGACTCATGTCCACTGAGTCAGTGATACCATCCAACCATCTCATCCTCTGTCATCGCCTTCTCCTGCCTTCAGTCTCTCCAGCATCAGGGTCTTTTCCAGTGAGTCAGCCACGTCAACAGAGAAGGCAATGGCATCCCACTCCAGTACTCTTGCCTGGAAACTCCCATAGACAGAGGAGCCTGGTAGGCTGAAGTCCATGGGGTCGCTGAGTCAGACACGACTGAGCGACTTCACTTTCACTTTTCACTTTCATGCATTGGAGAAGGAAATGGCAACCCACTCCAGTCTTCTTGCCTAGAGAATCCCAGGGATGGCGGAGCCCAGTGGGCTGCCGTCTGTGGGGTTGCACAGAGTCGGACACTGAAGCGACTTAGCAGCAGCAGCCACGTCAAGTGGCCAAAGGATTGGGGCTTCAGGTTCAGCATCAGTCCTTCCAGTTGCATGGGCTTCGTTGCCCCAAGGCATGTGGGATCTTAGTTTCCCAACCAGGAATCAAACCCATGTCCCACACATTGGGAAGGGGATTCTTTACCCCTGGCCCACCAAGAAAACCCCTNTTCAGCATCAGTCCTTCCAGTTGCATGGGCTTCGTTGCCCCAAGGCATGTGGGATCTTAGTTTCCCAACCAGGAATCAAACCCATGTCCCACACATTGGGAAGGGGATTCTTTACCCCTGGCCCACCAAGAAAACCCCTGTCCTGGGTTTTAGAGCAGGAGAGGAGAAAACGCAGGTTTTGTGTCCTGGGCATGGATGGTTCCCCTCCTGCCACCCCTGCCCCTGGACTGCGCCTCCACAAATAGTGCCCCTTGGCCCTCTGCACCTGTCCCCCGAGGTGCAAGGCCCTTTGGAGCTCCCTGTTCCCCTCCTCCAAAGGCTGGGCTCTGCTCCTCAGTCCAGGTCCCTGGCCTGGTGGCTCCTCCTCCTCCATTCATTCCTGACCCCACCCCCTGTATCCAGCCCTACCCGGTGAGCTTTTATTCCAGACATTGTAGTTTTCTCCCCTGCGGCCCTGGTCCTTCATCCCCTTGTGCTCGGGATCCTGCTGTGGGTAAGGGTGTGACGCCCATGGGAGAGCACGTCTGTTGTTTCAACTGTGCGGGCAGCCCCTGGCAGTCCACTCTGGCTGGGCAGCCTCGTGTCCCCTGTACATGCGTGTGCAGGCCTGGGGTCAGCAGGACTGGCTGAGTGCACAGGAGAATCTATGGCTCCTCCTCCAGCTCTGCCCCACACCCAGCTCCTCCTGGATCCTCAGAGCCAAGGAGGATGGGCTTCCCTCAGAGGACCGTATGCCCACGCCAGCCTTCAAGAAGCACTCACACTCATGGAGACCCCACCCAAGTCTCCACCCCGACACCCCTGCCTCCATCCTCACCCAGGGCCTCTGTCCAGTGCCGGCCCCGCCCCACAGCCATTCTTCCCTTGGGAGCCCACTGGACAGAAACCAAAGGGAACCCACACAGAACTGAAGAGAGATGCTGTGTGCTACTTTGTCCCAGTAATGGCTGCGACAGTCCAGGAAACCCATCTTCAGTCCCTGCTTGAGGCCACAAGCTCCAGGTCACCTGTCCTGCTCATCGCAGGTGGTCCTGCTCTGCTGGTGAGGGAGTGAGCTTTGAGGAGTGAAGCTGAAGACACTGACCTCCGACAGAGGCCAGACAGCATGATGGGAGTGGTCCTGGATGCCAAGGTGAGGCCAGCACAGGAGGTCGCCCCCACTACCACCCAGCGCGGGAGGTCGCCACCCCCTCCACCACCCAGTGCAGGCCTCAGGGCCACAGGGAGCCCCTGCTTCTGCTCCCAAGCTCAGAGGATTGGGGTCCAGACTGGCCGCACTCCCCAAGCCCCGCATTTCTGCCAACTTGGGGGCCCGTGGGGTGGCGCGACCCACAGAGCATGGCGGGATCTGCAGTCTCCTGGCAGAAACCCAGGAAGACCCAAGCCCGTGGGGCCCCAGGAATCCTGTGCCTTCTGGGGTGTCTCCATGCACGCTGGGGGGTGAGGGCTGGCATGCAGGGCACTGTGGCCCTCCAGTCACTAGCAGGAACACCAGTGCTGACGTCCTGGACGCCTGCTGGGTGCCCACAGCCAGCATGGGAGGCATGATGGGTGGAGGTGCGAGGTGGCATCTGGCCTCATCTGGCAGAGACCATGGGTGAGGACACAGGCCCGAGGCAGCCGGTGCAGCCACGGGAGACGAGACCCGCCGGCGTGAGCAGCCGACACCCGGATTATGTGACTGCCACTTACCAAAGGAGTACCTGAAAGACAAGAGGAGAAGAGCTGTCACCAAACAGCTTCTAATTAATGCATCGCTTTACCTGCAAAAGAAAGACTAACCCACTGTCTCCAAACAACGGGCACAGGTTACAGAGGTCAGAGGTCACATTACTGAGCCACAAGGAAGAAGGGCCGAGGTGGCAGAGCAGAGCGGAAGCTAGGGGGAGAGCGGCCTTCAGAGGTCAGAGTGGAGGTGAACCTGAGGAAAATCTGCACTCAAGTGTGTGAGTGGAGGGCTCGGTGAGGCGCACCTGCCCTAGGCGTTTGAGTGCAGGTGAGGTGAGGGGAGACCTGCCCTTGTTTACTGAACCTGGGGTACACCTTAGGTCCCCAGGTAACCGTCACTGAGTTTCTTACTGGCCCCACCACACAGTCGCACTGCAGGGTTATGCCCACAGCAGGGGATGAGTAAGTATGTTTGGAAAAGTACATGTAACGCTCTTCACCCCTGAACAACCTGGTGCCAGGTGGGCTGTTGCTTCTGCAGTGGAGTGGTTTTTCTTAGAGGTTTGGTGAGAAGCCTGTGTAGATGGGGCTCATGCAATTCTGATCCCCGTTGAAAGGTCACCTGCGCTTGGTTTCACTGCAGAGATTTCCTTCAAGCACCATGAAAATGTCCTATCCCAGAATCATTCATTTCAAATGACACCCATGACGCTGAGCACAGATTATCAGAAAAGCAGCCCTAAGGGGAGGATGTGTCATACATGCCTTCCCTGAGGGAGTGGGGCCCTAGGGAGCACACACATGTGTGAACCCCAGGTCATGAGAGGGAGTCCCACGATGTAACGTGAGTAGACCCAGGATACTCCGCACACCACGAATCCTCTCAAGTCAACATGACGCCAGCATGCGGACCCTGGGATAAAGGGCAGGACTGCCCGGCTCAGCGAGTGCCCAGGAGTGAGAGGACCAAGCACTGGCCTTGGCTGCACCACGGACAAGCCACATGCCTGTTCGGTGGTGGCAGCCAGACGCAGAGGCCACAGGTGTCCCCAGCAGTGAGAGGCACAGACAGGATACGGAGGGCGGTGCCAAGGGTGAGTGGGGACGCAGGCTGAGGAAACGTTTTAGAGATAGATGGTGGCTATTCTTGCACAAGTTAAATAGTTACACTTTGTGGTGTGTAAATAGAGATACTTTAAGACAAACATTTGTTCGATAAAGTATCGGCACGTGAAAGGACAGGGAGTCTGAGATTTGCAAGCCCCCAGTAAGGGGAGGGCAGGTCCGAGGGGCCCCCAAGTGCCTGTTTCCTACATCAGGCACCTTCCCCCAGAGAAGGTAGGACGCAGACCCCATCAGCCTGGCAACCAGGCATGCGGTGAGGCCAGGGGCCCTTCCTCACCGGGTTGGGGTGCTCATCCATCCAGCCCGAGAGAGGCAGGCTTCCCACAGGGAATACCGCTTGGAGGAGGAAGATAGGAAACGGCTTGAGCTCTCTACTGAGCAGGAGCCTGAGTTTCCACAGTAAACCCTTTACAACAGCCAGTCACACGCTGCCTGATGGAAGAAGTAAGTTCTCCCAATAAGTGACATTGGTGAGCAGAGGAGAGGCAGGGGCTGACTGTCCGAACCTCACAGAATGGACACTACCGGTGTCCCTCAGAACCAGCTGGAGGAGCCTGGGAGCTGACAGGGCAGCTGGCCAGCCCGGCCCCCGCCCACAGCCTGGCCATGAGAGCAGCATCCCTCTGTGGATTCAATGACGGGCCTCTGCTGAGGGCGTTAGGAAATGCCTTCTGGTATCTGCACCTATTCTGAATTTTAAATCTCAAGGCTGCCTGATACAAGATTTTTAAATATAGGTAGTTACATCTAATTATGTGAAAAGATAAAAGGTATTCATTAGACTTTTACAGCTTTTACTATATTTTTAACAGCTTGAACTTATGTTAGAAGAGGTGGCCGTTCACAGAATGAGTTTGGGGGATGGTCTATTGTTCTGGTTTTTAAAGACACTCAGGTGTACCCTATTCTAAGAGATTCCGATTTTGCTCCAAAATGGTTTGTGTTAGCGCCTCACCTCCAACTGTCTGCTAGAGACAACACTGCCACCGCCACCGAAGGTGGCCCACAGCTCACTGACAACTCATCTCCACGGGAAGGAAGGCAGAGAACTGAGGAGGGGGAGCTCCCTGCTCTGCTTCTGTGTATGCAGCCCTTGGCCTCGAGTCACCCAGAGGCCTTTGCGCCAGGTGACTGGAACACTGAACGGGGTTCCTGGCGATGTTTCACTTTGTAGGAAGGCATCAGGGATAAATATTTTATCTGCTTTCCCCTGGCTGGTGGCGGGGGGCGAGGGGGGGCAGCGTTGAATCTGCATAAATTTCCCACTTCCTGCCTGTGCAGAGGAGCACTTCTCCACTCGGGAAGCAGGTGGACGGGAATTTCTAACAAAGCGGGTTCTTTCAGGCTAACCCTGTGAGCGCCCCTGTAGACAGCTGAACAGAAGCAGCACCGGATGGGAAGGCCAGAGGAGCTGAAGCAGCAGCCTGGCCATGTAGCCAGTAGGTGGAAGCCACTCCTCCCCAAGCTGAGGAACACAGGAGTCACCATGGCACAGAAGGCCACGTCCAGAGCTGTTGGCGGGAGCAGAGAAGGCTCGTGTCATGTCCGATGACCACAGGCAGTGGGGAGCCACCATTCCCGCAAGGTCTTGCGGTGTCCCCATGGGGACAGGGCCCCGCTGCACAGCCATGCTGTGGGGATGGCACTATGCTGCTGCTCAGACCTCGAAAAACCATAGCATCAAATCCACTTCTCCACATCAAATCCATCTACACCGGGGCTGCGGGCAGGAGAGCCTGGATGTCTTGGCATCTCAGGCCAAGATAAAGTTTTCCTCCTTAGCAGCCACGTTGCAGGGGTCCCTCCGCACCTCTGCGGCCCTCGGGCACCAGCTCCCGGTCCTTTGAAGTCGATCCTCTGTCCCTTCTGCCAGAGGCAAGTGCCAAGGCGGCTTCCTCTGCAGGAAGGGACTCCCGGAGCGCCCAATCTCGCTCCAAGTTTCCAGAGATAATCCTTTCTTCCTTGTGGGGGCCAGGAAGGTGGGGAGTGGGGAGGGTGGCCACACGCCGCCTTAAGCACAACAAAGAAGCCCTTCAGGATTCCTGCCATGGCCAAGCACAGATAACAGAACCAGAAACCCAGCCTTGGGGGAGCTGACACTAACCGAGAAGCCTGGGGCCGAAGGGACAACTCAGGCTTCCCGTGCATCTGAGCAGGACAGCACTGGGCCGGTCAGTCCCTGCGAGTCCCTCGTGTTTTACAGAGCAGTAGTCCCTGAGCTCTGGCTCTGTGTCTCTTCAGTGTCCCCGATCCCCAGGACACTCAACTCCCCCCATCACACAGTCCCCTAGCACAGGAGGTGGGCAACATGGTCTCAGGTGCAGCCGTGATACTCCCAACAGTATCAAAGTTACTCCCAAAGCAGGAGGCTCCTGGGTTTGGGCTGAATGCGATCAACAGTGCCCCCACAGCCTAAGAAAACAGGTGGTCTTTTCTGAACTAATATAATAAGACAGTTTGCTCACTCTCTCCTGCTGCCAGGAGGCCTTTCTAGGCTCAGCATAACGCCCCTGGGGCCCCAAGTCACCATGCCTGCCTCCCAGGTGTCCCATCCACCCTCTTACCAGATCTGTCCCACGTTGACTAGGGACATGTAGAGGACCCAGAGGGCAGCCATGAGGACCATATTGGCGCAGCCGGAGACCAGGATGAATGAGGAGATGCCTAGCCCGAGGAGAGCCAGGGCGTCCAGGTTGGCATCCATGTGAGACCAGTCCAGCAGCCAGAGGATGGTGGGGGCGTAGCTCAGGGCGTCCCAGCTGACTCGCCCCCCGAAGTGCCGCTGCACGCTCTGCAGGTACGCCCTGCAGGGCAGCAGTCCCCTGTCTCCAATCAGCTGCTTGTTCTGATAGAAGGCCACCAAGAATGCCACAGCTGGAAGGAAGAGAAGACGGAGCAGTGTGAGCAGGAGCACAGCCATCTGCGGACGCTTCCCGGATGTGTGGGGCTCGGCCACGGGAGGAGACTGGGCAGGGTCTGAGCAGCGGTTTGGAATCAAAGTGTGGACTCAAGGAGTCTGAGTGTTTCACAAGTCTCTGGGGAGAAAGTAGAAGATCCGACCCTGAAAAGTCACAGGGCACAGGTATATGTACACATACCTGTGTGTGCTGCTCCTGCTTGTACACGCTGTATATGTGCATATACAACACACACGCATCTATGTGAAATATGTGACTGGCTGCATAAAACAGTTAGGTAACCATCCCAGAATGAACTTTGCTTAAAGAAAATTTACAATAAAACACGTCAGAAACGTAGAAAGGCCTCAAATCTAAACTTCTACTTTAAGAAATCAGAAAAAACAGATTACATATAAAACAAACATCAGAAAAGACATTTTAAAAAAGAGATGACATCAATGAAATTGAGAACAGGAAAAAGAAAATCAAACCATCAAAATCTTATCATTCTTCGATAAGAAGAATATAATTGATAGAAGTCTAGTCAGAATAACCAAGAAAAGGGGAGAAGACACTAATATCAGGGAGGAAAAAAGGGACACTGCTAGAGATTTCACAGACAAAAAAATCATACAGGAATACTACAAACCTTAGATCATAAATTTGATGACTTAGATGAAACAGACCAATTACTTGAAATATATAAACTACCAAAACTCACAAAAGAAGAAATAAAGATAATACATCATAACCACCCAATTTCATCTCAGAAATGCAAGGCTGGTTCAACTCTCAAAGAACAACCAATGTAATCACCATACTAACAAGCTAAATAAGAAAACCATATGATAGTATCAATAGACACACACAAAAGTACACGAAAGAATTTATTCATTCATGATAAAATTTTTTTTTTTAGCAAACTAGGAATAGAAGGCTACTTTATCAGTCTGTAAATGGTGGCTACAAAAAACCTACACCCAAGTTCATACTTAGAGATCAATGGCAATATTTTTCCCTGAAGCCTTGAAACAAAGCAAGGCTCTCTCTTCTCTCATTACTCCTATTAACACTCCATAGGAAATTCTAGCCAGGGCAATGAGGCAAGTATAAAAAATAAGAGTTATATAGATTAGAAAAGAAGGAAGGAAACTATTTCTATTAATAGACTGCCTCCGTAGAAAATCCCCCCAAATCAACCAAAATTGAAAAGAAGAAAAAAAGCCTTCATAGCACTAATAAGTGAGTTTATGAAAGTCATAGAATACAAGATTGACAAACAAAAGTCAACTGTATTACTATATACCAACAATGAACTATTGTAATCTGAATTTTTAAAAAATTACAACAGCCACCAAACACAGGGTCTAGACTAAAAACACTGACAAAATATACACAGAACCTGTATGTGGGAAACTACAAAACATAATGAAAGAAGTCTAAGGAGATCAAAATAAATACAAAGATTCATTGCATTCATGAACTGGAAGAGTCAGCATTATTAAAAAGTCATTTCTCCCCAATTTGATCTATAGATTCAATGCAATCTCAATCAAAACATCCAGTAAAGTCTTCCGTACACACCGACAAGCTGATTCTAAAATGTGTATGTAAAAGTAAAGGAACTAGAATAGCTAAAATAATGCTAATAATGAACAAAGTTCGAGTCCTTATTTTACTCAACTTCAAGACTTACTACAGAGCTACAGTCATCAAGACAGTGTGGAAACGGAAGAGAGTATAGAATCAGTGGAAGAGCGTATAGAACCCAGAAGTAGACCTACCCAAAGGATGCAAAGACAGTTTAATGGAGAAAGACAGTCTTTGCAATAGGTGGTGCTGGGATAACTGGCCATCATATGCAAAAAACAAACAAACAAACAAAATGAACCTTGATATATAACTCACATCTTATACAAAAATTTATTCAAAAAGGACCAGAGACTTAAGTGTAAAACAATAGTATAGAACTTCCAAAAGAAAATATAGAAGAAACTGGATGTGACTTGGGTTTGGCAATAAGTTTTTAGACAAGAACAATCAAACCATGATCCATGAAAGAAAAAGCCAGTAAACTCTACCAAATGAGAAAGTTTTACTCTGTAAAAGATATTTTTAAAACAATGAAAAGACAAGTTGCAGATTAGGAAACATATCTGTAGCTCACATATCTGACGAAAGACTTGCATCCAGAATACTCAAAGTGCCATTAAAACTCACAAGAAAACAGACAACCCAGGTTTTCAAAGGGCAAAAGATCTGAGCAGATGCTGAAAGTCATCTGCTTCACACAGAGGATCCACAGATGGCAAATAAACACATGAAAAGATGCTCAATATCATTTGTTGTTGGGGAAACGCCAATTAAAACCACAATGCAATATCATCACACACCTATCATAACAGCCAAAATCCGAGAAACTGAAAATACCAAATGCTCCAGAGGATTCAGAACAAGAGGAACTCTCATTCCCTGCTGGTGGGACACACACGGTCCAGTCACTCTAGAGGACAGTTTGGCAGTTTCTCATAAAGTTAAACACAGATTTACCAAGAGCCCAGCAATTATACTCTTAGGTATTCACCCAAGTGAACTGAAAACTTAGATTTACACAAAAGCCTACATGTTCATAATTACTAAAACTGGAAACATAGATGTCCCTCAGTGTTGGAATACGTAAACAAACTGTGGTGTGTTAGGGAGCATCGGTGGAATGTTGATTCACTCAACAGCATGGGAGGACCGCCAGGCCGTGTTGCTGAGTAAAGGAAGCAGACCCAAAGGCTCCTGGGGAAGGCGGACCCTGGGACCGAACACAGTCAGAGCGTGCCAGGCACTGGTGTGGGGAGCAGTCGGTGACACGCCCCAGGGGACTCTGAAGGGATGGCACTGTTCTGTCCAGTCCTGGGGTGATGGACGACTATGCATCTGTCAAAACCCATAAAACTGTACATCACAAAACAGGAACCTTATCTAAACTATCAAAACAACCTAGCCAGGACCCCAGGGGATGCCAGGCTAGAGTGCAGAGCAGGACACATGAGTGCAACTCTGTTGCTAACGTACAATGCGGCCAGGCGGCATGGAAGGCAGGAGGGAGGGCTGGCCTAATTAACTTTGGAAATAGTTTTGAGTAAAAACTATGAAATGTAAGGTCAAAGACAAAGGGCTCTGTAGAGAAACACCAAGTCTTAAGTGGGAGTAGGCTCAGACGTGAGGCTCCTGCCCAAGTTCTGGACAAATTCCTCTGGCCCTGCCCAGGCTGCAGACTCCAGGCCTGTGTCTGTGCAGACACCCCCGATGGGCCCAACATGCACCCTGTGGGAACCACCAACCCACTGCGACTCCCAGCTCAGGCCAGAACCTGAAGCTGAACGAGGATCCAGTGGAGAAGATGAGCTCCTCCCCGGCCCCAAGAGGGCTCTCCCCAAACCCACAGCCTGTGCAGTCACCGGAGGACCCCAGAGGAGCCCAGCCTGAGGGGCATTCACCAAACACAGGGCCAGGCCTGCTCAGAACGCCAAGGTCACGAAGAGCAGGGAAGCCTAGAGATGCCGCAGCCCAAAGGGGACAGAGGAGCCGTGACGGCGTTGCAGTGCGGGGACCCGATGGGAAGGGGCGCCAGGGAAAGGCTGGGTTGAGGACCTGAGAAAGGGCTGCCAAGAATGGGGATGGGCCTGTGGGGGGCATGGCTGGCTACAGGGTGTGCTTGCCAGCAGGAGCAGACTGGTGACCCGGGAATCAGGACAGGCGTGGCCCTCCCTTTGCCAGAAGGTGTGAGGTGTTGCCCGGTTTCTGGGACTTAGATTAGGGGCCTTGCAGGTGGGCAGTCTCTGACCTGAGTGTCACACCCAGGGGCTGGGATGCCAAGTGCGGGGGGGGAGGACACAGGTGGAAAAGCGGAAAAGCGTCTTGCAGTGGCACAGAGCAATGACAGAGACTGAAAACAGTCAAGGGAAGTTTATGGAGCATGAGCCGCTCCCGGAAGACAGAGGCCAGAGGTGTTACACACCATCCCCACGGCAGGAGCTCCCAGGGAGACGCACAGACACGCAAGACAACAGCACTAAGAACCCCATCAGGTGTGCAGAGGGTGCAGAAGCTTAAGGCCCATCACTCAGCCTCCTGGTGGGTCACACTCAACATCAGGTGGAAAGTGTGGACCCCACGGCCTCGTGGGAAGTTCCTGGGACTTAAGAGATGCTGAGGTTGCTGGCAGTCCCCAGGAGACCTGCAGCCTTCAGAAGAGACCAACCCAGGGTGCTGCCTACTTGCCAGCCATCTCAACCAGGGACCCTCCTCGCCGAGGATGGTAAACTGGTTCCTTAGGGCGGCTGACAAACTCCAATCCTACTCCACATAGTGAGAAGAGGTAGGTGGAGAAAAATTTCATGCGCCAAAGCAACTCACTCTGTGCTCAGCGCCAGGCTTAAACTATCTTCCTGATCCAGCCGTTCAGAACGGTTTCCTTCAAAGCCAGCCGGGCTCCCTGGAGGCAGAGCTGGTTCTATAAGCTGTGCTCTCTGCGCGAGGCGCCAGCGGGCTTTTCCCACTGTTAACTGCGTCGGTTTAAAGGTCTATTAAAGCCTCGAGGATGAACATTGTCTTGACTTCATCTTTCCCTAAGTGACAGCTCAAACGTTTAGAATGCCTGTTTAATCCCGTGGAGGATAGAGCATAGCAGCAAGAACTATTTTTTACAGTAACTTAGAGCACTGAAGAACAGACGACAGTCGTGGCTGAGTTCCCGCCCCGCTTTGGACCGGGGCCCCGGGTGCCCACTCCGAGTTGGCAGAAGGTCGCCAGGCAGAGAGCGGCACGCGCGCCCCCTTCGAAGGCGTGTGCGGAAGCGACTCAGAAATGACGCGGGGACGCCCGGTGCCCAGCGCCCTCCGGACCCGCTGGGAGCGGGCTGCCCACGGGCCGAGGCCACTCTGCCGGTGGCCGTCCCCAGCCCCGCCGGCCCCGCGCTACCACGTTCGCTCGCGAAGCTGTTTGGCGTCGGGTGCCACTGCTGGTCTCGAGGGTTTGCGCCCCACCGCGTGTGGGCCCGGGGCGGGGCGCGCACACACGCTGGGGGTCTCCGGGCGCCCAGCCGTACTCTGGGGGCTGCCCGGTGGGCGAGGCCGGCGCGGGTGAGTCCACACTTGCTGCCCCGGGACCAAAGCAGCGGGGCCGCAGTCACCGCCTCGGCTCTGGTCAGTGCGGGATCGGCGGGGGGACCCCGGGGCTCGGCCGCGAACACGCCTCGGGGGCGCCCTGGGCGTGGCGGACGCGGCGCGCGCGGAGGGGCCACACTAGGGGCCTGGCCCCGCGGACTCACAATAAACGAAAGCGAGGGCCCTCAGGAGCACGATCCTGGTCAGCCAGAAAGTGCCCGCGCGGAGGCGGGCCGGGCGGCCCTTGAGGTCGCGCCCCTGCCCCGGCGAAGCCTCGGGCTCCGGGTCCCCTGCCCCGGCCTTGCGTCTCCTCANAACAAGACTAACATACTAGCAATCAGATCCCAGAAAAAGGAAAGATAAAAAAGAGGAAGAAAAACGACTTAAAATAATGGGAAAATGTTACCTAAATTTTATGAAAAACAGTTTATAGATCCTAAAAGCTCAGCAAACCCCCCAACTGGACAAACACAAAGAAAAATACACTTAGGCACATTATAATAAAAAAGCTGAAAATCAAAGATAGAAAGAAAATCTTAAAAGTATTAAGAAAAAAGAGACCAAAAAAAATAGACATATTATTAAAAAGAGAACATTGACATGGATGATGGTAGACTACTTACTAGAAACAATGGAGATAATAATATCAATTTTACATAAAAAGTAAAAGCCACTCAGTTGTGTCCAACTCTTTGTAACCCCATGGACTGTATGTATAGTCCATGGAATTCTCCAGGCAAGAATACTGGAGTGGGTAGCCTATCACTTTTCCAGTTGATCTTCCTGACCCAGGAATAGAACCAAGGTCTCCTAGCTGAGCTATCAGGGGAAGCCCTGAGAAGTTCAATTTTATATAAGTTCTATCAAAAAAGTGTATACTCATCCAACCACTGCAATAATCCAAGGAATTGAAATAAAAGGCAAAAAAAAACTTGAAAAGAAAAGGAAACTNCAGGCTCGCCGGCCGCGGGGCGAGCTCCTGACCGGTTGCCGAGCGCTACCCCCGGCCCCGAAGCGTGAGCGCGTGGGAGCCTGGAGAGCTGCGCACCACCCCCGCACCCGCCTGTTCATTCACTGCCTCGGCCACCGTTGCAGGGCCTCCTGGGCAGTCCCCTGCCTCGGCGCCCGCCCTCCGGGACCCTCACGGTAGAGGGGCAGAAAGACACTTCAGAAGCAGAAATGCAACGTGGGAAAGGTGATTGGAAAGCACGAATCTGACCGCAGGCCTGGTCCGCGTCCTCAGTGGCTGAGATGTGGGCATCGGAGACCGCCGGTGGGTCCTGCGCTCCCTCCGCGGGCCCTGGCTATGTGCGGACGACTGGAGCAGCTGCTTCGCCCCAGAGCTCCAGGGGTGGGTACAGGTGCGGCACAGGCGTCTCCTGCCCAGCGCCCCATCTCTGCTGTCTGAGGAGGGCGCTAGCGAGACCCTGACACAGATAGTGAGGGACAGTGTGGGCTGCGGCTGGCCCTAATAATCTCAGACTCTCCAGCTTCCTTGCCCTCCCCCCGGCCCCAAGCCCACAGCTCTGAACTGGACAGCAAAGCCCCCTTAGACAGTCAGCGCTCTTACTGGCCCTCCAGCCACAGGGGACAGTGGTGGGCTGAGGATTCAGAGGGAAGAACTTACTGACCAGTGAATGACCCAAGCATCACCCCAGTGAGGACACCAGCAATGCCACCTTCTGAGGACACAGGAGAGGTGCCTCTGAGCAGGTGGAGTCGCAGGCATTCCTCACAGCAAACAAGAGGTGTGCGAAAGGGCAGGCATAGAGCCATTGGGGTTACTGGGTAAACTGTGGAACACTTGAAAGGAAATGATTGAGACAGGTGTGGGTTTTTCTTATTCACTTGTTAGAGCTCTTTATGTATTAAAGATCCTCTTTAGGGCTTCCAGGGCAAGGCTATGGTTTTTCCTGTGGTCATGTATGGATGTGAGAGTTGGACTGTGAAGAAGGCTGAGCGCCGAAGAATTGATGCTTTTGAACTGTGATGTTGGAGAAGACTCTTGAGAGTCCCTTGGACTGCAAGGAGATCCAACCAGTCCATTCTGAAGGAGATCAGCCCTGGGATTTCTTTGGAAGGAATGATGCTAAAGCTGAACCTCCAGTACTTTGGCC
>SJYV01047353.1:323945-354366 GCA_006410875.1 Neotragus pygmaeus
GGATCTCCCCTCCAGGCGAGATGAGCCCCTTGTCCTCTGAGGCACCTCTCGGCAAGTCACTCCATCCCTCAAGAACATCGAAGGGTTCCTTCGGCAGGGGCGGGGGCGGGCAATGTCTTCAGGGGGCGACTTAGGGCCACCAGGCACCGGGCAAGCCCTCACGCCCTGTGTGGACGGCCTCCATGGACACATTACAGCAGGCTTCATGGAAAACCCGTGCTGACCAAGACCCAGTCTGGACGTGACAAAGCCAGCAGTGCCAAGTACCACCCCCTCACCCTGGGGCCAGTGTAGACCCGAAACAGGGCAGACGAGGTGCTCTGCCAGGCGCTTAGGGTGAGGGTTCCTTCTCGAGGAAGAAGGCGTGTAGCCACACTCTGCCCCAAACTCAGGCCCCTGGCCCTGATAGGGCGTGGGGGCCCTCCAAGGAGAAAAGCCATGGAGGGAAGGAGCAGAAGGCAGAAAGACACCTGGGGCCGTGGCCCCGCTGCCACCGAGGACGGTCCTGCAGCAGGGAGCAGCGCCACGGCCTGGCCCCAAGGGCCCAGCGCGTCCACCCCGGACCACGTGCCGGGTACCCAGGCTCTGAGGCTGTTCTCTCGCGTGCCTCTTCCAGCTGGTTCCAGCCCCACCTGTAAGATGGAAGTGACACCCTGACGTGCTGGGCAGAACCAGCGAGTTTGGGGCCTGAGCGGACGCTTGAGAGTGGCCCCTGGAGCCATTACCACCTCCAGTCACACCATATGGCACCGTGCTCATCGGCAGAATAAGGCAGGTTTGCTTCAAAAAAATCAAGTGAAAATGAAATGGGCAGAGAATGTGCATTCCAAGGCGGGGGGCCTGGGATGCCCGCTCCCAGCCCCCGCCTCTGGGACCCGTCCTGCTGCTCTGAGTGCCTGCAGAGAGGTCGCCGTGCCGGGAGCTGGAAGCTCTGCCCTCTGCGCCCATGACCATGGGGTGGCGATGGCCTTGCCAAGGTGCCCTGAGGATGCACTCAGAGAGGCCGGGGCCAGCGTGTGGACAAACAGGACCAGAGCCCTCTAGCCCCCTCCTGTGGACGGACTCGTCCTGGGCCCCTGGGGTCTTCCCTCCCCTCATCTCCCCCAGGTGCCCAGTGACTTTTTCAGCTCAGCCCCAGACCAGCTGGTGGAGGCCAGGGCGCCTTCCTGCCTCCCTCCCGGGCGGACTGTCCCAGGATGGGAGGGCCGGGGCGGGGGGGGCGGTCTGGTGAGCCGTAGACGTCTCCCTGCGCCCCCCTCTCTTCAGCCCCTGTTGTCCCTGGGGGTGCTGAGGCCAGAAAATGGGGGGCTCGGGGCTCAAGCTGACCTGGGAAAGCCCCAGGTCCCTGGACAGACCTCTTCGCGAGGCCCCTCCCCGGGTCAGCTCGGCCCTGCTCACCCACTCCCAGGCCAGGGCGCCCCCCGCGGGACCCCGCAAAGGGTTAAGGTGTGGAGGCCGGGTGGAGCGCAGCCGGGCTGGTGCGGGGCCAAGAGCAGGCGAAGGCGCTGCATTTTAATGAATCATTATTGCCGGGAGGCCTTTGTCTTGCTTTATCCGGTGCACAATAAAAGAATTAATTAGACAGAAAATGGCAGGGCAAGGAACTGACAAGTCATTAAGGGCTGCTGAATGACCGATGAGATGCACGCAGGGGTGGATTTCAGCTCCGGAATCATAATGGCCGGGCGGGTGCTTTGTATGCACGACCAGCCGGCCTGGGCGGCATTGTGGGCCCTGCCATGGTGGCCACGCGGGTAGTGGGAATCGGCTGACAAAATCGATGTATTAATTTTTGTGTGCAGACACAGCGTAAATATTTGGCGGCAGAGGGGACTTTGGGGTGGGCGTCCTGGCCTCCAGACTCAACTCCCGGCTCAGGGGACAGAGGCCAGCAGAGGGGGTGGCCCCCACTCCCTGCACTGTGAGAAGCAGAAGGTGGGGGTGGGGGAGAAGGAGAAAGACTGAGAGGAGAGGAAAGAGGAGGAGACAGGTGAGGAGAGGAGGGGGGAAAAGACCGGAGAGGGGGCGAGCGCGGAGGGGAGAGGGAGCCTGGAAAACCCAGAAGCAGCTCTCCCGAGAGCCAGGCTCCACCAGCGCCTGCTGCCGCTGTCATGGTTATTCAGACGTCACCAGGGAAAAAAAGTGCCACCTACAGATCCAGCTCTCCCACTCAGAAAAGCTGAGCTGCTCCAGGAGGGCAAAGCAGACAGCCTGCTAGTTAGGAGTGCACCGGGGAGGGTAGGGGGAAGCTGGCCGCCGCTCCGTGCACCCGGGCCCCAGGGGGCTGGAGCTGGTAATTGCTAGAAGTGCCCTGCTCCTTCACAGAATGGCCTGTGCCTCGTGAGGTGTCTTCTCAGGGGTGAGGAAAGGGGTCTCCAGCGCAGGTGATGGGAGTGTGGGGGGCCAGAAGTATTTGTCCCCTGGATGTTAAGGGACAGGTGGCACCACCCTGGGACCGCTTGCCCAGCTCGTGATCCAGCTGACGGATGAGAGCCCAAGGCTGCGTCCCTGGTCTCAGCACTCAAGCCCAGGCCGGGGGCGCTCCTGGGCTCCTGAGACCTCCACAGGAGGGAGGGTCAGCCCCCTGCTGCACCCCCTGCCCCCGCACAGGCGGAGGTGGGGTGCCGGCTGCCTCTGAGGGTTGGGGCTCTGCCAGATCAGGGCTGCACGGAGCAGAGGCCACACCTGCTTCCAGATGACCTGGTCCTGTTGGCGGCAGGGCCTCTGGACAACCCCCCCCCACCAACAACAGTCGTGTCATATGTGTGTCCTCTCTGACACATGAGTGTGGGACTGAGGTGGCCTGGACCCTCTGGGCATCACCCCCAAAAGGTGGCCTCCTCTCCCTTCTCCCCCCTTTCTGGGGCCACTGGGGTCCTCTGAGAAACCCGCTCACTGAAGAAGGGGGAGGGAGGGAAGAGATGAACGTGGAGAGGGCCTGGGTGACCCTGGCGCTAGAAACCGGAGGCATCTACCTTCCCCAGACAGGAAGATAGGGTCATCATGGCAGGGTCCGGTGCCTGGCGTCGGGGAGCTTGCCCCTCACCCCTACCCAGGGCCTCTCTGGCCTCTGCGGTCCTGCTATAAAATGAGAAGGATGGCGTGGACCACCCCAGGAACAGGGCTCAGGGGCATGGGAGATGCACGTGGACAGTCCTGCTTAGCACAGGACTGGGTTCAGAGCAGCCACTAAACACATCCCCCAGAGTGGATCTGAGCTGAAGTTAGGATGACACCTCAGCCAGGGGGTCAGCCTGCTGGGCAGGGCTGGCCCTGTAAATGGTACCACCCTATGCACACTCACTCAGTGCCAGGGGCCCATCTGGCTGGTTCTTTTCTTGCTGGGCATGAGTGGGCAGCAGCACTGAGGAGACACAGCGCCAAGTCATGCGTGGGGCAGGTAGAAATCTCCGGGCCAGGATTCACAGCTCTGGGTCCCAACTCATCCCGGTTTCTCCCAACACTGACTGTCACGTGTCCGAGGAGGCTCTCTGTCCCTGGAGAACCTGAATGATGGTCACCCAATAGACAGATGTGGGAGCTCACACACTGCCCTGCTACGGAAAACACACACTTCGGGGTGTGGATGGGGGCAAGGGGAGGGGTAACCCCATCCCAACACGGGCAGTGAGCCCCTGGGTGGCCTTACGAGCTCAACAGGGTCAGAGCCTTGGCTGTGCTTGAACTTCACCTTTGACCTAGGCTGTTCTGGGCACAGACCAAATGCTCAGGGAGTGTTTGCTGACTGAATCCGTGAATGAATGGAGGAAGATGGGGCAAGTCTCAGTTCTCCAAAGCCTGAAGCCAGATGAATGCCCAGTGGCCCCAGAAGGGGGCTGTTTCTCTTTCAATACTTCTCAGACAACGGCTCCCTGTACAGGCCTAGCAGGGAGTGAAAAGGGGTGGCTAATGGGGCCGGAGACACAAAGGAACCCCGGGAACCCTGCACATCCCTGAGTGGTAGGCTGGTGGTCCATGCACAGTGGTTGTTGGGGGGGGCGGGGGGCTGGCCTGCTCTGAGCTGTTTAACAGAGAATGGTGAGGAACACTGATGATCAAGACCTCGAATGATNCCCCGGGAACCCTGCACATCCCTGAGTGGTAGGCTGGTGGTCCATGCACAGTGGTTGTTGTGGGGGGCGGGGGGCTGGCCTGCTCTGAGCTGTTTAACAGAGAATGGTGAGGAACACTGATGATCAAGACCTCGAATGATCAAGAGACATCTGAAGCACGTGCTGAGCTCCCTTCTCCAGAAGGCATGGCGGGGCGGGGGCGGGGAGGGCACCTGCCAGAATGGCCAACATTTGCAGAAGGGAAAACATGAAGCGCTGGAGAGGACTGGGGACCGGGGCCTCATCCCTTGAAATGGGCTCCATCCTCCCGCAGCGAGCCTGTGGCGTGGCAGCCCGCTCCAAGCACGTGCACACTCAGGAAAGCACTCATGCTAACGAGAAAGACAGGGAGCTTCCCACATGCCCTTCAAGTAAAGAAGGGAATGTCTTTCCACACGCTGTGGTCCACCGCAGCCAGGAGAAGGAGTCGGGCTCCTCTGGGGCGGGCCCCCAGAGGCAGGTATCTCGCAAGACTCCATTTACTTCCAGGATGAGGGTTTTTGCTTTCTTGTTTTTAAAGGCAGGGCAGTGAGAAATACACAGAGAAGGATTTCTTCCAAGATCAACCCCAAATTCTGCTGACCTCTCTATGGGAAATGGGGTCTCTGGAAATTTTTCTTCCCAGAGTGGGGGAACCCACATCCCTAAGCCTCCACATTCTGGAAGGTTCCACTCTACNACACACACACACACACACACACACACACACACACACACACACACACACACGTCTTTGTGTGTCTATTCTATTGGATTTTGCCTTCCTGTAGATTTTTTAAAATTTCCACATAAAGTATCTTCCTGTCCAAAATTTCTAAAGCATCTAGTAAAATTACATGGCTAGAAGTTTTACAACGAAATAGAAAAGAGAGAGGCAGAGAACTATAGCCATTAGTAAAAAGAGAAGAACTTCTTCCTTTTATTTCTGCCTATTAGATATATGTTCTGAAGGAATAGTGTTCAACCTGAGTGCAAGACAGGGTACGAGGAAGCTGTGTGTTAAAAAAAGAGAACTGAAAGTCTGGGTCAGAGAAACTGACATTGACCAAACTTATGGCCTTCAACCACCTTATCTCAAATGCCTTTCTCAAGTCTAAAGTGTTGAGCTAAAACCAACATACATCTTCAAAATCATTTTAAATTTTTATAGATTTTTTTCTATGGTGAGCCAGAACAAAAGTCTTCCTGCCAACATAAAACAGTTCTACAGGTATAAAAGGTATACACATTCTAGTTCACAAATATCTACTGGATACAAGCTTTGCAGTTCACAGGTTTAAGTCTTTGGTTGAGAGCTCAGGATTCCACTCAGTCTTTCCAGCAGAAGCAAATGGACTCTGTCCATGGAGTCTTCAACCGTCCAAAGTGTACTTGAACCAACTCATTTGTGATTACATTTATTTTATAATTCAGAATTTGAATCTTCATTATTTAGTCTTTCAAGTTTATTTCCAAGGGCTTTAATGATTGCTTCCCACTTAAAATGAGCTAATATCCATAAATATAATTTAAAATTGGGATATTAAATTATACAATATAAAATCTGGGGTGTGTTTACATATAACAATTGAATTGACAATTTTCATAGAACTTATTAGTTAAAAATAAAGATCATTTATTTTTTCCTAAATGAAATAGTCTCTTAATTGAGTTGATTGATTAAAGCAGTGTTTTTATACAACGTTTTTCCAGTTATTGCATATATTAAAAGTGCTCAATTTAATAATATACCATTATTTTACCTTAGAAGTCTGGAATTATTTTTACATTTTAAGAAATAAGAAAAACAACAACTAGATAGAGATACATGGCAAAGTGTGGGTTCATGATTGATTTTTACTAAGAGCAAATGCCAAAACAGAACTAAAATTCTGGTGATATATCAACATTTGCAAACTGATCTACATATTCATAGATAAGAGTAGACTACAATATTCAATAAAACTTCTTTTCTATATAGCCACTTTGCTCTTAAGCCTCTGGCCGTGGTATTTATTTTATATTGTTTAATGATATGCTTTCTAGTAGTTAAGAGAAATCCCAGCAAGGATATTCTGTAGGTGTCCATTCTACACCATATTTCTACAATTATATTCATTATAGGCAAAATACCTTTACTTTCAATGAAAAACTTCCTTTTTGGAAAATAGGAGATACTAATTCAATATATGCTGGTTAGGTTACCCAACTTGTGCTTTTATTTTTTTCCCATTGATATTATCCTAACTTTCTTGGGTAGTTTCAGAGATTTTAACTTTATCAAAACACATCAAGTTTAAATAGAAAAATGTATCATCAGTACCTTCTTGAATGGATTGATGAAGAGCATTTGAGTATATTAAAAATAGTTTATCTTTCATATTTACTTGGGAATCAAATCAAGATGGATTAGTCAGTGTCACTTTCATTGAAAACTATGTACTATTACTCAAAACAAATGAGAGCCAGAGACGTCACAAATGACAGAGAATTTGAGGATGGGGGATAAAATAGAAAGTCCCACTGAAGAGGGATGACGGAGAGATTTTCCCTATCTCAATTCCTCTCCTGATACATGATTATGGAGGAAATAGTCTGGACTATTTATCGCCTCCACCTAGCTCCTCAACTCAAATTGACTCAGAGCATGAGAGTGTCAACAAGGGTGGCACTTTATTTTGCTACTGGCTTCATCTTAGATTCAGAGTTTGGCATGACTGTAGTTTCAAGCTTGCCAGCAGCTGTAGAGATTTTATCCTACTTTATTTCCAAACATTCTAAAGATGTGGTATCATTTATAACGTTAAGCACTGAAGTTATAAATATCAAATGATTGACATATCAATAACTTTAGGAAGGGATGTATTTCTACATGCCACATTACATGAACACTGAACAAGTTTACTATGCCAACTAATCAAATGGGAGTGAGAGAGAGGTGTTCTTGACCTTTTCCAGGTTCATAGTTATACTATTGTTCACACTTAGTGAGGGTTTCTCTTTAGCAAGTATCTGAAAATGGGACTTATTTTTACAGTTGCTTAAAACATTCTTTTTGGAAAACAGAACTGTCTATATGTACGTACTGCAGGTGCAATCTGAGGCAATATGATTTTTAAAAGCATTTTTTCTTTCACTTTAGTAACCAAAGTTACAAAAAAACACATTGGCAACATGCATTTAATGTGAATAGTAATTCCTTAGGTATGTGGAAACAAAATATATTTTATAATTAAAAACTCAGAAATTAATGTGGTGATAGAATTTAAAATTTTCTTCTTAAAATTTAAGTTATTTTTAGAATTTAAATATTTAGAATATAAATGTAGTCCTTAGTTAAAAAAAGGAAGCTGCTATTTCTGGATGAATCAGTCTACAAAGACACAATTATGTGACAAACATAGTAAATGAATAAATTAAAGATCCAGAGTGAGAACACCATCTTAAAACACAGAAACCAAAGAGAAAGATATTCAAAAGCCATGTTAAAAACTATAAAGAACAAAGTGCCTTACAAGTCTGAATTTTGAAACTCCTCAGTTCAGTTCATTTTTACCTAGACTCCATAGTTGTATCTACTCATATTTATAGTTCTGTATATTTTAAAAATTACATCCCATTTCTTCAATATTGTATAAAGGAAGGTGTAAAAACTAGAAATGAATGTTAAATATGAAATTTCAAGACATCATTTAGCAGGAAGTGTATCTGATTTCTAGTAATATTCAACAGAATTTCTCAAATGCAGTAAGTGTTGCAGCATAGCAGGATGTTAATGGGACAATTTATTAACATATAAATGAAACAAAATCTACTGGAACTTACAAAATATTCTACATAAATATATAAAGTAATATTTTGCTAATTGTTTTCAATGGTATTCTACTTTGATCTATGAAAATACTTCAATATACTTGCTTTTTCTGTATTTTTCGAGCATGATAATGATGTTCTAGAAGATACCTAGCTTAGCAGCCTAGTCCCTCTTTAGAATTTGTTACTATTTTTATCTACAGATTACAGTTTGCATTTTGAGTATCTGAATTTTGGAAAATAAAGTATTAGATTGTTTCCAAAACAGTGTATAATTTTGATTTTGGTTAAAAAAAATGGTCATAAAAACACAGGTGACTAAAGTTAATAAATAATATAAACAGTCATCTCAATATAGACTATCAATGTAAAAATGCCTTTTTTTTGTTTGTAATGAATGCTCATTAATTCATTCAACAAATAGTTGACTGTTATACTAAAATTTTAGATATAACAATAAATGAAAAGGCACACTGGCNGCCCGGTGGGCGGGGCCGGCGGGGCCAGGGAAGGAGGTGTGTGTGGAGGGGGTGAGTCCAGAGGGAGAGCCCAGCGGGCACCCCGCAGGCCTGCACCCAAGACAGAGATGGAGGAGCAGGAAGCCAGCTGGCTCAGCTGGAGCCAGAATGGTCATTTCCGCTTCCCAGGAGACCTAAGGGGACTGAGAGGGCTACCTGTTTGTTTTCAGCATCTGGGAGGAAGGGTGGGACTCAGTCCTGCCCACAGGCCATGAGCCTCGGGAGGGCACCGGGGAGCCCACTGTGGTTGTTGCTGACCTCAGCACCTCATGCAGGCACGTGAGCTGACCATCGGGGTGGGCCAGGGACAGCATCTGGGTGGGAGGTCCGTGAGCTCTGGCCACCGCCCCTCGGGACATCACTCAGACTTCCTGCCTGGCAGGGGTCTGCCTGCTCTGTCGATGGAGAATGGGGTCTCACATCACAAAGTGCCTGGTGAGGCCTCTTGAGTTGCCCTTCAGCTGATGTAAGTTCAGGGGACTGATCCTGGGAGAAGGAGGGCTTTTCTTGGGACCTTAGTCCTGGGAGCCCACCGGATTCCCCAATTACTCCTGTGGGCTTCCAAGAGCCTGGCCTGGGACAGTCTGCAGGAGCCCCTGGGGACCCCAACATAGACTCTGGGTGGCTAGACCCTTCCTGCTGTCTTTGGACTTGGGATCCTCCAGCCGAAGGTGTACACAAGCGACACCTCCTGAGCTCAGATGAGACAAGAGTGGGCACAGGCCCTTGGGGGGCCTCCCCCTGTCCTCACGCCCGGCTGCCCTGGCATCCTGCCTGTGCCGGGCAGCTCACCACCTGGCTAGGCTGTCCCAGGCCGGCGGCGGCAGCTCGACCCCAGCCTGACCTCCCGGAAGCCCCATGGGGTCAGCTCCTTCCCTGCCCCAGTTTCTCAGTGACCTCGATAAGTGGCTGGTCTGAGCTCAGCCGCTGGCTCTGTCTGAGTGGGTCTGGAGGAGCCCCAGGCCCCGGGGAGGGGCTGCCTGTTGACAGCTCCCCCTGTGATGGCTGCGTCTGGCTGAGAAGTAGCGAGGGGCTCTCGGGCCGCAGGGGCTGAGTTTGGGGGTCTGGCTGCCCCAGAAAATCAAAACCACATTTTCTCTCCTGGAGCTTCTCAGAGTGCTTTAAACCAGGCTCGGAAAACTCATTTGGACAGATGCTGTTTCCACCCAGGAGGGTCTGATTTTCCTCGGAATGCCAGCAGGATGGTCAGCTGGAAGCCGAGCTCAGGAGAGCAGAGAGGGACGCTGGACCTTGGGCGGGCTGGGGGCTCGCCTCCTAGCTCTGCTCACGGCCGGCCGGCCAGCCTTGGACATGGTTCTCAGCCTATTTGGGCGCTGCTCCTCACCTGGGGGCTCCGTGGAAATCAGGTGACAGGACACAGGCAGCCCCTTTACGCCGGCCTCAGAGCCTGCTTCTGGAATGACCGGGGTTGCCCTTCGGTGGAGACAGCAGGGATGTGTGACTTCTGCAGGCAGAGAATTGGTGTCTCTGCATAGAGGAGCAGCCGGTACAGCCCCCAGGACCCCGATACACCATGTGTGTGTGTGTGTGTGTGTGTGCGCCCAGTCACTCAGTTGTGTCCCACTCTTAGAGACTGTTGCCCACCAGGCTTCTCTGTCCATGGGATCCTCCAGGCAAGAACACTGGAGTGGGTTCCTGTGCCCTCCTCCAGGGGATCTTTCCCACCCAGGGACTGAACCCTCATCTCCTGCATCTCCTCCATTGCAGGCAGATTGTTTACCACTGAGCCACCTGGGAAGCCCTGATACGCCTCACCGGGGGCTGATTAAAATGATTCCAATCCAACCTGTTCTTGGAGAGCCCGTGCGGAGGATAAACAGGTGCGAGGCCGACCCCTGGTGCACGCCGGCCAGGTTTGTGGGCCAGGACCGCGCAGGGAGGCTCGGCCGTGCACACTGCCGTGGCCCTGGGACAGCGGATGACACCAGCCAGGCCAAGGGGGGGACGTGTGGCCCCCCGCACGCAGAGCCTCACTTGGCCCCGAACGGGAAGGGAGCGCGGGCGCTTGCTATGGTAGGAGCGTGCCTAGAAATACATGATGCTGAGCGAGAGAAGCCAGACGCAGAAGGCCGCACGGTAAGAGATCCCCAAAGGTGGAACGTCCAGGGTGGGCAGAGCCGCAGAGTTGGTCCGTGGTCCCCGGGGGCTAGGCAGGGCATGAATGTCCTGGAGCTACATGGAGGTGGTGGTCGCATCACGTCAAGAATGTTCATTGTAAATGGTTAATTTTGTGTTACGGGAATCTCACCTCGATAAATTAGAAAGATCCGTGGCAGCCAAGATGACTCAGGTGTGGGGCTGACTCACCCAGACCGTTTGCACTGTGGTTGCTTAAAGACAGATCTGAACTTTTCCACAAACTGAAAGACCCAAGTGAGGTTGCTTGGGCTGGGGAGGAGAGAAGCACCCTGGCTGAGCAGGGGCCCAGCTGGCCTGACGCAGGGGTTTCTCCAAGGTAGGAGGGAACTGGAGCATAAGTGTTCTATCCCCAAGCAGTGGACGCAGACTGGGCCACCCCAGGGCAGGGGCGGCTTTGAGAAGTGAGTCTTTGTCGGAGCTGGGCCCAGCAGGAGGAGCTGAGGGCCTGGGCCAGGCCAGGGTTGTGGAGAAGCCAGCGTGGAGAGGGGGCTGCAGAGGCGCACGAGGGGCCTGGCCTCTCTGGGTTTGGCCAGTGCTCTGGGATCCTGCCCAGCACCAAGGATGCGGCTGAGAGTGTGGGTCTGGGGCCGGACCAGTCCCTTACCCTGGAGTCTCCATGTCCAGCCCCGAGGGCCTTGGGCACACCTGCGCCCACGTTCGTCCGCGTGTCCCATGGGTCCCAGAGCTCACTCCCCGAGTCGCATACTCTCTGGGGCAGGGGTGGGCCCCAGGGAGACTTCCTAGGCTTCACGGAAAGTGCTGCCGGTGGCAGGAGTCTGAGACGCGCCCCTCGCACTGCCCAGCGGGGCTAGAAGCCCAGACACGGGCCCAGAAGGTGCTGCAGTGGCCCTTGGTCACCCGGGGCCCCGCTCGCCCGGCTCCCCAGACAGCAGCACGTGGCAACCTCCCGCCAAGGGCCCCACGCAGAGCGTCCCCTCCCACCACATGTAACAGTAATACCTCAGTAACAGGCAGAGGCCGGTGCAACTCCATGGGGGGAGGCCTTGGTCCCCTGGAAAGTGCTGGCCCCAGGCAGTGGCCCCTGGAAGCCCAGAGCCCGTGACATCTTGGGAGGCCGTCCTCCTCTGTGGTGTACAGGCCGGGCCTGTGTGTCAGGGGTGGGCAGAGGCAGCAGCCCTCCTGGGGAGAAGCGGCTTCCTAGGGCATGGGTCACTCACAGCCATCTGCGTGCAGCCTCTGGCAGGAACCACGTGCCGTCCACCTGCCTCTGCACCTGGATGTGATTTCCTGATCTGTGATGGTGATGACAGGTGCCCCAGACACCTCTCCCTGTGACCTCCAGGTGGCGGGGATGCTGGTTACACCCACTTTACAGATGGGAATACTGAGGCTCAGAGAAGGGTGGCACCTGGCGCAGGCCCTAGGAATCCTCGGGGGTACAGAGTGAGTTGAGAGTCATCTCCAGTCTCTCCCTCACCCTGTGGTCCTGCCTGTTCCCTGGGATTCCCATAGCAGAGGCCCGGGACCCCTGGACAAGCAAGCGTGTCCCCATGTCCACAGGGTGGGGGATCCTGGTGCCCTGTAGGGCTGAGGGGGTAACATGCCTGCACAGCTCTGAGTACCCAGGAGGTGAAGACTTATTTATCTACGGCTGTGCTGGGTCCTTGTTGCTATGCTGCTGTGCGGGGTTTTCTCTAGTTGTGGTGAGCGGGGTGGGCGGGGGTGGCTCTCATTGCTGTGGTTTTTCTTGCTAAGCAGGGGCTCTAGAGCGCAGGCTAGGAAGTTGTGGTGCATGGGTTTAGTTGCTCTGCAGCAGGTAGATCTTCCCAGACCGGGGATCAAATTGGTGGGATCGAATTGGGATCCGCCTGCATTGGCAGGCGGATTCCTAACCATGGGACCACCAGGGAAGTCCTCGAGACGTGACTTGTTTTCGTTGCCCCCAGGTGACTGTCAGAGACAGAAGCGCTCGTGGGCAGGGCGTGTCCCTCAAGTTCCTGGTTAATCCCTGGCTCCCGTTCCCCAAGGACGTGACTGTGTTTGGAGAACGGGCCCTTTAGAGAGGTGGAGAAGGTATATTGGGGCTGTTAGGGGGACCCTAATCCACATAACCAGTGTCCTTCGGAGGTCAGGACACAGAAGGGCACAGGGGAGACCCCAGGGACCCGGGGAGAAGGCGGCCGTGTGCTCACTGAGGACAGGCTGCCAGAGGACCAGCCCTGCCCATGACCTGGGCTCCATGTCCAGCACCAGGACTGGGAGGAGACACTCCTGCTGTCAAGCCGGTCTGTGGGGCCTGAGCCAGCAGAAGCCACTGAAATACTTGCAGGTCAAGCACAGCATAACACAGGCAGCTGTGTCCACACCCTGGGAGGGGTTCCAGAAGCTTCTGTGACCTTGACATCTGCCCATCGGGGCTCCAGGTTGCCTGTGCAGCCCCCTTCCCCCTGCAGGGAGCTTGGCGTGGACACACACGGTGCCTGGTCTCACACTGGCCCTCCCCCAAACCAAACCTTGGCATCAGGACTCCAGGAGAAGCCGCCCCAGAATGTTCCACCCTGGCTCCATGCCGGTCGGGCCTCGTGGCGGGCACAATGGTGTGGTTCACACCCCTGGTGAGTTGAATACCAAGGACTCAAGGTTTCTTTTTCTCCAGAAGGCCTTAACGAACTTTTCATGAAGAAAAAAAAAAAAAATGTTATTTTTCCTGATGTAAATGTGGAGCCCAGAGTGGGTTCCAGTCTTCCATAAACTTTTCAGGGGCCCGGGGAGCATGGCAGGCGTGAGTGACTCTGCAAGCTGCCTGTGGGCCGCCAGGTCCCCCACTCCCGGGTTAATACTGATGCAGAGCAGAGGTGGTGCCCAACGGGCCTTCAGGGTAGGGGGAGCCCACAGGATGGCCACGCAAATGATGCCAGAGGCCCCGGGCCTGCGCTGGACAGAGTCCTTTGGCTGGGCAGAGAAGGGGTCTCTATGCTGGAATGTGGGACTGTGCCCTGGGATGGGGTCTGTGCCCTGGGATGGGTGTCTGTGAGCTGGGATGGGGGTCTGTGTGCTGGGATGGGGATCGCTGTGCTAAGAGTCTGTGCTGGGATGGGGGACTCTGAGCTGGAACTGGGGGACTCTGAATTGGAACTGGGGGCTCTGAGCTGGAACTGGGGGAGTCTGAGCTGGAACTGGGGGGCTCTGAGCTGGGCAGAGATGGGGCTGCAGCACCTGCGTGGGGCACCCCTCCCCCATCTCACATCCATTGATTCCTTTTCTCTGCAAAACAAAGTGGGGGAGAATTTTACTAATTTATTTCAATTAAGACTCAGATGATTAAATATCAATATTTGGAGGGTGTTGGAGCTGAAACTGTTCCTGTTTTCCTGAGTGCCTTGCGGGTCCAGGCCCCACAGCAGACCGTAGGGACTGGGGGCCGTGGAGGGACGTCACCCAGGCCTGAATTGTGCTTTGGAGCTGAAAGTCGCTGTCTCACAAGACCCAGGGCTGTAGGGTGGTGAGTTGGGCCTCTTGGCAAGGGTCATGGGTGTGTGTGTTGGGTCAAATTCTCACCTTCACGGCCTGCCCACCATCTCCTCCTGAGTCCTGGCCTTGGGCAGGAAGACACAGCGCTGCCCCGTGGCTGCAGACACAGGCCTGTGCAATGTGCCATGTCTGAGCGGCGAGATGGGGCGCTTCTGGAGAGGCCCACCTGGAGAGGCTTCTGGAGAGGTTCCCTGGCCCAGCCTGCTCTCTGGGCTCCCCAGCTTCTCCTTCCTTACAACCAAAGACAGGGGGCTCACTCCCTGTGAAGGCACCTGGCAGGATGACTTGAGGGGCAGGCCCCTCCTTCTTCCCCCAGCCTTCCTGCTGGGCTGTCGCTGAAGTTCCTGCTTGCTGGGGCCTGTCCCACCACATTAGGGGGCTGGGGAACTGGGCTGAGGTCAGTGTCTTCCTGGTTCTGTCCAGCAGCAGCAGCCTGCCTGGCTAGAGAGGGAAGTTGGCCATGAATGAATGCACGGGTTTGCTGCAGTCTGTGAGGCTTCNCTGTCGCTGAAGTTCCCGCTTGCTGGGGCCTGTCCCACCACATTAGGGGGCTGGGGAGCTGGGCTGAGGTCAGTGTCTTCCTGGTTCTGTCCAGCAGCAGCAGCCTGCCTGGCTAGAGAGGGAAGTCGGCCATGAATGAATGAACGGGTTTGCTGCAGTCTGTGAGGCTTCAGGACATTTTCTGGGTGAGGACCCAGCCGGGGAGCATGCCCACCTCTGCGGCAGCTCCGATTGGCGCTTTTTCTCCAGCCTCCTGAGCAGCCTTGCCAAGTGTCATAAAAATACATCGGTGCTCCAGCCGCCAGAGTCGCACTTACTGCCGGCGGGTGGTGGTGGGGGTGATAGGTTAAACAAATTCCACCCCAGAATTTACTGCGCCCATTCGTCTTCTGCCTCAGAGCAGGCCCATATTTCACGCAGAAACACCTCCCTGAGTGTACGAGGGGGAGGGCCCAGCTCGCGGAAGGCAGCTTCCAGATTTTTGGGTGAACAAGGGTAGCTGTATAAACTGGCCAAAAACACGTCCTTTACAGAAAGGCGTTTGTGGAATTGCTTTCCAGTAACTGGTACATCAGGGGTAGGACGGGAACTGCAGCTTGAATTGGGCAGAAGAAATTTCCTTTTCTGGCTTCTGTGCATATCCGAAGTCTCGGAAAACGGAGTGGGGAGGAAGGGGAGGTGCAGGTTCTGAGTTTTGCTCTGCCCTATGGGCAGAACCCCTCATTGGGATCGGAGGTGCTGGTGCCCACAGCACCCAGCTCAGGGCTTCTGGCCGGCTCAGGTTCAGGGTCGCTCTGAGGGGAGCAGGCGCGTGTGTTGGGAAGGGCCTGGCCTGCAGGGTGGCATCTCAGATTCAGCCCCAGGGCCCTTCCCCCACATCCACTTCCCAGCCGGGTGCCCGCGAGGGCTGGGGTCCTGGGACCACCAACGTGAACTCACACTGGCCCCGAGGGCCGTAGGACCTTGGCGGTCTGCGGTCTTGTCCCCTGGGGCACGATGGCCAGTTGGGGACCAGCCTCAGCGTCTGACCCTCCCACTGTGGCCACAGCCCTGGAGCCGGTCACTCCCACCCCATCCAAGGGGACACTACACCACGGCTGTCCTGGCCTCTGGGACCTTGGTGGTAGGCCCTTCACTCAATCTCCCAGCATTGGGGGGCGGTCTGAGAGCTGGCCCAGAGCAAGATGGTGTGCTGCGTGGTGGGGGGGTGGACCCCGAGGGAGCATGAAGAATGTCACTGCACGTATGACTTCTGTTATCTGTTGGGGACGTGCCTGGGGACAGAAGACTGGGCCTGGGACCCTGAGAGGAGCAGCCTGGTGGCCCCTGCCCGGTGGTCCTCAACACCAGGGACTCCCTGCTGTGGGCCTGGGCGAGCAGCCCTTGGGGGCCGCCCTGCACTGAGCCGGCCAGCAGGCCGATGGCGGGCGTGAGTCACCACAGCATGCAGGGCCAGGACGCCCCTGCAGGGGGGGCCTCGTGGGCGGGGGCATGGCTCCGTCTGGCCAGACGGCTCATGTCTTCACCAGGCGCCTGAAATAGCTCCAGCAGCATCGAGCACAGGGAGGAGAGAGCGTGGATGCCCATCAGGATGGACGTGCCCGGAGCCTCGGGCAGCTCTGCCAGGCCAGGTAACCAGAGCCTGGCGGGGACACCCTTCTGGCCCAGGTGCAGCCCGCAGGGGGCAGCTGGCCGCCCCCAATCCTCCCCGGGAGGCTCTGTGCCCTCCTCCCACCCCTGTGGGCTCTCTCAGGCCCTCAGTGAGGAACCTGGCCCCACTGCCTGCTTCCCTGGGGCCCTGAGGACCTCATGAGGCTCTGTGGGTCCCCAATCCCCCAGGGTCTCCTGTGCCCTCCACCTGGGCCTGCAGACCCTGGGCACGGGTCTTCATCCTGGTCCCGCAGGCCCCCTCCCCCAGGCTCCCGGGTCTACCCGTGACCGGGGCATCCTGGCTGGTGTCCTGCCTTTGCCCCGTGCAACCCCCATCAGCCTGCCCAAGGGAGGCAGGACCTCATTGCTCACAGACTATCCTTCAGGGCAGGCCAGGGGCTGCTCTGGGGGGCACTGGGGCCTGTGGGCAGAAGGGACCCCCAGGTGAGGTTGGAGCTGTCTCTCGGGGGTACTGGGGGGGGCTCCCGATGGACCGGGCAGATGGCAAACCCAGAGCCTGTTCTGCAAGTGGTCTGGCCTGATTTATTTTTTTTGGCCTCACTGTGCAGCCTGTGGGATCTCAGTTCCCTCACCAGGAATTGAACCTGTGCCCTCAGCAGTGAAAATTCAGAGTCCTCTAGCCGCTGGACCCCTGGGGAATTCCCTGGCTTGTGCTTTTAATAAAAGAAGAAGTCAAGGGCAGAGCCTCCTCCCCGGGGATGAGGGCTGGGGGGGTCATGGGTCCTGTTGAGAAGAGGAGGCCAGTGGAGGGCGCGAGGTGTCCTGGGGCAAGTGTGCATGCCCAGTCTGTGGCTGGATGCCCAGCAGGTGTCCAGACAGGGCCCGTGGAAGGGGCTCTGTGGGAATGAGAGGACACCCTGATGCTGCCAGAGGGAGACCCGAAGCCCAGGAACGCTGCGGCGGTCTGAGCCCCGTCCTCTGCGTACCTGCAGGTCACGTGCCCACCGCTGGACTGTCGAGGGCCGGGCCTGGGGCACCTGTGCAGAGACAGGTGGGCGCAACGCCCACCAGGCGAGTCTGCTGGTCCTTCTGGAGGGAGGAACATGGGGCTGTCCAGGTGGGGCCCTGGCCTGGCTGCGGGGTGCCCAACTGGCTTGCTCCAGACCTGATGAGGCTGCAGCAGCAGCAGCTTCAGGCATGGCTGACGGCCAGCACGGCCCAGCCGAGGCTGGGTCTCCAGGCGACCAGTGCCCCATCCTGCGTCCAGGTCCAGCATGTCCACCCGCCTCGGCCTCCCTGGGGTGGGGCGGGCAGGGGCATCCAGCATCTTGAGTGTGAGGCCATAAGAAAGGCCGGGCGCAGAGGGACCTTGAAGGACTTCCTGTTGTCAGTTTGAGGTGTCGGGTGCTGGACTGGAGCATTAACCCTGAGTTTAAAACAAGGCTGTTAACCAGCAGGGCAGCCCCTGGGACACGCCTGCGCCTGACACGGAAGCTGGACGGCGCCACCACGCGGGTGTGCTCGCAAGCACCTGGGTGAGCGTGCAGCGCAGTGGGTTCCCCGGCTGCTTCCGTTCCAGGGTAGCGGTGATGTGTCCACGTGGCGATGTGTCCTCTCCATGGGAGAGGGATCAGAAAGGTGCGGCCGGTGAGCTCTGAGTGCGTCTCCCAGCCAGGATCTCCCCTCATTGGTCTCCAGGTGTTGAGGGAACTGGTCTGAGCCCAGCACATCCCAGCCTGGGTTCTGGAGACAGGGATTCCAGGAGGACTATGACCCCAGGAGTGCTGGCGAGCAAGCAGCTGAGAGCCATGGGTAGCGGGCTCCATCCACACAGGACAGGGCACCGCCCGGGCTCACCTGCCACGGGAGACGCTGTGAAGACACGGGGGAGGACAGCTCTGTCAGGACGGGGCAGAGGCTGGGGCTGAGTGGCCACCAGGGGCCACCAGGCCGGACGAGCCGGGAGGATCCTCTGCTAGAGCCTCAGGAAGAACTCGACCCTGTTGACACGTCGATTTCCGAGTTGGCGTCCAGAGTGCAGTAGAGTATGTTCCCGTTTTAAGCCTGTCTGATCCTGGGTTCCTGGCCCACATCTGCCTGGGTTCCCTGCAGCTGCCTGGTCTTGGGACGTCTGTGGTGCTCCTGGCTGGTGGCCGCATCCCTTCAGTCTGCCTGTCTGTCGCCGGCTCCCTGCCCGCACCACACGGCAGGGGAGGCGCCTGGGGGGTTGACTCTGTCCTGACTCCCATGGCCCCGGGGCTGGGGAGGGGTGAGCAGGCACGAGGCCCCTGAGGGCTCTGCAGAAGCCTGAGAAGCCACTTCCGTGCTTGACTGGGCATCCGTAAGGTNACGGCAGGGGAGGCGCCTGGGGGGTTGACTCTGTCCTGACTCCCATGGCCCCGGGGCTGGGGAGGGGTGAGCAGGCACGAGGCCCCTGAGGGCTCTGCAGAAGCCTGAGAAGCCACTTCCGTGCTTGACTGGGCATCCGTAAGGTTAGGGGCTCGGCTCCCTCCGCCTTGGGCCGTGACCTCACTCGACCCCCTACCCAGGTCAGAAAACCTGGGAGCTTATCCGGCCCCCGCCCCCAGCCCAACCTCAGAGGGGACCCCAGCCTCTGGGCCTCAGGGATGACATGCTTCTCTGCCTGAAGCTGCTCACGGGGTGACATGGACCTGGGAGCGTCGTAGGCGCTGAAAGACGCCAGTGGACCTGGTCTGCCTGCCCGACACCTGTTCGGATGTGACCTCACTCGAGGGGGATGTTTTCAATGCTGTTTGCCTTGCTGGACCTGTGGCCGCCTGGGACCTGCTTGTCTTCAAGATGATCCACTTGAGTTCAAGCCTGCCAGAAAGGAGTCTTCCAGAGGTGGTTCATGACGTTGGTGGAGTTCTCTTTCTGGCCCACACGCACTGGAAGAAGCACAAACCTGCCGGGCAGTCGGGTTCTCACGGAGGCCCCTGAATGCTCAGCGTGGGGCCCGTTTGGGGTGAGGGTAGCTTGCTGACACCCAGGAGCCCCCACAGGCAGGCGGGGCCAGGTTTGGGGAGGCCCAGTGCAGCTCTGCCCGAGCACAGTGGGGGCCGCACTGGGAGGGATGAGGGCTGGTTAAATCGAGTGGAAAATCAGTCTTCAGGGCTCCCCGGTGGCCACCGTGTCCCTGGGAAGGCACAGATTACCCGCAAGGCCTGGCAGCCTCTGTCTGTGTTTCCCAAGGTGATTTGATAGCTGGACAGCTGCTCCGGAATCCACACTCTGGGAAGGCAGCCTGGGATCGCCGCAGAGCGCTGCAAGGGGCCACCCGGGGTCTTGGGATGCAAGCACGTCCCCCCGATGCTGCCCAGTCCAGGGACAGGCCGAGCTGATTCCCACCTCCCTGGCTTTGTTTGTGCCGTTGCCCCCGTACAGGCCCTCCCACGGCCACAGAGCAGGCAGGGGGACGGCTGAGGGGCTAAGGGCCCAGGGGCCCGCCCAGGCCCAGGGCCAGCTACCAGCAGTGTCTACGGAGGACATGTGGCCATGGCCCACAGGGATCCTGGGGCTGGGCTGGGTCCTCCATGGCTCCCAAAGTCCTCCAGAGCACTCCCAAGTTAGATCCACACACATGTATGCACACGTGTGCACACAGTGCTGAGTTCGCCTGCGTACGTGTGTACACACAGTGCCATGCTCTTGTGCACACATGCATGTACACACACATAGGGACATAGTTAGCAGGTACAATGTGATTCCCTTTGCACCCTCCTCTGCCTGTGAAGCAGTTGCCAGAGTTTTCCTACTCGAATGTCCCGCCTACCCCAGATCCACTGGGCGTCCAGACCCCTAATGGCTTCTCCTGGGCTGTTCTGACCTCCAGCGGCTCCAGAAGGAGCTGGCCGAGGGCGGGGAGCAGAGGCTGGTGGGGCCCAGGGGAGCAGTCCAGCTCTGTTCAGAGTCCCAGCGGCCAGGAGGCCCTCCCTCTGCCTGCGTGTGACAGGTGTTGAGGGGCCCTACTGTGTGCTGGGCTCTGAGGAGCTGGGCTGGGAGGTGGGCCCTGGGTCTGGGTGAAGCTCCGTTTCTGAGCAGCGTAAGGCTCTGGGCACCTTACCCAGGAGGACAGGGTGGTGAGTGGGACAGGTGAGGCCTGTGGGAATGGGCAGTGGCTGTCTGGAGGGGTCCCCAGGAGAGGACCCCTTATCCTGCTCACTTGATAAGGGGTGGGCCCTGGAGACCCACCTGAGTTGCGCTTCCTGGAGATGGGCCAAGGGCCTGGGGTTCCTCCAGGCCTGATAGTTCTCGAGCAGCTATTTCCAGCTCTTGGGAGGTGGGGGCCGAGGTTCAGACGCCCCACCCAGTAGCAATCTGAACAGTGTGGGTGTCTACCCGCCTCATGGCCGCTCCCTGAGTCTGTCCACACGATGGGATGATTGAGCTGTCCCTGGGGGTGGGGATTCAGGAGTGTACCTCTGAGCTGGTGGCCCCTGTGAGCCTCAGTCTCCCTGTCTGAGCAGGGGGCTGGCCTGGAGCACAGTGCACACTTCCCAAGCTTAGAATTTGGGGCAGCTTGACTCCACCAGTCCCAGCGACGGAGACACTGCCCTTGCCTGCTGGTGGCCGCTGCCCCGGGGCGCTGCTCACAGCCAGAGCTCGGGGCCATGTGTGTTGGGTCTGGGCCCACCCTCTGCGGCCGCATCTGCTCGGAGCAGCTGGGCTGGCTGGCTCTTGGGCCAGGGTTGGTGGAGGACAGAGGCGTCCAGGGCCCGGAGTGGCACAAGAGGGCACGTAGTCCTGTCGGGACATGGGCCCCCATGAACTCCAGGGCCCCGAAAGCGGCCCCAGGCCCTGGCCATGACAGGTACGTTCAGAGCTGCTGTCACCAGCAAGGTGAGCTGTCCTTACTGAGATGGCACTCACGGGGCCTGGCCTTCCATGGCGTCAGGGGTGTGGCTGTCCTTCTGTGGAACCGTCCATGGCACTGGGCCGGCACTCAGAACGCTGCAGGCCTGGTTTGCTGGATCTGCATGGTGGCTCAGGGCTCAGGGCCTGGTTGTGGGATCCTGGGGCCTCGGTGGGCTGGGGTGCACTGGTTAACAAACCACCACACTCAGTGCCTTAGGACGGCAGCTCATTCTCTCCCAGGCTGGCGGTCATAAGCTCCACCTGGGCCTCAGGGGCTGAGATCGGAGTGTCTACAGGCCGGGCTCCTCAGAGGCTCAGGGCAGAACACGTGCTCTGCCTTCTCCAGTGTCTGCAGACGCTCTGTCCCTGGCTCGTGGCTCCTCCTCCACGTTCACAGCTAGAAATGGCCCATTGTGTCCTTCTCTCGGCATTGCGTCCCCCTGGCCCCCTCTTCTACGTCTGAAGACCCCTGAGATGACACTGAGCCCACCCAGTTGCTCTCTGTTCCCAGTGCGGCCCATGGGGACTTGGCACCCCTAGGAATCACGGCCCAATCGCCTCCTGCTCCCTGCGCCAAGCCCGGGAGAGCTGCACTCATGCCCAGAGTCTGCACCCAGGCCGGCAGTGGTGTTGGATGAACGCCACTCCCCAGATGCAAGTCATGTTGATGGTGGGGTTCTGGCAGGAGTGTTAAGGGCTAAACTGTGTCCCTTAATCCCTGTGCTGAAGCATTGACCCCCAGGACCTCCAGGTGGGCCTCATTTGGAAACACAGTCATTGCATTAATAGTGAAGCTAAGTGGTGGTTGTGCCTGAGTGGGGTGGACCCTAACCCAGGGGGTCGGAATCTTTGGGGAAGGTTGTAGACACAGTGCATGCAGGGAGACTGGGACTTACAGCCTGGCACCGGGATCCACCAGCAACTGGACAGGCCCCTAGGATAGACCCTGCCGTGCCCTGGGGAGCCTCCTGCCCTCCCGTCCACCCCAGGGGCCCCTTCAGAGCTTTGTCTTCAGAAGTCAGGCCTGACCACTCGTCTAAACTCCAGGCAGGGTTGCTGCAGGGCTGGGCGCTCCCTCCTGCTGCGGTCCTGTAGAGGGAAGCGGGGTGCAGGCAGCAACGTGGCTCCCTTTGGCAAAGGGCCTTGGGGTTTGCGGGGTCCTGGCCCCTGAGCCGAGCGCTGCTGGAGACCTGAGGTCAGCTCATTGCTTGCGGAACCACAAAGCCGGGCATTTGCAGATGGGGCAGAGCCCCGTGCTGAGGGCCCCAGGAAAGAGAGCGGGCAAAGTGCAGACCGTGGGGAGCCCAGTCTCCCCCTCTGGGGGAGCCCAGCCAGGGCTTCTGGGGAGGCCTTGAGGGGCCGCTGGCCGTGGGAACTGTGGCCTCCTGGCGCCCGCTCCCCCCTTGGCCAGGAAAAAGTGGTGAAAAGGAAGACACCACTGAGACCACAAGCCCAGACACCCCCAGGGCCCGGGGCCTTGGAGAGACAGCCACGTCTGGAGGGCTGCTCAGATCCATGGGTTGCTCTGCTTCTGTGTGCACGTCCGAGGGGCCCAGCCGACGACCTCGGGAGACAGGCTCTCCCCACCCAGGGGCCAAGCCGCTCCCAAACACCCTCGGGAGCGGTCCTTTCATAACAGCCTCAAGGCTTCAAGCATTCTTTAGGCTTTAGTCACGGTGGTGACCAGAGCAGCCTGTCTGGCCAGCAGCCATCTATAATGAACCCTGGAGGTGCTCCCACTGCTGCCCTCTGTGCAAGGGACACTGGGCTGGTCCTGGTGGGTCACCCTGTGGGGGGTGGACCCCCTCCCCTCCTTCAAGAACAGGCTACAGAACCCCCTTTGGAAAGGCCCCATGTGGCACCCTTTGCTGGTGGTGACTGTGCACACCTCCATGGACACAAGAGGGCAGGTGGGGCAGCTGCAGGCTGTGCAGAGTGCCTGCCTTTCTCTGCTGTTGGCCAGCTCGTGACCTTGGGTGTGCCTCGGGGTTCTCAGCTGTGAAGCCAGCCTCCTGCCCACTCTGCTGGGGTCAAACTTGACCGTCACAAGAGAAGTGCTTAGAAGCAAAGGGCATCATCGTGAGTGTGTTTCCATTTTTGCCTTGCCCACCAGGAAGCTCCAAGCAGAGGATGTGACCCAGCTCAACCTGCCTTGGGGGCTCTGGGCACTCCCTAAACATGTTGGTTTCTTTCGCTATTTCCTCTTCCTCTCCACTCATTATTCATTTCTTATTAGTCCCTTTTATTAATATACTTCACCTGTGGGCTTCTAGATGGTACAGTAGTCAAGAACTCACCTGCCAATGCAAAAGATGTAAGAGGTGTGGGTTCGATCCCCGGATTGGGAAGATTTCCTTGAAGGAGGGCATGGCAACCCATTCTAGTATTCTTGCCCGGAGTATCCCATGGAAAGAGAAGCCTGGTGGGCTACAGTCCATGGGGTCGCAAAGAGCCGGACACGATTGCAGTGACGCAGCATGCACACATTCTTCATCTACATAAGATTTGCCAGGTTAAAGTGTAAGACTCAGTGGTTCTTGATACTCGTGACAGATACTAGAGTCAGGCAGCCAGTATCACAGCCAGTTTTGAAACGATTCATTGTTCGCTGAAGGAGAGCCCCCACCCCTCGGCCAGCACCCTCTCAGCCCCTCTACTTAGCCACTCATCCATGTTCTGTCTTGGTGGATTTGCCTGTTCTGCACATTTCATGGAGGGGCAGCCACACAGGATGTGTCTTTCTGTGTCTGGCTTACGTCACTGAGGGGGATGTTTCTGAGGATCACCCGTGTGTAGTGTATATCAGCGCTTCCTGCTATGGCTGAATCAGACTCACTGTGTGGATGGACCACTTTAGGGTCATCCATTCCTCTGTTGGACGTTTGGGTTGTTGTATCACTTTGGGCTGGTGTGAATCACGCTATGAACACGTGTGCAGAAGTTCTTGTGTGGACGTGTTTCCCATTATATCGGGTGCCCACCTGGAATCGAGGGTCTCGTGGCAGCTCTGCGTCTGTCGTCTGGAAGAGGCACCGTAACTGTCTTCCCCGAGGCCGCACCGTTCCCGACCCCACCAGCAGGGCACAGGCTTCTATGACCACATCCTCCTCAGCACGCGTCATCTTCTGGGGTTGGTTGGTTTTGTTTCTTGATCCTGGCCTTCCTAGTGCGTGTGAGGTGGCATCTTACTGTGGTTTCAGTTTGCATTTTCTGAATGAGTGATGATGTTGAGAATCTTTTCATTTGCTCACTGGCCACTTGTGTATCTCCTTTGGAGAAATGTCTGTTCAAATCCTTTACTCATTTTTTAAAGTAGGCGGTTTGTCTTCCTATTGTTGCATTGTTTGAGTTCTCTGTGTATTCTAGACCCCTTTACCACTCCTTTAACAGAAACCTGATTTGCAAACGTCTCCTGACCTGCAGGTTGCCTTCTCCTTCTCCTGGTGGTGCCTTTGCAGCACAAGTTGTTTGGGGTTTTTTTAGCTTATTTATTTTTTGGTTGTGCTGGGTCTGCATTGCTACGCACCCAGACTTTCTCTAGTTGTGGTGAGTGAGGCCCGCTCTTGGTTGGTGTGCACAGGCTTCTCACTGCGGTGGCTTCTCTTGTTGTGGAGCTCAGGGCTTCTGTAGCTGCAGCGCGCAGGCTCAGCAGTTGTGGTGCATGGATTTACCTGCTCCGTGGCACGTGGAGCCCTCCTGGACCAGGGATTGAACCCATGCCCCCTGCATTGGCAAGTGGATTCTTATGCCCCCAGGGATCTCTCAGCATGCTAGTTTTTAGTTTGCCAAAGTCATTTATCTGTTGTTTTTTTTTTCTTTTATCATCTATGCTTTTGGTACCTTTATTCATTTTTTAATCCAACTGTAATGGACACATTTTGTAAGGTGAATCCTTCATGGGTCCTTCCCTGAGGGTAGTGGGGAGCGCAGGCTCAGTGTTGGCACATGTGGCTGTTAGTGGAGCTGAGGGAGGCCAAGATGGTCAGGGAAGGCTTCCTGGAGGGAGAGGCTGGTCCTTCTCGCTGCGGCATTGGGACATGGCCCCTTTAGCTTGGTGGGGCTCCCTGGGGCAGAAGTGGGGCCCCAAAGTGTCCTCCAGGTGTGGGGCTGTCTTCCTCTGCCGCACCTGCCTGCCCTACAAGCCCCTCATTTCTGAGCCTACCCCCAGAACAGTGAGCGGAGACGGAGGGCTGGAAGCACACAGGGTAATTAATTTTGACTTACAGAAGCTGTATTAAATTGGATAGAAACTGGCGAAAATAGGATTAGGAGAGGAGCTGAGCCAAGAGCAAACAGAAGGAAAAGTCCCTGGGCCGGGCAGCCCAGCCATGTCCTCGGATGCGGAGGCGAGAGAAGGCCTGGACATTTCTGGGCGATCGCGTCATGTCCGAGGCTCGGCCTCCCCTCACCGCCCGGCTGGAGGCGGCCAGCCCCAGCCGGGAGCTGGGAAGGCGGCCGCTTCCCTCCCTGCGATGGCTTATCTGCGCTGAGCTCACTGAGTCTGAGGATTAATTTGGAAACAATTAAAATTCTGTGCAAAACAAGCTGCGGGCTGGGCTACCCGGGGGCTGGCACAAACGGGGCCCTTTCACCACCAATGCAGAAATCTAATTAGTGTGGGATTAAGGCGGCCACAAACCAGCAAGCAGGGGACCCCGCTCTCAGAAGGCAGCTGAGCCCCAGTGCACCGCACCGTGGGCCGGTGGCAGACAGGGCAACGGCCGGCCGAGCTGGCGTCTTTGCCCCCGGCGTGCCGACGGCTGGGCCCACAGGCTCCCCACTCCCCAGCCCGCCAGCTGAGGCCGTCTGCACCCACATGGATGGACCGCAGAGCCATCTGAGTCCCAGGCAGAAGGGAGGGGTTGGGGTCCGCCTGGACAGCCTTCTCTCTAACTGCCTCTTCAGGAATTGTGGGGACCCTGCCACTCTTGGTGGGGCCCCTGAGATGCTCACGGTTGTCTCACTGCGGTCTGGAGGAACCAGGGTTTGACTGAGGCAGTGGAGCCCAGTGGCCCACCCCCAAGGGTGTGTGAGCTCAGTCATCAGGTCACCTGGAGTCCAGGTGTGCGAGGGCGGGGCCGGCCCACCTGCAGACACGGCCTGAGGGATGCCAGCAGCTGTCCTGGACCAGCCCTTTGGGGTGGCTCCAGGGGCGTGGCCGCGATTCCCGGTGCCCTGGAAGTCTGTGGGGGCAGCAGCCCTCCCCAGGGTGTGGCCGACACCTGCCCTGCCCTGCAGCACATGGACAGGTCTGGGGCCAGGGTGTGTGAGAGCCCCAGGCAGCCTCATGGCCAGCCTGCAAGGGCATCCCCAGAGGGTTAGAGACCCTCTAAAGGTACAGTCTCACCTCCCAGGGCAGTGCTCTGACAGTTTCTCTGTTCCCCAGGCTCCTCACTGGGTCAGGGGCAACACACCACCTCCCCTCCGCCAGGCCCCCCGGCCTGGCCAGAAAAACAGCCTCTGCACCGGGACTCCCAAGGCGGATGCAGGATGTTGGTCTGAGGGTCTCTGCAGCTCCTCTGCACCCTGTGCTCAGAGCAGGGCACGCACATGTTTGTGGAGTGTGTGTGCTGCCGTGTGGCGGACCAGCAGCTGGGGGGTGGTCTGTGTGCAGACATCTCCCGCCACCTGGGGTCTGAGAGCACCGTCTCTGGGGGGCCCTCCAGGCGCAGGGGTGGAGGCTGGGGGGTGAGCCGTGGGGGACCCGGGGCAGCCCTGGTCTGTATTCTGGCCTCACCCCCAGGGCCACATGAGCTGGCAGGACTGATACTCAGGGTGGCTGGGCCCCAGGGCCTGGTGGCAAGGGTGGGGCAGAGTGGGGGTGGGGGTCATAGGTCAGACCCCGAGGGAGGTGCAAAGACTCCAGTTCTGGTGGCAGGAACCTGACCAAAGAGCTCAGACTGAGCTGAAGAACCACGGAGNCAGGGTGGCTGGGCCCCAGGGCCTGGTGGCAAGGGTGGGGCAGAGTGGGGGTGGGGGTCATAGGTCAGACCCCGAGGGAGGTGCAAAGACTCCAGTTCTGGCGGCAGGAACCTGACCAAAGAGCTCAGACTGAGCTGAAGAACCACGGAGGGATCTGAGCCCCCTGACCAGACCTGGAGGGCTGGAGGGGGTGCAACACAACGCCCACTGCCCATCCCCCAAGGCGGCCCTGGCCACCAGGGGGTTCGGAGGAGGGCTGCAGGGGAGAGGAGGGCCTCGATCCTCCCCGAGGAGCCCCGGAGGTCAGGGCGAGAGGGCATCCTTGGGCCCCGCCTTCAGCTCCGCGTGTGCTAATGAGTTTGAACTCTGGCCCCGGCTCCAGCCCGATGGCAGGGTCGTCCCAGAAGGGGCTGGGTTATCAGCCCACCCGCGGGCTCCACGTGAGCGGCTACTGGCCTCTGTGGGGCTTGGAGCCAGGGTACACCAGGAACTGATAGATTAATTGGCCGCAGCCCCTCCCCAGCAGGCAGGCCTGGCGCCAGGGGGGTCGGAGGACAGACCCAGCAGACACTGCCCCAGCAGACACTGCCCCCAAGCTGGGAGAGGGACCCAGTTAGCCGACTGGACTCCAGGGTTTGCAGCTGGGCCGACGCAGGTTCAGAGACATGGAGACCTTGATCCTTGACCCGTGTCCCCTCCACCCAGAATGAATCGGCTCTGCCGTCGAGACCCCCGGGTTTCACTTCGAGCCGTGGTGGTGGGGGTTCCCTGAACTTCCAGCAGTGAATTCTGTGCCCAGGGGCCTGTCGGGGGCGCAGTGCGGAAGGCTGTGTCCCTCACCCTGCCGTGACCCTCACCCTGCCGTGACCCTCACCAGGCTCCCAGGTGACCTGAACACACTTCTGCTTCTGGGCAAACCCCAGCAGAGGGAGGGAAGCGGGGTTTTCCTGGCTGGGAAGCAAGGTGCGCAGGGGGCTCTGGAGGCCAAGGCCGCCTTGGGGGATGGGCAGTGGGCGTTGTGTTGCACCCCCTCCAGCCCTCCCGGTCTGGTCAGGGGGCTCAGATCCCTCCGTGGTTCTTCAGCTCAGCCTGAGCTCCTTGGTCAGGTTCCTGCCCCCAGAACTGGAGTCTTTGCACCTCCCTCATGGTCTGACCTATGACCCCCGCCTCCCCCCACTCCACTCTTGCTCCAGCCTGGGCTCAGCTCTTCCCGGATGGGCCTCACCCTGGAAGGTGTCCTTTGTCCCTCCTGCCCAGGCGCAGCGTGGCAGGCTCCCTGACTGCCTAGCACCCGGCTCCGAGCAGCAGGACGCTGGGAGTGGGGTCCAGGGGATGCAGCCAGTGGGCCCCGGTAAAGGTGAGTCCGTGGGGGGCTCTCCTTTCCCTCCTTGGGGGCCAGCCATGCCTCCCCTGACCCAGCCCCAGAGGAGCGATTTCACTTCCTGATCTGCCTGGAAAACACCCTGGAGTCCAGTTGGCAAGCGGCCGGGGCACCTCTATAGGACGTTCCTTCTGCTTCTAACAAGAGCAACGGGGCCCAGAGGCCCCACCCTGCTGGACGTGCGGTGGAATTCCATGGGGTGACTCATGGGTGCCCAGCTCCCAGTTCTGTGGGGCTGGGAGTGGGGACGCAGAGCTGGTGGGCAGGCAGCCCCTCCTGGTGCGTGAGGGCCCTCTGTCAGGACATCCCGGGCTAGGGACCCAAGGCTTCTGCTTCCTAGAGGGAGCGTGGTGCAGCTGGGAGCCCAGAGGCCCAACCCAGGGCATCTGAGTTGCGCAGGGGCCTCAGATAAGACCCTCCTTGTCCCTCAACCCTGAGACGCTAGCTAGGGCCGGAGGCCGCTGACCCTGTGCACTGCCTGGCCAAGTCGGGGACCGGTTGCAGACATCAGGCCTCCTCAAGGAGCTGCGGAGCNGGGGCCTCAGATAAGACCCTCCTTGTCCCTCAACCCTGAGACGCTAGCTAGGGCCGGAGGCCGCTGACCCTGTGCACTGCCTGGCCAAGTCGGGGACCGGTTGCAGACGTCAGGCCTCCTCAAGGAGCTGCGGAGCTGCCCTGAGGGGTGGCTTAGGCTAACGCCAGGGGAGACCAGCCTGCTGGGCACTGCAGGGTCCTCATCGGGGCTGGGAGGGGAGCAGGTTCTGGGGAAGGCTGCTCTTTGTGGGGATGAAAATGTTCCAAAGCTGACTGTGGAGGGACTTCCCTGGTGGTCCAGTGGCTGAGATTCTGCAGAGCGCAGTGCAGGGCGTCTGGGTACGATCCCTGGTGAATAAGGTCCTGTGGGTCGCAACTAAGATCCGGCACAGCCAAACAAACAAAGTATTTAAAAAGTAAAAAATAAATAAAATTGAGATGGCTCCATCGCTCTGAATATATTAAAAGCCATCGAAGTGCAGACTTTCAGGGGGTGAACTGTATGGTATGTGAGTTATATCTCAGGAAAACTCGTTTGAACATCTGTGGGACCTCCCAGTGGTCCCAGTGGTCAAGACCCTGCCTTCCATTGCAGAGGGTGCAGGTTCAATCCCTGGTCGGAGAACTAAGACCCCACATGCCTCCTGGCCAAGGAAACAAAACATAAAACAGAAGCAATGTTCAAATAAAGACTTTGAAGGTGGTCCACAGCAAAAAATCTTTAGAAAAATAAACGAGGAAAATGTAAGCCATCTCATTAATAGTTTTAGCATTAATTACACATGGCAGTGACGGTATTTTGGATGCACCTGGTGATGCTGTCTCAGATGGGAAAGATGAGGACAGAGGACGTTCTGAGACAGGTGGCAGTGATGGTGGCGGCGCAGTGAGAACATGCCTGAGCTGAGCATCCAGAAATTGCTCCTGGCCTCCAGCGGCTCCTGACACTCAGCGGCGTTTGGGCTTTAGGACCGGGTGCTGCCTGCCCTGTACCTTGTGGCCTGGGCTCTGTAAACTGCTCCGTGTTTGTCAGAGGCGGCTTCCTGGCTCGGGGGCTCTGCTCACATCCTGGGACGCTGCACAGGCCCCTCAAAATCCACCCAGAACCTCAGAGAGTGACTTTGCTCGGGAAATAGGGTCTTTGCATTCGAAGCAGGTTATGTTGAGGTGGGATTGGCATGGTCGGGGGAAGGTGGCTGATGTCCTTGGGAAAAAAGGGAGAGCCGAAAGACACTGGGGAGGAGGGTGGCCGTGTGACCACAAGGCAGAGGCTGGAGGGAAGTGGCCACAAGCCCGGGGATGCCAGCCACCCGGAGGCTGGACGAGGCCGGAAAGGCTGTCCTTGGAGTCTTGGGTGAGCCCGGCCCTGCGACACCTCGATTTTGGACATCGGGCGCAGACTTCGAGAGATTAGTGTTGTTGTTTCAGGCCGTCCAGCCTTACAGTCCTTTGCTCCAGTGGCCCCAGGACTGAGTGGCTGACCCGCCCACCCCCTGCTGGCGGGGCTCCCAGACCAGCCCAGA
>SJYV01047353.1:384090-410776 GCA_006410875.1 Neotragus pygmaeus
CTGCCTGAGCGCAGCCTGCACCCTGGCCCTGGGTCGCTCCACACGCACCGCCCCAAGCTGCCCTGTGCCCCGCTCCTCCACACCCCTCCCTCCCGTGCAGTCCTGGAGTTCGCCGCCCGCTGCCCGGGGTCCCTCCCCACCCCTCTCATCGGCTCCCCTCTCGGTCTCCCGGCCCCCCACCTGCTCTCGCTGGCCACCCTCGACCTGGAGTGAGGGCAGGAGGCTCCGGGAGTCAGGGCCGGCCCCCTCTGCCCTGCGTAGGGACCTCCCAGCCTCCCTGCTGTGGGCGCCGAAGTGGGGCCGCCCAGGGTGGTCTGCGCAGCTGAAGGCTGTGGCTGGAGTAGGTGGTGGGGGAGGAGGGTAGAAGCAAGAGTGAGAGGGGTCGGCTGGGCTGGGGCTTCTGCGTGGGGAGCCAGCACTGGTGAGAGGGCGGTGGCGCTGGGCCAGGGCGCAGAGGGCCTGGTCCGGAGGCTCACCCTGAAGTGGGAGGGAGCGGGGTGCAGCGCTGGGAGCTGGAGCTGGGGACGGAACCCCAACATCTCCAGGGCTGCGGTGCTCTGGGCCCACGCTCCCTCTCCTCAGAAGGGAGTACACAGCCTGGAAGTTCGCCTGTGGGCCATCTCCCCGCCCGGCGTCTAGGTGGGGCCCGGACTGCTGGCCCCGGCCTCCCGCAAGCCTGGGGCCCCAGAGAAGGCGAGGGCGGAGAGACCCTACTACCCAGAGTGTGAGGCGATCTGGGTGCTGCTGAGCCCCACCCGAGGAGACTGCTCCTGGGGGCAGCGGCCACTCGCACGGAGGACCAGGAGCCCCCGGGCAGACGCGGTCAATGCAGCAGGGATGGTAAAGGCACCGCTGGTTCCCAGGGACAGTGGCCGGGACTTCTGGGGGCAGCAGGTGGCCCTGGAACTTCCCGAAGGGTGCGGAGGCCCCACGGAGATCCTGTTGTCACACGCGCACCTCAGGTCCCCTCGTGGGGGAGGGTGCCCCAGGCCAAGGCTGCCTTAAGGACAGATGGAGTGAGTTTAGGGGTGAGGATAGGGGTGGCCATCAGCTGACCCCCTGAGCCAAGCCCTCCCTGGGGAGGCAGGCCTGGGTGGGACCCTTGGGTGGTGCTGGGGACTGTCCCTGCCCCGTACAGGGGAGGACCCAGGAGCACCGAGCTGCTGTCTCAGTGGGTTCCACAACTGCCCCAGGCGGCGGGGCCAGCTCCCTCTTGCTGACCAAGCATCATCTTAGCCTGTGAGGGACTGGGCCCAGCACTGGTCCTCCCCTGGGCACGGAGCACCAAGGTCCCCTTCCTGTCCCCAGGTCCCCGTGGAGGCTCTGGCCCCTCTGCGGAGCCCAGGGCTGCTGGTGCTGGGCAGGAGATGCGGGCTGTTTGGGGCAAGCAGGTGGGAGCAGCTGTTGAGAGCTCATTGTATGCGGGGCATCACAGTAGCATCCTGTGTCGGATTGTTTCCTCTGCTCAGTGGCTTTGTACAAGTCTCTGTTGTGGGAGCCTGGAACCAGAGAAGTGGTAGGACTTACCCAAGACCCCTTGGCCAGCATGTGGGGTGGGGGGCTTGGGCAGGGGGGTGGGCTGTATTCCCTGAGCCACAGCAGCGGTCTCTTCCTGGTGGGGGTCTGGGTCAGAAAGCCCCAGTGACGGCTTGTGGTCCTTCCACTGCCGTCCTCCCCATCCCTTATCCGAGAGGAAGGGGCCGGAGGGATGAGTCCCCATGAGGGCGTGATTCCTGTGACCAAGATTGCTGTCCCTGAATAGTGACTTCTTGCAGAATTGGGCTTCAAGTGGCAGGCACAGCAAGATCGACCCAGTTCTGTTCTTTGGTGCTCTGAAGTTTAACTCAGGACTTGGGGTGCCTAGGGGGAGGAGGGCCTGGCAATCTCTTTGGGTCACCTTGGGTTCTGGGTGTCAGGAGCACCCAGCAGCCTCCTGAAGGCGCTCATCTGATTCAGAATCAAACTCACATTCAGGCGCATTGAGCTCCTGCCCCACTCAGCCTCCTGAGAGCCCTTCCTTGGGTATTTTTTGGGGGAAGGTGTAGTCCCCAGGACTCTCTCCCCAGATGCCGACACAGTCCACCCCACCATCTCCACACCAGAGTCTAGCATTCACTCCCCAGCAGCACCTCAATGGAACTTTAAACAGTTTACATTTAATTTATTTTTATAATGTGAGGGAGCCTTCTGCGCCCAGCCCTGGGGCACAGAGATCAGCAGGCCGACCCCCCGCCCACCAGAGCACCACTGCCTTGGGTCCACTCTCGGGGTGTTGGAGTGGCCTTCTTGCCAGCCGGGTGCCAGTCCTGCCCACCCCTGCCCCCAACTTGGAGTGCAGCCCAAGGGACCCCCAGCTTTGTCTTGAAATGCATCGACCCCGGGAGCCTGTGTGCATGCGTGCCAAGTCCCTTCGATCGTGTCCAACTCTTTGTGACCCCATGGACCATAGCCCACCAGGCTCCTCTGTCCATGGGATTCTCCAGGTAAGAATACTGCAGTGGGTTGCCGTGCCCTCCTCCAGGGGATCTTCCCGACCCAGGGATCAAACCCGCATCTCCTGTGTTGCAGGCAGATTCTTTTCCACTGAGCTACTGGGTAAGCCCCCGCTTCACCAGGAGCCTGCCTTAGCCTTTTTTAAACAGAGGTTTTGTCATACACCTCACATCCGGTCACAATACACACCGGAGTGCTGGCGACCCAGACCAGCAAATCCTGCAAGACTCATAGAAAGGTCTCTTTCTGCTTCCAGCCAGCCGGGGCCCTCCTCCGGGTGGGGGCTTCAGAGGGGACAGTGGTCCTCTCTCCTTGGCTCCTGGAACCCTCGCGGGTGGGGCCTGCCATCCTAACCCCCTGCGCTGCTCCAGGGTTTCTGTCCAGCCTCCCTGCCCACATTCTCCAGAGTTCTCACTTCCTCCTCGGTGCTCTGTAGGTCACTCAGACACTGTTTCATCTTTATCCGCTCGGGACAGAGTTTGTCCAGGTCAGTTCTGCAGGCGCCCCTGCATCCCGACCTCTACACCTGCTCTGAGGGGGTGTCCCTCAGCCCTTCTTCCAATTCTGATTCTCCTTCATCTGTGTCCAGACTTTTCTGGATTTTTTTTTTTGGTCCAAATGTTGATGTTTTTCATATCCAAGAGTTGTAATTTTCAAAAATAGACGCTTGTTCATTTTACTTCTCAGATACAAGCCAAATTCATTTCAGAGTATTTATATCCATGCCTGGAGGATCCTAAACATTTCTAAACATATCTCAAGCACACTTGTTCATTTACTTTTATGTCACCTGAGCAAATCCACTGATCCACCTTCGCACTGCTGATTTTCCGGGTTGAGTTTCCCAGTGGCCGTTAGCGTCCGGCTGTGCCGCCGGTCGGGAGCAGAGAGTCTCCCTGTCCTTGCCAGTGTTGTTTACGCTGCAGCCCCTTGTCTACCAGATGTCAGTCGCCCACCCCCCAACCCTGGGCCCCCAGCCCAGGCCTGTCAGCTGCTGGGGATGCCCTTGGCACGAGGTAACTTCAGGGGTACTGAGGGTCAGCTGACCCCGGCTGGCCATCATGGCCTTTTCCAGTCCCCTCGGGGCCTTGTCTGGGCCCCCTGGGGGCGCCTAGACCCCCATCCCGGCTCAGGTGTTAGCCCCCATCTTCCCTTCCTCCTCTCCTTGTCAGCAGAGGCGGTTCCTTTCCTGTGAGGATCACTGTTTTTATGAACCATTTCAACGTACAGAAAAGTACCAGAGTGATACGTGTGCCTGTCACCGTGGCCTTCAGGCACCACCTCTCCAGCCCCACCTGGCTCTTTCAGCCTCCCGCGAATCTGCCTGCCCTGCATTGTCCCCCCAACCACACAAACACACACACACACAGACAGACACACACACACAGAAACAGACACACAGGCATGCACACACACAGACACACAGACATACACACACAGACACATAGACAGACACACACACAGACACATACACAGACATACACACACACAGACACACAGACATACACACACATAGACATACAGACATACAGATACAGACACACACACAGACACATACACACACACACAGACACACACACAGACACAGAGACACACAAAGACACACAGACACACACACAGACACAGACACACACAGACACACAGACACACACACAGACACACAGACAGACATACACACACAGACACACAGACATACATACACACAGACACATACACACACAGACACACAGACATACACACAGACAGACACACACACAGACACATAGACACAGACAGACACACAGACACAGACACACAAAGACACACACATGGACACACACACACACAGACAACACACACACAGACACACACACAGACACACACACAGACACACAAACACAGACACACAAAGACACACACACGGACACACACACACAGACAACACACACACACACACACACGGACACACATAGACACAGACACACATAGACACACAAACACACACACATGGACACACAGAGATACAGACACACAGGCATACACACACACAGACACATAGACACAGACACACACACACACGCACAGACACATAGACAGACACAAACACACACAGACACACACACCACAGACACACAAACACACAGACACACATACCACAGACACACAGACACACACACAGACACATAGACACAGACACACACACGGACACAAACACACACACGGACATACACACACAGACATACACACAGAAAGACATATACAGAGACACACACACGGATACACAGATACAGACATACACAGACACACACACACGTATAGACACACAGACATACACAGACACAAACACACAGACACAGACACACACAGACACACAGACACACACAGACACAGACACAGATAGACACACACACCACAGACACCCATACAGACATACACACACAGACACAGACACACACATAGACACACACACAGACATATAGACACAGACACACACACAGATATACACACACAGACACAAACACACACACAGACACACGGACATACATAGACATACACACACAGACACACACAGACACACACACAGACATACACACACAGAGACACACACACACAGATACACAGACACAGACATACACAGACACACACACATGTATAGACACACAAACATACACAGACACAAACACACAGACACAGACACACACAGACACACACAGACACAGACACAGACAGACACACACACCACAGACACACATACAGACATACACACACAGACATAGACACACACATAGACACACACACAGAGACACATAGACACAGACACACACACAGACATACACACAGACACACGGACATACACACACAGACATACACACACACAGACACACACAGACACACACACAGACATACACACACACAGACACACACACGTGCGTTTCTTTCCGGCCCATGGCTCAGGCTGGAATCTACTTCTGCCTGGAGTGTGTTACCTCTTCACGGGGTGGGGTGCTCACCGACCCACTCCCGCTCAGGGTCCCCTGCCTGGGGCTACAGTCTGCTGTCCTGGGACTGGGGGTGCGGCCCCCCCCAGAGCACGCGCAGCCCCATCCCTGGTCGTCTCCTTGGCCCAGGGGTGTCTGCGCTGCGGCGGGCAGCTGCTGGGGGCAGGGAAGCCAGGTCCTCTTGGCCACGGGCCGGGCTCTGCTGACACAGACACAGCTCACAGGTGGGCGCTGGCAGAGCCTCTGCAGCCTGAGGCCTTGCTTTTCAGCCACACGGAAGGCTGGGCGCCTCTGGATGGTTGCTGGGCGCCTCTGGATGGTTCCAGGAGGCCACCTGGAGTCCGGCTCTGGGGTCCCCCAGCAGAGTGGGCCTGGTGGGTGTCTCCGCACTCTGGCTTGCCTGCGCTGGGGGTGCCCAGCTACTGTCCCAGCCTCCTTGTCCCTTCCCTCCCACTTGTCCTGCGGGTCCCTGGGGAGGCAACTCTGAGGGTCCTCATTCCGTTACCTGCGATGTGAGGTATCGGTGCCCTCCCAGGACTCCACGAGGACAGCCTAGCTGAGCCGGGAAGGGAGCCTCTGGGTGCAGAGGGCTGAAGGGACAGTCAAGTCTCTGGGGGCCGCTGTGGCATCTTGGCTCCAGGGGCTGCCTGCCCAGTGCCCCCACAGCCACCGACCCGCTGCTCCATCCTCTCCAGGTTTGTTTTCCAAACAATTTGCTTAATGTGATTCCCAGCCCAGTTGAACATGAGTAATCGTGTTTACTCGCCGCCCTGGGGTAATCCCGTGCGTCCTGGGCAGGTGGGGCGGGCGCAGGGGAGACGCCCTCGGCTCAGTCGCTCCGTGTCCTTCCTTCTCTTGCAGCAGACGCCCCAGCACTCCCACTCAGCCTGCCCTGCCCGCAGTGGCCGCGATGGAGCCTGTGTTCCTGGCCTCCCCGCTGACCACCTGGAACACCTCCTTGGCGGTACCCAGCGGCAGTGGCGATGAGAACGGGACGCTGGCGGGGCCGGGGCCCTCACCAGGCGCCCGGGCGGTGGTGGTACCGGTGCTCTACCTGCTGGTGTGCGCGGTGGGGCTTGGCGGCAACGCACTGGTCATCTACGTGGTCCTGCGCCACGCCAAGATGAAGACGGTCACCAACATCTACATCCTCAACCTGGCCGTGGCCGATGTGCTGCTCATGCTGGGGCTACCCTTTGTGGCCACACAGAACGCCATCTCCTACTGGCCCTTCGGCCCCGTGCTGTGCCGCCTGGTCATGACGCTGGACGGCATTAACCAGTTCACCAGCATCTTCTGCCTGACGGTCATGAGTGTGGATCGCTACCTGGCCGTGGTCCACCCCATCCGCTCTGCCCGCTGGCGCCGCCCCCGGGTGGCCAAGCTGGCCAGCGCTGCAGTCTGGGCCTTCTCGCTGGTCATGTCGCTGCCGCTCGTGGTGTTTGCCGACATCCAGGAGGGCTGGAACACCTGCAACCTCAGCTGGCCAGAGCCCGTGGGGCTGTGGGGGGCCGTGTTCATCATCTACACGTCCGTGCTGGGCTTCTTCGGGCCGCTGCTGGTCATCTGCCTGTGCTACTTGCTCATTGTGGTGAAGCTGAAGGCGTCCGGCGTGCGCGTGGGCTCCACGCGGCGGCGCTCGGAGCGGAAGGTGACCCGCATGGTGGTGGTGGTGGTGCTGGTGTTTGCGGGCTGCTGGCTGCCCTTCTTCATCGTCAACATCGTCAACCTGGCCTTTGCACTGCCCGAGGAGCCCGCCTCCGCCGGCGCCTACTTCTTCGTGGTTGTGCTCTCCTACGCCAACAGCTGTGCCAACCCCCTGCTCTATGGCTTCCTCTCCGACAACTTCCGCCAGAGCTTCCGGAAGGTTCTGTGCCTCCGCAAAGGCTACGGTGCTGGCGCCGAGGATGCGGATGCCACGGAGCCACGACCGGGCCCAAGCGGCCGGCTGCAGGAGGCCACGATGCCCATGCGCAGCTGCAAGGCCAACGGGCTCATGCAGACCAGCAAACTGTGAGTGCTGAGGCTGCGGGGGCGGAGGGGGCCCAGCAAGACCGCAGGAACCCACAGCCACCTTTTCTGCCTTTCCTCCCGGAGCTGGGGGGCTGGAGCAGAAGAGGAGACTAGCCAGACAGCAGCGGGCGAGGGGAGCTGCCTCCCAAGGCAAACAGCAGACTGGAGAGGCCATGGGTGCGTGCAAATGCTGGAGCCTGGAGGAATTCGGCTTTCAGTCTAGTCTGGCCGGAATGGTCCTCTGCACCCCAGAAACACCAGCTCATCCCACCCCCTCCACCCCCAGCCCCAGGCCTGCAACAGGTCCTGGAGAAGATGCCTGGCAGCCTCACTGGGGGAGGGCTGGGCTCCTGGATGCCCAGGCCTCACTGTGATCACGGCTGGAAGGAGAAGAAGGACATGGGGGTCACTCAGCCACAGGTCCCGCTGAGACAGCCCTGCCCAGTGTCCCTCCCCTAGTTGGGGTCCACGGCTGGACCAGAGGAGGAAGCAGGAACCAGGGGGCGCGGGGAGCAGGCAGCGCCGTGCTAGGCAGGGGAGAGTCAGGGTCAGTGCTGCCGAGGCCTCGGCACGGACACCAGACCGAGGCCAAGCCCTGGAAACAAGATCACGTAACAAGAGCGCTTGTGTTTGACAAGCGCTCCCTGAATAAATTAGAGAATAAATGTTTGACTCTTTCCCAGAGCAAATATTGTCCCTGGAGCCGATCGAAACCGGGGCATATCAGAGCGGGTGGATCGCAGGCAGCTGGGCGGGGCGGGCAGCAGGACACCCAGATAATAGTGAGGGGAGCGTCCACACCCGCGGAAAAGAGCCTCGGGCCGTGCTGGCAGGAGCGGGGTGTGGCCCTGAGGATGTGGGCGGTGGGGCAGGGGCGTCCGATCCTTCCCCGGCTGCCGGGTGTGGGGAGTGGGCAGCTCGCTTGGGGCTCCTGTCTCTGACTCTGGGTGAGTGGGGTCCCGGCCGCCTCCTCAGCCCCAGCTTTAGTATTGGCCCCACCTGGGCTCCGCCTAGGGGGTGGAGGCCACAAACCCTGGTGTCAGTCACAGGCAGCTGGTGACCAAAGCCTCCCCGCCCGGTCCTAGGCGGGAGGCATCCCGTGCAGGGGTGGGTGCCTGGGAGAAACAAGTCCTTTTGATCAGTCACCCCCCTCCGCCGGTCAGGCCACCCGTGGGCTTGGATGCAAAGTCCATCTGCTCAGAATGACTTTGGGGAGCAAGCAGATGGCACGGAAATATCTGCTCGGGTCAATTTCTCCGAATTGATTTGACATGGCGAGCTCCCTCCCCAGGCGGTACAGACGCTAGAGTGCCCTCGCCAGTCCTGCCTGTGAGGATGCTGGTGTGTGTGAACATGTCTGTGTGTTTGTCCATGTGCCTGCTTCTGGGTGTGTGTGCCTGTGTGTGTGCATGTGTATACACTCATTTGAATGTGTGGGTGTGTGCGTGTGCATGTGACTGTGGGTGTCATGCATGTGTGGGCATGTGTGTACACATATGTGAACTGAGTGTGCCTGTGCGTGTACATGTGTACTGGCACGTACACATGTGTGCCTGTATGTGTACACGTGTAGGTGTCTGTGCATGTGCCCCCTTGTGGGTGCCTGTGTAATGCATGTGTAGACATGTGTGTATCTCTGTGTACATGTATATGAATGTGTGTGTCTGTGTGTACACATTTGTGAATGTGTGTGTACCTGCGTGTACACATGTATGAATGTGTGCGCCTGTTTGTGCACATGTGTGAATGTGTGCCTATGTGTGCACGTGTGAATGTGTGTGCCTGTGAACATGTGTGACGGTGTGCACATCTGTGAATGTACCTGTGTGTGCACATGTGAATGTACGTGCCTGTGTGTGCCCAGGCCTGATGGACTCAACAGGTGGAGGAAGAGATGCCAGGTGGCCCATGGACCTAGGTCTGGGTGGGAACTGGTGACCGGGCTTGGCCAGTGTGGACAGTCCCCACAGCCCTGGATGGGGAGTACTGAACAGGAGGGAGTGAGCACCCGGGCACCCCTGAGGGCCTGTCAAGGTGCGGGGACAGAGTGTCCCAGAAGGACGTGAGCCCACGGAGCCGTGGACACGGCACAGTGGGTGTGGGGATGCAGCCTGGCCCGTCCACTGCCCTCCCCGCCCAGCACAGGCTGGGGACAGCTACAGGGCCACAGAGCACCACNCAGCTTCAACATCAGTCCTTCCAACGAACATTCAGGACTGATGTCCTTTAGGTTTGACTGGTTGGATCTCCTTGCAGTCCAAGTGACTCAAGAGTCTTCTCCAACACCACAGTTCAAAAGCACCAATTCTTCAGTGCTCAGCTTTCTTTATAGTCCAACTCTCACATCCGTACATGACTATTGGAAAAACCATAACTTTGGCTAGATGGAATTTTGCTGGCAAAATAATGTGTCTGCTTTTTAATATGCTCTCTAGGTTGGTCATAGCCTTTCTTCCAAAGAGCTATGAATTACACAATGCCCTTTAATTATATTTACTTCATCAATGTTATTAGTAAATATAAATGAATTTTTAAAAGCTATAATTCTACTCACCATTATCTTTTAATATAGCATGAAATACTCTTCAAAAGAGCAATGCATATTCGCTGTGACAGGAAAATAGGATACAATCTATTGACTATTTAATTCCTGTTAAACACGATTTTCCTGTCCCAATATTCATCTCAACTAATAATTTTATCTTCACTAATCCTAGAGAGTTGACCACAAGTAAATTTTGGAAGATTGCATTGCGCACTATGTTGATTAATGTACTAGTCAGGTATGTATTCAGTAAATCACACAGTTGCAATAAGTTGGGTAAAGCTGAATTGTTTATCATGGTCATAGTCTTCGTGATTTTGTTTGTAGTATATATACGTCATTTTCAATACCAGAAGGTGAAAATTCTTAGTCTGTTCATCAAATGTGGTCACAGTCACACACATATACAGGTACACACTGTAAACTAAAAAATATCCACAGCTTGAGAGTTGCAAATTAAGTTTTATTTGGGGCAAAGTGAGGAATGCATCCTGGGAGACAGAACCTTAGATAGCTCCGAGGGACTGTTCCAAAGAGGCAGTGAGGGAAGGTCAATATACAAAATTTTGGAGAAGGAGAGTTCAATGCAATCAAGTGCTTACTTTACAAAAGATTTTCTGTTAGCCACTGATGAGGAGATGATGTCATCATGTAAGGAAAATATAGTCTTTTCTACTGTTGGAAATGATTTTAAAGTGGTGCTTCAGGAATAGAAGAGACAATCAAAAATGGCTCAGAAAGATAGCCTGTACTTCTGCAGAAGAGTGCACTACAGAAAAAGGTCTGTGAGCAAGCACACCNCCCCCCCCCTCAGCCCCCGTGGCCCCTCTTAGAGCTCCTGATGCCCTGCTGGTTGCCAGGCATCCTGGGCGTGTCCAGTTATTTCAGCCATAAAAGGACTCGGGCCAAAGGGGCAAAGAGCAGCCTGAGGCTCCTCGGCCCAAGTCAGCATCACTGGTGGGGGTGGGCAGTACTGAGCGGGTCTCGGGAGGGGAAGGGGAAGTGTCCAGGGCCACCCTCTGGCTCCCCACGGGCTCTTCCAGCACCCTCTAGTCTCAGTGGGGCCGGGCTCACCAGTACAGGGTGGCCCACTCAGCTCCCAACCCCTCGGCTATGGCAAGCCCCCCAGAGTCCTGTGGCCCCCTGCCTTGCGCCACGGCCAGGCCCAGCTGGGCCTTGGAGCTCCTGGGGGTGGGCACCACTGTGAACCTTCTCTCCCATGCTCTGCATCTTGGGGTACAGACCCTGCTTGTGCTGGGGGTTTGGAGTCACAGCCCCTCCCAGGCCTGAGCTCAGGGACTCGGGCCTCTGAGTCCCAGCTTTCTCCTGGGATGTCTCATACCTGGGCCTCATACCTGGGACCCCAGGAGCCCCTGACCCTGGTCCAGAGCTGGCCTGAGAGCCAGCCTCAGAGGTGGGACTGTCACAGCCCTTGAGCCCCTGCAGAAGACTGCTGGCTGAAAGCCCCCTCTCCCTGCAGACTCGGAGTCCCAGTAGCCCTTCAGTGGGGGCCCTCCCCTCCCCCCATCCCAGGCCACACTAGAGGAGTCAGCCCTGTTTGAGGGGGATCCAGCTCCCAGAATCACACACACTTGGGGGTCTACACACCCTCACTGGACCTCAAAATCTCCACCTTTCCAGGGCACCCTGGTCTGGGGATTTGGGAGGGTGGGCCCTGCTGCCCACGGGTGTGTGTGGTCACTCCCAATCCAGCCTCACTCAGGGCAGATGTTACTGAGGCTTTTGAGGTTCCGTGCAGCAGGGGAGGGGCGCCGTGCTCCCAGCTGTGTCTCCTTCCCCAGCATGGGGACAAGGGGCCCCCACCCCCTCCCCAACCCCCCCCCCAGCAGATTACCATGGTCTGGAGAAGTCTGCCAGAGACCATCTCAGGATGGACTGAGCTCCTGGGGCGGGGCAGGGGGTGGCGATGAGGAGACAGGACCCGACATGCAGTGTTCTGTGGGCTTAGGGCTCCAGGGTGGAGGCGCCAGCTTGTTCATCACCTGGCAGCCCCAGCAGGCTCCGTCTGGCCAGCCTGCAGCTCCAGCCACATCCGCCTGGCCCAGGACCTCAGCCAGCGCGCCAGGCTCTGGTGACTGCAGACACTGCTCCTGCCAGGGTCCCAGCCGCCTCACCAGCTCAGCATCCTCAGGCGGAGCGGCCACAGGAAGGGAGGCTGGGGAGGGCCCAGAGAGGAGGTGGTGGGCGGTGGGGCCACAGGGGCCAGACAGAAGGTCCCAGAATGGCCGGAGGATACGTGGCAGGAAAGGAACAGGCTCGGAGCAGACCGGAGGGCGGGCGGGCTGGTGGCTGCTACTCCTGGGTGGACGGAGCCTCCAGTGGAGAAAGCTTGGCCAGGGCCAGCTTCAGCATGTGGAAGTGGGAGGTGATACCCCAAGGGTCTGGGTCTCCCCAGGCTCAGGCGCGCATGCTCCTCCCAGCCCACTTAAGACAGGCCCGGGGATGCCGCAAGCCCCAGAAAATCGACCCACTGGGGATGTCAGTGTGTTCACCCAGGCCTGGCCTGGCCGGCCAGCCGCCCACCTACTCCACGGCGTTGGCCCCGTGGCCTCTGCTGGCCTGAGCACCCTGGAATTCAGCATGCTCCACTCCTCCCCCGGAGCCTCCCCAGCGTCCAGCCCAGCACCCAGTAGGTGCTTTGTAATTCTCTCACAGCACGGGGCCTGGCACAGCCTTTATAAGGGGAAAGGGAACTCGACCAGGGGGCCAAGCACCTTAGCGGGTGGAGGTGCCCCGCCCCAGCCCCGCCCACCGCGCGCCCGAACGCGGGTCTGCTCCGGAATTTCTTGCTGGGACCCCCCGGTTGGGGGTCCTCGTCTAGTAGGGCTGGTGGGTCTGTCTTGCTCCCGCCGGCCCCTTGCTCAGCTCAGCGTGTGCGCGCGGGCGGCGCTTAATCACAGCTGGCCCCAATCCTGGGCGGGGGCGCTCGGGAGGGCGGGCCCTGGGAGCTGGCGTGGCGCCGGGGCCATCAGAGCTCGGCGTCCGGCTTGACCAGGTGGCCGCTGAACGTGATGTAGAGGTCGCCGCGCTCGCCGAAGATGGCGTTGTCGCGGTCGCGCTGGAACATGCGCACCCAGACGGCGTCGCCCGCGGCCAGCGGCAGCAGCAGGCTCTGCGCCTGCATCACGCTGCGCTCGCTGGGCTGCGCGTACAGCACGGCGGCCGCGTGCGCATTGCGCATGATGTGGAGGTAGGTCTCCTTGTAGTTCCAGGTGTGCACGTTGAGGCTCAGGAAATAGACGCCGGGCTCGGTGCAGAGGAAGCGGCCGGAGGCCAGGTCGAAGGCGCCGTCCAAGTTGACCAGCTCCGTGTCGAAGGTCACCGCCTGGAGGGCGTCTGCGCTGTGCAGCCCCTCACGCCGGCCCACCGAGAAGGCCGCGTAGGCGCGCGGGCACTGCGCGCCGGGCAGCCCCACTTGCCCCTTCTGGCCCTTGCGGCCCCGGAGGCCCCGAGAGCCCGGCGGGCCCTCCTTCCCGCTCCTGCCAGAGCGACCTCTGACCCCCGCCTCGCCCTTCTCACCTGCCGGGGAGGGGTGGGGGGTGAGGAGAAGCCCGTGATCAAGGCTCCCAGGGTCAGATTCTCTGGCCACGCGGCCCTGCAAGTGACCTCGCTTCTGTGGGCCTCAGTCTCCTCTCTCAGAGGGGCGCTAACTCACCCTCCAAGGAGCAAAGAGAAGCCACACCCTGAGGGCCTGGCTGTTCTGGGGTCTGTGCTGACCATCATGCGGGGCCAGGGGGGTCAGGCAGCCGCCAGAAGAAGGGTCTGAACTGGTCTTTGAAGGAGAGCGCTGGGGTTCAAGCTCAGTGCAGCCGGCAGTCCAGCCCCCAGGGTGAGGCCCTCCCAGAGCCCTGCCTCTCTCACCCCCAGAGGGGACCCAGGCCCCTTCTCCTCCCCTAGGGGCAGGGCTGAGGGCAGCCTCAGGCCCCCTGTCCACAGCCCCTTCCCCGAGACACCCTCTGCCCACCTGGGGGCTGGCTGTGGAGAGCGGGGAGCAGGCACCCATCCATTGTCCCCTCAGGGCCGCCCGCCTTCCCAGAGCCTGCCCTGGGCCCTGTCCCCTCAGCATAGGTGTCCCTGTAGGGCCGGGGGCGGGGTAGGCTGCCCCTCCGGGGACACTCACCTTTGAGAATCGAGATGTCAACAGTGGGCCGCAGGCGGGGCAGCCCCGCCCATGGGTCCCCATCGCTTGCATGGGCGTCTGGGTCAGGGGCGGCGGGAGGCCAGGCTGGACGGCAGCACGGCACGCATGGCCGGCAGGGCAGCCCCAGGCCACGCCAGGCCCCAGCAGGCAGCGCCAGAAGCAGCAGGAGGGCAGGGGCCGCCATCCAGGCCAGGGTCTGGGGCTGGGCAGGAAGGGAGGAGAAAGGTGGGAGAGGAAGGCAGGGAGTGGAGGGCTTGCCCTGCTGAGCCCCCGGCGCCCCCACGGCAGCCTGGCAGCTCCCCTGTGTGGGGGAGACAATGGGGGGCCCAGGGAGCCGCCTGGGTGGGGAGGGACAGCTGGGACCCCTCGAGGGGGCTGCGGTGGGGTCGGCCAGAGCCTTGTCCCGCACAGAGCACCCTGCCAGCCCCTCCTGGACTCTCATCCTGCCCTGACACCACTGACAGGTCCTTCCCCGGGACTGAGACTCCTCCTTGACACAGCCTGGGGGCCACCACTGCAGGGAGGGCCCTGCACCGCCCCCCGGGCCCCAGCCAGCGCCGAGGCGGCCACCCAGGGAGTGGACACTTCCTGGGCACTGCTCCCTGCTCCTGCCCCTCCCTCCCTGAGGCCTTAGTTCTGGGTGGCAGCGGGAACCCTCAGTGCCTGCAGCTGGGGAATCCGGGTCCCCAAAGCCCCCGTGGCCTGAGACCCCACACCTGGCAGATGCAGAGGGCGCTGAGTGGGGATGGGGGCTCTGGAACAGCCCCCCAAGTCCCCCTCACTGGGCCTGGCCAGAGCCCTCCAGGAGGGGCTACTTCAGGGAAGGGTATGACCCCCACCCCACACCCCACACTCCGGGCAGCCGGGCCCCGGGCCCATGTTGGGTGGGGCCCGACATGAGGCAGTTTCTGCCGGGCTGCCCTGCTGGGCAGAGGGGACATGTGCATCCTGACCCCCTAGGAGGAGGGAGGGTAACCGGGGAGGCTGCCCTGACCCCCACCCAGCTGTACAGAAGCTGGTCTTTAATCCCTGCCAGTCCTGAGCCTCCGGTCTCCATGTCCCCTCCCCCAGGAGACCCTGCCTAACCCCGGGCCCATCAGTGCCAGGTGGAGCCACACTTTCCAGCTGCTGGGGGCCCTGGGTGAGCTCCATATGGGCCTGGGCCTCAGTTTTCCTGGCAAATGGACTCTGCCTTCCCTGTTCTCCCAAGGGCTGCATCCGAGAGGCTCAGGCAGGGTTGGTCTTCTGCAAGGGCAGGTGTGTGAGATCAGGGTCCTCACTATTCCCTGTACCCTGGCCATCCTGAGCAAATACCCAGGCCCCCTCTTCCAGGAAGCCCTCAGGACTGCAGCCCAAGATGCAAGCCTTCCTCTCATGTAGACTGAGACCCACTCCCAGGCTGAGCTTTCCTGGCAGGTGGGACCTCTTCTCTCTACCACCTCCTTCTCAAACCTCGCAGACCCTCACCCGCCCCCTAAGCCACACTGGACCCTACAAGACTCTTCTGGACCCCTCCCATGGAGGAAACGGACCAGTGTGGGTGTCTCCTGGGCAGCCACCCCCGCAGGCAGGCCTGTGCTGCTGAGGCCCTTACCTTAGGCCCTGCTCAAGGTTGCTGTGAAGACCACCACCCACCCCCACTGCCCGTTACCATTTCACGACCGGGTGTTGCTGCCTGGCTGGCGGTCTCCGGCGTCTCTGCGCAGTGGCCGGTGAAAGAGCCCTTTCATGCCCGCCCCAGGCACGCGTGGCTTCCCTCTGAGCCATCCAAGACCAACAGGCCTCGGGCCAGCTTCCAAGCTCCTGGCAGGAGGCACACGGGGCCCTGTTGCCCGCCACCCAGCCTGCCACCTGCCACAGCCCCACCTCGGGGGCTCCAGGGTCCTCCCCCAGCCCTGCCGTGGTGGGGCCTGGGGGCCTGGGGCGGCCGGGACTGTGAGGCTGGCTGCCATCTGGGGTGCGGTGACTTAGAGGGAGTTGGGGAGGCTGGAGCAGTGGCTGAGTGGAGACTGGCTACGAGACAAGAAGCCAAAGTTGGAGACAGACCACTTGCCGGTGCCGAGCCCACCTAGTGACAGTGGCACCCTCCCGTCTCCGGCGGGGCCGTGAGGGCTGGGCCTGGCGGGTGGCGCTGGGAGTTGGGGGCAGCGTCTGGCCAGGCTGTGGTGTCTGCCCCCGCCTCCCGCCACACCGTAGCAGAGCTGTGGTGCCCAGCAGAGAGGCTGTGATACCCTGTCGGGGGCCCTTGGCAGTAGCCGCGCCTTTCAGGGGATGAGGGTTATGTCCCTGTGAGGCCAGCCCCCTTCGGCAGGAATGACCCACAGGGCGCCCCGGGCAGTGGCGGGGGGGGGCTGTGCCTACACCAGGACCTGGCCTCATGCTTGCTTGGGCCTGGACAGCTGGACACTGGGCCCCGGGCAGCGCCTGGCGCCTCGGCCTCCGAATGCGAGGCCATGTGACTCCCTGAGAAACATCCCCTGCCCTCGACCACACCAAGCCTGGCTGCCTGTCGGCGGGGCACCGGCGTGGCCTGGGGAGCTGGGGCCACCTTCTGGGAGGCAGGCTGCGGGCATCTGGGGCTGGCTTGCTCGCCCCTGTGGATCTGGGCACAGCCCAGGGTCTGGCACTCCCCACAGGCACCCCATGCCCTCCTCGCTGCTAACCATGGAGGAGGCAGGCTGGAGGCAGAGGGGGAGACAGGGGACCCCGCCTGTGGGGGATTCTCATGCCAGGCTGGGGAGAGCAGAGGGGGTGAGGGCTGTGGTCAGGGGAGCCCGCCAACTGGAGCTGGTTCCCAGATGCCCCCGACCCCTGGAGGTAAGGGTTCACGCAGCAGTGCTCAGCCGCCCCCACCCCTGTCCTTGTCTGGAGCAAGGACACGTTCTTGTGGAATCCAGATTGGATGGCCTGGACGGAGGCCTCTCTGCAGACGCCCACCCCCACCCCCCGCCAGGGCTGGGCTAACCCAGGCTCCGGCTGGAGGTGCTGGGCCCAGGGGTGTGCTGGGAGCTCCTCTGCCTGCTCCACTTTCATCTCAGGGGCTTCTGGGGCACCCAGAGAGAGGTAGACGCGCGGACTCCACTGCTCCCTGCGTCCGACCTCGTTTCCCCATCTGTAAAATGGGCACCAGGGACTCAGCAGTGGCCAGAGTGTCCACGGGCTTCAGCTACGCTCGGGGCCCTGGTGTGCCCCTGTGCCTCCGGCTCCCCACTCCTGCAGGACCTGAATCCCTGGGGGTGGGCGCAGGGCTCCTCCCCAGGGCTGCTGACTCCCCAGAGAGACGCAGCCACCACCTCGGGAACCTGCCGAGCAGCCCAGGGCCATCCCTCAGCTCCAGGGCCTGGTCATTTGTCTCTACAAGAGGACAAGATTTCCGGCCTCACGGGTGGTCATGAGACAACTGCGAACAATGAGTGCCCGGCCCCCTGGGCCGTGGAGATAATGAGCTTTGCACAGCACCTCCACTTGGCTCCCCGTCAAAGGCCCCAGTAGGGGGTGGGGGCTGGGACACAGAGGCCCTGGGCGCTGATGGGGGCTCCGCACAGTGCGGCCTCGGCTAATGGGGTCTGAGAGCTGCGACTGTGCAGCCGGGTTATTATCTCCTGGCCTCTTAATGCAGGCTGCCCGAGTCCTGCTGATGAGCTGCTGTTGGGGAGGGAAGCGGCCCCCTTGAGCTCGTCAGCGGGGGGCACAGGGAGAGAGCCTCGGCGGAGAGGGAGAGAGAAGGCCTGGTGCTGCTCGGGAGGTGCCCCAGAGGCAGCGCCCACTTTCATCCAGAGCCATGGACACCCCCACCCCCAGCTCAGGCGTGCCCTCTGGTGCCCAGAGCCCATGCCAGGTGGGAGTGGCAGGGAGTGGTCCCACGGTTCCCTGGGCGGTCACTGCCCCAGGCCTGCAGTGTGCAGCCCAGGGGCCAAGTCCCTTGGCGGTAGCCAGGCCAGCACCATGTTCTGACGCCCCCACTAATGAGAGAGGAGTGCGAGCCGGCCTTGGGTGACCATCCAGGGCACGGTGAAGAACAGAGCTTCAGCCGCCACTGCAAGGCCCAGAGGCTGTGACCAGTGGTGATGGGAGGTGACGCTCCCCCGGAAGCATCTGGCAGGTGGTACAGGTGGTCAGTGGAGGGCAATGAGGGGGACCTCGACTGGCCCCTGTCCCCAGGTGGGGACTGGGCGTGCCCCAGGCAGGAGACCCCTGGCCTCCCACGGCGGGAATGATGGGGTCCACAGGCAAAGCCCACCTGCTCAGATGCACACCCTGAGTAGAAAGCTAACGTGCTCTTTATTCGAGGAGGGGTGGGCCCTGCGCCCGGCGGTCACTGGTAGCCGGCCAGCTGCAGCGCAGTGGGGTAGTGGGCACGGTGGGCCATGCCCTTGTGGCGGTCGATGAAGAGGCTGTTGGTCTTGACTGCGATGTCCTTCTCCAGGCTCATGCGCGTGTCTTCCAGGTTGCGCAGGGACTGCTCCGCTTCCAGAAGCTTCTCCTTCAGCGCTGCCAGGGACAGGTTCAGCTCCTCCACCTCGCTCACCAGCCTGTGGGCAGAGGTGGGCTGAGCGGGACCAGCCTGGACGCCGGGCCTGCCGAGGGCGCCAAGGGGGCAGCCCCGGGTTCAAAGGCTGGGGACCCGGGCTGGGCGACCTGCTCAATACACTCAGCCATAGAAGGACCCCCAAAAGCCCCAGGGGAGACCCAGGCTGGGAGGGGGAGGTGCATCCACCCTGACGTCAGAGGTGTGGAGGGCCAGGACAGGTGGTCGGGGCGGCCATGTGGCTCGGGGAGCTCTGCCTCCCAGACCTCAAGATTCCAGACCNTGGTCATTTGTCTCTACAAGAGGACAAGATTTCCGGCCTCACGGGTGGTCATGAGACAACTGCGAACAATGAGTGCCCGCCCCCTGGGCCGTGGAGATAATGAGCTTTGCACAGCACCTCCACTTGGCTCCCCGTCAAAGGCCCCAGTAGGGGGTGGGAGCTGGGACACAGAGGCCCTGGGCGCTGATGGGGGCTCCGCACAGTGCGGCCTCGGCTAATGGGGTCTGAGAGCTGCGACTGTGCAGCCGGGTTATTATCTCCTGGCCTCTTAATGCAGGCTGCCCGAGTCCTGCTGATGAGCTGCTGTTGGGGAGGGAAGCGGCCCCCTTGAGCTCGTCAGCGGGGGGCACAGGGAGAGAGCCTCGGCGGAGAGGGAGAGAGAAGGCCTGGTGCTGCTCGGGAGGTGCCCCAGAGGCAGCGCCCACTTTCATCCAGAGCCATGGACACCCCCACCCCCAGCTCAGGCGTGCCCTCTGGTGCCCAGAGCCCATGCCAGGTGGGAGTGGCAGGGAGTGGTCCCACGGTTCCCTGGGCGGTCACTGCCCCAGGCCTGCAGTGTGCAGCCCAGGGGCCAAGTCCCTTGGCGGTAGCCAGGCCAGCACCATGTTCTGACGCCCCCACTAATGAGAGAGGAGTGCGAGCCGGCCTTGGGTGACCATCCAGGGCACGGTGAAGAACAGAGCTTCAGCCGCCACTGCAAGGCCCAGAGGCTGTGACCAGTGGTGATGGGAGGTGACGCTCCCCCGGAAGCATCTGGCAGGTGGTACAGGTGGTCAGTGGAGGGCAATGAGGGGGACCTCGACTGGCCCCTGTCCCCAGGTGGGGACTGGGCGTGCCCCAGGCAGGAGACCCCTGGCCTCCCACGGCGGGAATGATGGGGTCCACAGGCAAAGCCCACCTGCTCAGATGCACACCCTGAGTAGAAAGCTAACGTGCTCTTTATTCGAGGAGGGGTGGGCCCTGCGCCCGGCGGTCACTGGTAGCCGGCCAGCTGCAGCGCAGTGGGGTAGTGGGCACGGTGGGCCATGCCCTTGTGGCGGTCGATGAAGAGGCTGTTGGTCTTGACTGCGATGTCCTTCTCCAGGCTCATGCGCGTGTCTTCCAGGTTGCGCAGGGACTGCTCCGCTTCCAGAAGCTTCTCCTTCAGCACTGCCAGGGACAGGTTCAGCTCCTCCACCTCGCTCACCAGCCTGTGGGCAGAGGTGGGCTGAGCGGGACCAGCCTGGACGCCGGGCCTGCCGAGGGCGCCAAGGGGGCGGCCCCGGGTTCAAAGGCTGGGGACCCGGGCTGGGCGACCTGCTCAATACACTCAGCCATAGAAGGACCCCCAAAAGCCCCAGGGGAGACCCAGGCTGGGAGGGGGAGGTGCATCCACCCTGACGTCAGAGGTGTGGAGGGCCAGGACAGGTGGTCGGGGCGGCCATGTGGCTCGGGGAGCTCTGCCTCCCAGACCTCAAGATTCCAGACCAGGGTGAAGTGGGGAGTGTGGCCAGCTCTGGCACTCAGAGACCCACACAGTGTCCCCCCAAAGGACATGCAGTGTCCACTGGTGCTGGGGCAGGAGAGGGAATGTGGGAGCCCAGTGTATGGGGTGGGGGGTGAGGTGGGGGCCAGCGTCTTTCCTCTTTACATCTGCAGGGCTGTGTGTCGGGGGGTGTTCAAGGGGTCCCCAGAGGCTGAGGAGGCCTGGGGGCGGGTGGACAGCGCCTGTGTGGTGGAGGGTGATGGCCCAGCCCAGGGAGGCCCCTGCGGCCACAGCACCTGAACTGGGCAGCGTCTCGGCACAGCTCCACGTTGGGCCGGTGGGAGCGCTGGTACAGGCGAGTCTGGGCCACCTTCAGAGGTGCCTCCTTGTCCTTGATGGCCTGCTTCAGCGCCGCAATGTTGTGCTCCTGGTCCGTGATCTCCCGCAGCGTCTGCTCACAGGATGGCCCGTGGGTCACCCTCTGGGTCTTACCCACACAGGACAGCCCGTGGGTCACCCCACACCCCAAGCCCTAACCTCTGCTTCTAGGGGCACTGTGGAAGCAGGGAGGGTGTGCACGGCCACCTCAGCCCTGCCATGGGCACCCAGAGGCCTGGGGTGGGGCTGGGGGAGGACAGCAAAGCTCAGCACACAGCGGCTTTGTCCTAAGAGCCCCAGCCCTGAGGTCACCAGACCCCGACCCTGGTCAGGTGCTGTGGAGACAAAGGCAGCAAAGGTCACCCAGAGAGCCTGGGGTCAGGGCCCTGCTGAGCCAGGGCCAGCATCAGGGACACCCCCCAGATAGCCGAGCCTGCCACCTCCTTCCACCTTCCCTGCTCTGGCCTGCAGCCCTCCCCTGTAACAGTCACTCCAGTGGCAATGCCACCGTCCTCAAATGTCTCTAGGCTTTGTCATCAGCTTAATGAGGGCCCTGGGGGGCGGGGGAGCCTTGACCAGGGTTCCCTCAGGATGGACAGGGCCAAGGTGGGGCAAGGGCCAAGCCGGGCTGTAACCAGGGCGTAGTGGACAGTGGGAGTGTGATGGTCTGGGCTACCCATTCTGAGCCTGGTCTTTGCGGAGAGCCAGTCTCAGGGGCTGCCCTGGCCGGGCCAGGTCATGGGCTGGGCGTGGCCTGGCTGCGCGGTGGGCGTGTCTAGGGTGTGCCCTGGCGGCGGGCTGGGCGTGGCTTGGCCGCGGGCTGCGCGCAGTCGCGAGGCCTCGCCTTGCGCAGGTGCTGCTCCAGCTTGTGGCGGGCGTCCTCCAGCTCCTCGCACCGCCGCCCGAAGGCCAGGTTCACGGCGTCGCACTGCAGCCGCAGGTCCTCGGACGTGTCCTGCAGGATGCAGTCGATGAGGTTCCGCAGGTTGACCGAGGCCAGGCGCTCGCGCTCAGCGCGGTACAGCTGTTCCTGGGTGAACTTGGCCCAGGTCTCGGGCGTGGAGGCACTACGGGTGGGGGGAGTGGGCGGACACCGCGGTCGGTGGGGGCACCTACCAGGACCTCCCCGCGCCCGCCACGCCCCGAGTCCCCAGCGCCGCGGCACAAACGACCACCCGCAGTCCTAGAGCCACACCGCGGCCCCGCGCCCCCGTGCCCCGCCCTTTACGGCACCCGTAGGGTCTCTGCGCGAGCTCCCAGCCCCTCCTGAGCCGCCGGGTGGTCCCCGCGCTCGTGCCCCGAAGGCCGTGGCTGCGCCTGGTGGTGGCCGGGCGCCCCCTGCCGGCCGCACGCAGTGCTGCAGCCCGCTCCCCCCTACACGCACGCACACGCACACATTCTCTCACTCTCACACACACTCACTTTCTCACACACATGCACACGCACACACACACTCTTACTCTCACACACACTCACACACACACCCTCTCACACACATTCTCAATCTCACACACTCTCACACATACACACCCTTACTCTCACACCCTTACTCTCACANGGGCTGCCCACCACTATCACACCCCCATGAGTTTGAAACCAAGCACAGGTGGGGCTGTCCCGTGGGCCCAGCCAGCTGGGTCGGCTTTTCTGGAAGTGGTTGGGCTGGTGACATGAAGAGATGCTCCTGCACTCAACACGGCACTTCCAACCCCTGAAATCCAGCCCTAGGAAAGATCGCAACTAAGAGGGAAGCTTTAAACACAAGTAAAACGTCACCTGTACCAAGCTGCACCGCAGTGGAGTTTGTAATGAGAACAAAGCGGAAAAAGAAGTATATCCAACAGTCAGATCGGTGCAGCAACAAGGAAGACACAAGCGTGCCCTTGAAGGACACAAGCGTCTGGGATCTGGATGCAGACGAGCGAGGCCTGAGCCGTGTCCATGAAACAGAGAATGCTGAGACGCAGGCGCTTTAATCCCAGCCCGGGGCAGCACAGCTGTGCTTCTCACAGGGCGGGAGCTCCCCATCCGTGGAGAAGTTCAAGCAGTCAGGTGTGGGGATGTGGGGTTGAAGCCTGGAACCAGAATGGACAGGCCCTCTGTGACGCCTGAGGATGCTCTGACTGCCCACTGCAAGGACGCCAGTGCGGAGCAGGCACGGGAGCGGGACCTGGAGTCCGCCTCCAGGGGCTGGAGAGAGGCGGCATTACCAAGGGAGGGCCCGTCCTGGTCTCCGGGGGCCCCTGTGAAAGATGAGTCCCCTGGGGCCGCCACCCATGGTCCAGTGCACCTGGACTCCGTCTGCCTGTCCTGCAGAACGGCAGAGGGAAGAGGGTTGGCGGGGGGACGCAGCTTCTCAGTGGGGGACCTGCCGTCTCTGAGGTCGAGGAGGGCCCAGTGCACAGGGAGCCTGGACAACAGAGTCTTCTCCTCATGGCCGGAGCCAGACCCCAAGTCCCAGGTCTGCACGGGGTAGCTCAGGAGAGGCCCCAGCGGCCCCTGGAAGCTGGGTGAAGCCCCGTGCCCTGCTCGGGTCAATAACACAGGAGCAGAAGTGACCCAAGTCACTCACAGGCAGAGATCAAAGAGCTGGTGCCCATTTTCCTTCTGCCCTGACCCTGCTGGGTGGCCACTGACATGTCCCTGAGTGAGGATGGTGTGGGGCAGGCCCTGCACAGCCGCCAGGGACCGAAATGCCTTTGCTGTGGGAAGTCACCACGATGACCAGACCTGTCACTATAGCAAAGCCAGGACCTGGGTCACCCCAGGCTTCTGCACCCATCCTGGGGTTCTCTCCACCCCGCTTCCTGCAGACTCACCCCTCCTCCAGGAAGTCTGCCCTGATTGCCTCCTGCAGTCTGAATTGGCTCAGGAGCTCCTCCGTCCTCTGCCTTCAGCAGTCCAGAGTCAGGGGCACACCCAGTATTCACAAACTTTTGCTTGAGTAAAAGGAACTCAGACTCGGCGAAGGAAACATAAGAAACCAGCTTGAAGTGTGTGCAAGGAGAGAGGAGACACTCCAGAGGCAGAGGGTACAAAGGGGCCTGATGGGCAACTCACAACACTCTTGGGTTTGAGCCACCTCCTGCCCACTGGCTAAACATCATTTCAGTTGAGTTTAGTCGCTCAGTCATGTCCGACTCTTTGCAACCCCATGGACTGCTGCACGCCAGGCCTCCCTGTCCATCACCAACTCCTGGAGCTTATTCAAACTCATGTCCATTGAGTCAGTGATGCCATCCAACCATCTCATCCTCTGTCATCCCTTCTCTTCCCACCTTCAATCTTTCCCAGCATCAGGGTCTTTTCTAATGGGTCAGTTCCTCGCATCAGGTGCCCAAATTATTGGAGCTTCAGTTTCATGATCACTAGCATTAACATCACTTGCATTAAAAAGACAAATCCAACAGTAATGAGCAAACCAGACCAAAATCGCCCTACCACTAGGATTTCTGAGGCCCCTGGTGGACATCAGCCAGTAGGTTTCAAGGCTGACGAACCAAATGTCATCTGGGGTCACGTTAAAAGATGTATATGTTCCCAAATGAGGGAGGTTATCATCCTACTCCCCCACTCAGCTCTGGCCATACGTGTGGGAGATTGGAAGAGACTATTCGAGGGCCGAGGGTGTTGGCTAAGTCCAGGGCAGAGCAGCCAGCAAGGGCAGGATTGACACCCCTTCTCCCAGGGGAAGGGTCTCTGGAAGCACAACTTTGAGAAGAGGGTTCAAAGGATGGCTGGGCATCAACAACTGCCCCCCCGCCCCGCCGCATGTAATTCAGCCCCTCAAGTCTTCCTGTGCTTGGACCCACCTTCTAATAGCACCCTGAACGTGTTCCTTGGGGTCTGACCCCATGTGTGTCCTTCACGTCCCTCACCCTGGGGAACCTGCTGACCCAGCTGTAGACTCTTCAGGCCTGCTGCAGGGGGAGGGCTGTGTGTGCTCTGAGCGGGCTCCTAAGCTGACTCAGTCATCCTGGACCCCCCTCCCCCCTCCCAGTCCAAGAGTTTCTTCAAGAACAGCCAAATCCCTGACTTATCAGCTCAGCTTTATCTCCAAAACCTCCTACAATTTCCCAGAGAACAAAATTAAATACAGGATTTAGGGGAGATTTTGCGTCTGCATGAGCAGGGCCAGAAACAGGCTGACATGGCGAGGCCGCTGATGCCGGAGGCCAAGGGCAGGTGGGCAGGCGAGGCTGCCCAGCTCAGCCCCCACCTGGCTGCACTTAGCGGCCATGTGCGGGGTCACAGGCCCCTGCACCTGTGTTCCTCTTCTACACCGTCCCCACCTCATCACCGTGGAGAGCCTTCCAGAACCCCACAGAGGCTCCATCAACTGGGCCTTGACATCCAACACGGACGTTAGGGGTGGACACATGCATGGTCCAGGGCAGGATTCAACCTACCTCCCACCCAGACCTTTCCAGGGCGTGGAAGCTGAGGCTGGGGGAGGTGAGGGCATCTCCAGATCGCAGAGCCCAGTCAGCAGAGCAGCTGGGAGCGGCCTCAGGGAGGCTCCCACAGGCCTCCTGCCCACCTGCAGCCGGGGGTCCCCAAGCTCGTAGCATCCCCAGGGACACCCCAGCACATGGCTTGGAGCACTGCCCATGTGCCCTCACAAACATGCTAGGGGTGTGTTGGTGGATGACAGCGGATCTGGGGTGTGGACACTGACCCACCACTGCTCTGTCCCAGTGATAAGCTGTGCCCCTGAGCATCATGGGACCGTGCCCCTGAGCATCATGGGACTGTGAGTCCTGAAGATTCTCGGTAGATTGGGGTGGTCTGGGGAACCCAGGCTTGCAGCAGGTTCAGGACTGAGGGCCTTAGGTTGGTCCCTAATTTGGCAGTCTCCTACAGGCTGACGGGTGGAAGCCAGTAGGCCTGGCGGGAGCCTGGGGAGGGGTCGCCCGCCCGGCCTGCCTGCCCACCGCCTGTCCAGACTCCTCGTTCCCAGCCTGGCACCCACCACCACAGGCTCCGCTGGCCTCAGAAGGGCTGCGGGCTCTGGCGCCTTCACCCTGTCAGCTGTTAGCCAGACTGGGCCTGGCCAAGCCCTGTGGAAGTGACTGGACTGACTGGCGACGGTCCTCCATGTCCTGGAGGCCCTGGTCCCTGGAGGGCAGGCATCGGGTCACAGCAGAGGCTGTGGGGTGCAGGGCATTGAGCCGTGAGAAGGTCCGGGGCCTGCCCAGCCCCCACCAGCTGGGTGACTTCGCCTCTCTAATGAGAATAACGGGACTCAGGGGCCTTTGCAGGGAGCAAGGGTGGAGGGGCAACAATGAGCTGCTGGGCTGAGGCGTCCAGGGGTGTAGGTGCGGTTGAGCCCCAGCCGGGGGACAGAGGAGCTGTCTGGACACTGTTAGTGCTGGGGCCTGAGCCCCGGGCAAGCCCTGGGTCTCAGGCTCTGGGGCTGGCTGTCCTGGACACCCTAACCTTTGATAGGTCTCAGGGATGCTCACACCCCTCCCCACCTTATGCCTCTGCAACCCTAAGAGAGAAAATGAGTGGGGGCCCCGGGGCAGCCGGGGGGCACACCGCATCCCTGGCTGACCCTGAATGTAGACTGTGAGGTCCCTGGGGACAGGGCCTGGAGGGGCCTTGAGGGGGGTCCCCTCTCCCCCTCTGCACAGGGTGCCTCCCCTAACCCCGAGCTAACCCCCAAGGGGGGCACCACGCTTCCCACCCCCATTCTCGACACCCTCTGCAGGCGTGGTCCCAGCGACCTTGGACTGTCCAGCAGAGAGTCAGCGGGGGGAGCTGCCTCTGATGTTAAGAGGCTCCAGTGACATCAGCTGCAAGTGCTTCTGTGGGCAATCGAGCCGATTAGGGGTGTGC
>SJYV01047353.1:425688-466998 GCA_006410875.1 Neotragus pygmaeus
GCGTGGCAGTCAACACCGAATCCCCCGGTTAGGAGACAGGAAGGCGAGCCATCCCAGCCCCTAATCCAGACTGAGGGTGCACACCCCTGGCTCACCGCCTGGCTCCCCGTGGCCCCCCACCTCCTGAGGTTTATCGTGTCCCCCAGATCCACGTGTGTGAGCCTGAGCCCCAGGTGAGGGTGTCAGGAGGCAGAGCCTTCGGGAGGCCACTGGGCTGTGAGGGCGGAGCCTCGAGGGGGAGCAGTGTCCTTATGAAGGAGACCCCACGGAGGCCCTCTCTCTTCACCCGGACACAGAGACAGGTTGGCCACTGGCAGCCCAGCCGTGCAGGCACCTGGCCTCAGATGTCCGGCCTCCGGACCTCAGGGAGGAAATCCCTCTGGTGGACTAGCCACCCAGCCGGCTGCGTTCCGCGTCGGCCGCCCCGGCAGCTGCCACTCCCCGACACCATCGGTCGCTCCCTTCCCGGGTGAGCCGAGTGAGCCCTTAGCGCAGCGTCTGCAGTGGTTTGTTCAGCGTTTCCAGTGTCAGCGGGTGGCGTTTTCAGCTCATCCTTTGCTCCTCACTGCTGCTGCCCTCGGCGCCCCCCTAACCCTGTCCATCCTGAAAGTCCCTGTGGGGCCACGAGCCCCTTGGCCAGGACCTGGCTCCCGCTGGAGACCCAGAGGGAGCGGAGGCCACAGCGTCCAGAGCGGAAGCAGTGGTCAGCGTGGGCTCTGGGGACGCAGGGCAGGCTTTGTCCTCGTCCCAGTGGGGCTGTTAAACGCGGGCTGTCCGTGCTCCAGCTGAGGAGGAATAAAAGAGAGAGAGGATGCAGGTCTGGCACCGCGGGGAAGTGACCGGCTGGGCGGCCGTGGCGATGCTCGATGGAGCTGAGGGAAGCGGGGGCAATGGGACCATGTGGTGGCGGGGGGAACCTCCGGGGGGGGCTGGGGCACCTCGGCCCCCGAGGCCACAACAAGGCTCAAGCACGGGCCACAAGGGGGCCAGGTCTCCAAGGGCGACCAGGGAAAGGAGGGCTGAATGCCAAGGGGAGTCAGGAGTGAACGTTTGGGTGGTGGTCAGGCGATGGGCGTCATGTGGGTGATGGCCTCAGAGAGAGTCCCATGAGAGTTCCCCCACCTGGCTGTGTCATGGGACAAACACTGTCCCCCAAAGACACGCCTCCCTCTTGGTCCCACTACCTGCAGGCGGGACCTCACCTGGAAGAAGCATCTCTGCAGAGGGAGTGAAGGATGTTGATCATCCAGACGGGCCCTGAGTCCAGTCCCTTATGAGACAAGAGCAGGAGGTGAGACATGGCCACACACAGGAGTCGGCCGTGCCCAAGGGGCAGGGACGGAGGCAGACGGGCCTTCCCGGCAGCTCCAAGGGGGCACAGCCCCCAATCCCTGGGTGCTGGGCTCTAGCCCAGGCCGAGGGGGTAGATCCTGCTGTTTGAAGCCCCCTGGTGTGTCGCTGTGGAGCCCAGACACCACGCAGGGCTCCTCTAGAGCAGAGACCCCTTGGGAAGCATGAGTGCCAGCACTGTTTACAATGCTGACCAGGCGCGTCCCATGTAGGGACCGAGCATCCTGGGTAGGGACGGAGCTTCCCGTGTAGGGATCAAGCATCCTGTGTAGGGGCCAAGGATCCCGTGTAGGGACGGAGGTTCCTGTGTAGGGACGGAGCTTCCCGTGTAGGGACCAAGCATCCCGTGTAGAGACCGAGCTTCCTGTTTAGGGACCGAGCATAGTCCCTGCCCAAGATCCCTGGGGACCCTTGCCCACCGCCCATCTCCTCTCGGGGGCTGGAGGCCTTTAGGAGAGCCACGGCCACCCCTCCCCTGGCCATGCAGCAGCCCCAAGAGAACGTGCTGGAGGCTGCAGGTCCCAGGGGGGGCAGCTGAGGATCCCCAGCCCCCGCGCCCTGTGCTGCCTCGCTCGGGGCTGAGATGTCGCTTCCTCTGCCCCCGGCGCAAGATCAGAGGGGAGGAAAGATGAGAGCATGACAGGATGTGTGTGGCCTGGAATCAAAGCCTCTGCGGAAACCGCGTGCCTGTGGGAACCTCGGCCACATCAGGACACACAGACTGGTGCTCAGCCCGGGGCCCCCGCGCCACACCCCACACCGGCTGCCTGCCCCTCCCTGCTCCAGCGTGAGGCTCCCTCAGTCTCAGCTCTTTGTGACTGAGCACAAAGGGACCTGGAGCCGAGGATGTGCGCAGGCCCCTGGAGGCCGGGCCAGCATCTCTGCATGCCTTGCTCTCATGCAGGCTCCCGGAGGTGCAGTTCATGTGCAATAAAACACGTGCCTTTGAAGTTGGACACACGTGATGCCTATGAAACCACCAAGATTAAGACAGCAGAAACGCCAGTCTCCCTGGAAGTCAGGAGCCCCCCAGTGACCTGGTGTCACTGCAGGTGGACTGACGAGGAGGGCGGGCAGAGGTGTCCCTTCTCCCCCGGCTTCCTTCCCTCAGCCTCTCTGTTCCTCCTTCCCTTGGCTGCTCTGCTCCAGGCTCCGTCTGCACCCACTCACCCCTGCTGCCATGTCCTATGCTCTGGGATTGCCCTGCTGAGGGCATTCAGGTTGTTTCCAGTGTGGGGCTTGAGTTTGCAGTCTGGATGTTTGTTCAGTTGCTAAATCGCATCTGACTCTGTGGCCCCGTGGACTGCAGCACGCCAGGCTCCCCTCACCCTCACCATCTCCTGGACTTTGCTCAAACTCATATCGGTTGAATTAGTGATGCCATCCAACCATCTTATCCTCTGTTGTCCCCTTCTCCTTTTCCCTTCAATCATATTTGTGTCCCCCTAAATTCACACACTTACACCTGACCCCAGCAATGGTGTTAGGATGTGGGGCCTTCGGGAGGTGATCAGTCAGAAGGGCAGGTTAGAGCCTAGGCAGAGAAATGGAAACAACCAGTGAAACTGAAGACAGGTATATGAGGCTTGAACTGTGGTGCTGGAGAAGACTCTTGAGAGTCCCTCGGACAGCGAAGAGATCCAGCCAGTCAACCCTAAAGGAAATCAGCCTTGAATATTCATTGAAAGGACTGATGCTAAAGCTGAAGCTCCTGTACTTTGGACACCTGATGCAAAGAGCCAACTCATTAGAAAAGACCTTGATGATAGAAAAGATTGAGGGCAGGAGAAGGGGGCAACAGAGGATGAGATGGTTGGATGGCGTCAATGACTCAGTGGAGATGAGTCTGAGCAAACTCCAGGAGGTGGAGAAGGACACGGAAGCCTAGCGTGCTGCCGTCCATGGGGTCGCAAAGAGTCAGAGACAACCGGGCGACTGAGGACAGCAGCAAATTAGACCCTGGAGAGCTCCCTCACCACCTCCCCGCAGACACCGAGCGAAGCTGTCCCACCAGACGCAGAAATCCACGGGAGCTGAGGTCTCAGCCTCTCGGCCTCCAGACAGCGGGAGATGATTATGTCTGTTGTTAGTAAACGACCCAGATCACGGTATTTTTGTTCTGGTGGCCTGGGCCAATGGGGACTGGGAATTACAAGGAAGCTGCTGTGAACCTTCAGGCAAATCTTGGAGTTGGAAAGCAAAACTCACACTTCCATCTCTAGGGGGTAAATAGCAGCTGCAGAAAGATCAGACTGCACAGTGCGAGTGCATTTAAGGAACAGCCAAAATCCCCCCGAGTGGTCCCGCCGCTTTCCGATCCCACCAGCAGTGTGAGAGCTCGAACCCTGCTCACCAGCCGACACCTGCCACTGTAGCCCACCTGACAGGGGAGGGTCTCTGCTGTGGCCGGGAGGTCGGGGCCGCATCCCCCAGTGACCCATGATGCTGGGCTTCTCCACCACATGCACATCTTTCTTGGTGACGTGTATTCCAGCCATTGACCATTTCCAAATTGGGTTGTCATTTCAATGCGAGCGTTGGCGTTTCTTCATCCATCCTGGGCTCGAGGCTTTCCTGTGGACCACGCGAGTGTCCATGCCCAGTCTGCATCTTCCCTTGACTTCCTTTTGATGGGCAGGTTTTAAATGATGCAGCTCAGTGTATCAACATTTAAAAAAATATTTATTTATTTGTCTGCACCGGGTCTTAGCTGCAACATGCAGACACTTACTTGGGGCGTGTGGGATCAAGTTGCCTGACCAGGGATTGAACCTGGGTCCCCTGCACCGGGGACACGGAGTCCCAGCCACTGGACTACCAGGGAAGTCCCTCGACGTATCAGTTTTTCCTGTTACAGTTATGTTTCTGTGTTTTATTTGAGAGATATTTGCCCACTTTCAAAGTTGCATACTCACCCATAACTTCTACAGACAATCACAATTTTAGTTTTTACACAGGGGTCTCTGCTTCATTTCTGAGGTGGTGCTAGTGGTAAGCAACCCAACTGCAGGAGATCTAAGAGACGTGGGTTCAGTCCCTGGGTCAGGAAGATCCCGTGGAAGAGGGCACAGCAACCCACTCCAGTATTCTTGCCTGGAGAATCCCGTGCACAGAGGAGCCTGGTACATCCATAGGATCACTAAAAGTTGGACATGAGTGACGCGACTTAGCACGCGGACACACATGCTTTGTTTCAGACCGCCGTGTGTGGGGGGTGAGGGAGGGTTGGGATGGTCTTCCTGCTGAGTCTGCTGGTTTTCCTGGCACCATTTGTCGGAGCGAGTTCCTTCGTTTCACTGAACCCGCTCCCCAGGCTGGCTCTGTCGGGGCCTCGTGAGCACTCAGCTCTGCTGCTGGCTGTCGCGGCGCCCGTGCTGCGTCGATTGGTGAGGCTTCCCGGCCGACCGCGGGCTGCGGGCGTGAGTCCTCCAGCTCTGCTCGCCTTTGTCAGGATGGTTTTAGCCCTTTACTCTCTGCTTCTCCACGTGCATCTTGGATTCAGGTGGTTAACTGCTACAAAAAAATAAAATAAAAGCCTCGGGGTTTCATTTAGGGATCCCTGAATCTCACAGCGAGGGGGTGGAAGGGATGATGTCTTGGTGATGCCAAGGCTCCTGATCCCTGATTGAGGATCAAGTCTGAGCCTCTGCCAGCTGAGGTCTGGACCTCTTGCATCAAATTTCTGCTACACTCAGTTCACTCCAGAGGTCGGCACATCTTCTGTTAAATTCCTTTCCATATATTTTATGTTTTGTGATATATATATTTTTAAGTTTATTTATTTATTTTGACCACACTGCATGGCATATGGAATCTTAGCTCCCCAAACCAGGGTCAAACTCCCACCCCCTGTATTGGAAGCATGGAGTCTTAACCCCTGGACCCCCAGGGAAGTCCCTGTTTCGTGATAGTTTAAATGGAAATGTTTCCAACGTTCCTCTGCCGTTTGGTGCCGGAGCACACTTCTGCCTGTGGTCCTGCACTCTTGCTAAGCTCCACTTTGGTTCTGGCTGATTTGGGGCAGATTCTGCAACATTTCCAGACAGCCTGTGTGTAAATGGTTTTGCTCTTTCCTTCCCAAACTTTCAGCCTTCTATTTCTTGTTCTTGCCTAAACGGGCTAGGCCTCCAGCACTGTACTAAGTGGCAGTGGCCAGGGCGGGTGTCCTCATCTCAGCTCTGATCTTAGGGGGAAAGCTTCTAGCCTTTTGTCTCTGAGCATGAGGTCAGCAAGAGGTTATAGATGCCTCGGTCAGGTGGATGCATTCCTGCCCTTCTGACCCTAGTGGGAGGACGCTGAGCATCTGAGGCTCCTGGAGGCCCAGGGTCCCCAGACCTCCCCGTGGGAGGCAGAGCGTCAGTGCTGGCCCGTCAGGCAGCTGCATACCCGAGAGGAGCCTGATGGGGACGAGTTCCATCCTCATCTCGTGATGAAGCCACAGAAGACGCTATAAATCCAGGAAATTAAAGCAGTGGCATCTCCTGTCTCCTGCTGCTGCTCCCCGGCCAGGCAAGGAGGCAGGAGCTGGAGGAGGTTCCTGGCAGCCAGGCAGGGGGCTTGGAGAGGCCGTGCTGTCAGTGCCCCTCTTCGGTAAGCCTAGCTGTGGGAGACTCCTGGGTCCAGGGCCTTGTCCCAAGGCCCTGCCTGTGGAGGGAGGGCTTGCACAGGGCCTTGGGGATCAGAGAGGCACCCCAAGGAGTCAAGCTGCCAGCACAGGCGCAAAGCTCAGTCCCGGAGTCAGGCCTCACTACACTCAGCACGAGCCCAGATGTGCAGTCAACCCCTCTCTGCAGCCCAGGGAGTTGGCTGCTCTCAGCTCAGGGGACCCTCCATTTCACACAGAGAGGCCCCAGGAGCCCCCTCCTCAGGCAGCCTGGCCCACCCCTGCCGCTCCAAAGCCCTCATCCCCTAAAAGCATCCGCAGGAGGCCTGATCCACTAGCTCTGTGGACTCGCTCTGCACCCCTGAAACAACCCTGCCTCCAAGCTGTCATGGGTCTTCCCTGGGGCCCAGACCTATGCCAATCCCTCCCTGCTGAGTCCCAGGTCCCTCTCAGGCCAGCAGCACTTCTATGCCCTTTCCCACCTCATCTCGCCTCTGCTCCCCACCGTTGTCAATGGGAAAGAACTGCAGGAACTCATTTATACTAAAATGTGAATGGTTGCTACAGCTCAAGACATAGCCCCTCCCAGAGAATGTGGTCTTTAAAAGATGAGCCCAAGGTGGGGCAGGAAATGCTTAACCTGATGCTGAAGCTCTGGAGGAAAGGCTCTCCAATAATCCTCTCACTCACATGAGTCCCTTTCTCCGGAGAGGATGGGATGCCCCTGGGTCCCGCAGGCTGGTGGCCTGTGGGGGTCGTGTGGGATCAGCTTCCCAGGGCCTGCTGCACGGCGGCCAGCCGAGTGAGGGACTGAGCCAGCTTGACGACAGACGTCTGCCTTATCACAGATGCTGCCAGGACACACTTGTTATAATGGCAAATGACACTGTTTTCCTTCACCTTCACCTGCTCTGACAACAGAGGATGATTTACTAGTAAACACAGGAGGAGAAAGCCTCGGTTCTCTCCTTGCTGCGACTAAAGGGCCAGCTGGAACCAACGCTTGGACCACGTGGCTCCCCATCAGGGGCAGGCCACACGCCGGGAGGGAACCCCTGACACCCTGGCGGCCTTTCGGTCCCGCCCCCCTGCCCTGGGCTCACGGTGCTCCCAGCTGAGGACCTGCTGGGTGCTGGGGAGGAAGGCGGGGCTCCGACCCCCACTCCCAAAGCCCCGGGCGCAGAGGGGGCAGTGAGCAGGGTTACCAGCACTGATGTCTGTACTCAGAGGAGGCCCCAGGGCCAGGGCAGGGACACGGGCGCACCTGCTCAAGAAACAGGTGGGAGAGACAACTCAGGCTCGGCCGAGCAAGGCCTCAGCCAGCTCTTCAGGGAGGAGCCCCCAGGGGTGACAGGAGCGGGTGGAAGACACCGCCCTCCCCCGTCCCCCAGCGGATGACACTGGCTGCAGTCTGCCTGACCCACCGGGGGTCCCAGCAGGACTGAGGCCTGGCTGCCCGGGAGCAAACCCTCCTTTCAGCGTGGAGGCCAACTCACGGAAGAACCTGCCATTTTACGTGGTTTATTCTCAGCCCCTTCAGTCTTCAAGCCTGCCTCATCCACCCCACACCGCCTTCTGCTCAGGGCTGCCCGCCCTTCCTCAGCTGTCCTGAGGCCTTGCTCACCGGGCCCGCCCTCCCTGCGCAAGTGCGCTTTCCAGGAAACAGACCAGGCCCCACACATACAACCTGAGTGGCCCCATTTCTCTGGGGGTACAAGACTCATTTGGGGCTTCTCAGATGGCGCTAATAGTAAATAATTTCCCTGGCAGTGCAGGAGACGTGAGAGATTGGGTTTGATCCCTGGGTCGGGAAGATCCCCTGGAGGAGGAAATGGCAACCCACTCCAGTATTCTGGCCTGGAAAATCCCATGGACAGAGGAGCCTGAAGGGCTACAGTCCATGGGGTTGCCAAGAGTCGGACACGAGTGAGCAACTAAACACACACACACACACACACATGAGACTAACCTGGGGTTGCAAAACACATCTGGGGACCCAGGTGAGCTGGATGGCCACCATCCATTCTGCTCAGGAGCCCGCCGGGGAATAGTGGGGACCCGCCACCCCAAGCAGACTCTGGAGTCAGGGACCCTGGTGCCTTTCTGCTGAGCTGGGGTTGGGGAGGGGCCGGTACTCCCAAGGACAGATGCAGGCACGACGAGGGGGACGCTGCCTGCGGGCCCGGGGTCACTCTGGACCTGGCCCACCCTCTCGCCCTGGGGCTTGTGGCCTCCCAGTCCCTGGCAGTCCTCCCCAGCCTCCAGGTAGCGGATGAGAGGCCTGCCAGCAGGGCCTCCACCCCCACCCACGGCCACTAAGGCCCCTGCCCCGTCCCGAGAAGGCAGATCCCTGGGTTAGCAGCAAAGCGTCGAGGCTGTGGACATGACCGGGGTTTGGCCCAGCCAGGCCTGTGCAGACCCACGTCTGGAAGCCAGAGAGTTCCAAAGTGCCCTCTTAGGGCTGGAGCCCTCTGGCTGCCGGCCTGCCCACTTCTGCTTCGAGGGCCCAGATTTGCGGAGGTTGACGTCAGGGAATTTAAAGTGTCCCTGGGGCCCACGGAGACACTTCCTGGCCCTGGTGGGTCCTGGCAGGCCAGCCTGCTCCCGGGGCAGGGAGGCCGGCCTGGTGGTTCTGCCTCCCGCCCCCACTTCTGGGCAGGAATGGACCAAATGGGCCTTTCCACACCATCTGCTTGTGTTTTCTCAGCCCCATCTGAGGGGCTGGCCCAGGCCCGCTCAGCCCAGACAGCCACGCCGCGTGCCCCTGTGTGTCCTGGGCTGTCTCCTCGGGCCCTGGGTCCCCACGCAAGGGACCCGACAGCCATTTGCCACGAGTTAGCGCCCTGCCACCGGGTCTGGGCCCCAGGCTGGGAGCGCGGACACTCTGAAACTCCTTCCGGGGGAGGCGGGGTGCCCTGTGCAGGGAGGGAGGCCGGGCATGCTGCCTGGCAGAGGCGGCATGACTGCACAATCTCCCTGCTGGGCGTGTCTCCCCGTCTCTGAAAACGTGAACTTCCTGCAGCATCTGGTGGCAGCCATGGAGAAGCTGGTACCAAGTGGAATCAAAGGAACATTAAACAAAGTGGGAGCAATTTACAATAGATTATGTAAATGCTGTCGGAGCCTCCACCTCTGCCAGGCCTGCTGGTGCCTGGGGCGCCACCCCTGCTGTGGGTCCCCTGATGCTCAGCTCGGCGGTCCTGCACCTACCCCACAGCTGGGAGGGGTGTCCCTTGGGAGAGGCTGCTCCATACGTGGCACCTGACAATTTAACCCATTTAACCCAAAAGATGACATGGCCACTGAAGGAACTAGTGGTACCTCCCTCCCTGCTGGCCTGCTCCCTGAGGCCTGCCGACTGCTGACCTCTGACCACCTGACCTGGGTTGACGCCTGATTTTCTCCAGCGAAGAAGAGGTGCAAAGTCAGGGCTGCCACAGTGCGCACGGCAGCCTGGCCCCCAGGAAGCGCTTCGAGGGCAGGCTTGGATGTTACACTCACACCCTCTCCATCTGCTCCCCTGGATCACCCGTCGGTACGAGGGTCTCTGCCTTGCTGTATCCAAGCTCCAGCCCTGGCACATGGGGGAGGGAGGGGGCAGGTCAGGGAAGAGGCCCCTGGCACCCAGTGGGCAGCCTTATCTGGGTCTCAGGAAGAACTGGAGCCCCCCAGGGAGTCACCAGTGGCTAAGGCCAGGTGGGCAGGGAAGTTGGCTGAGGACGAACCCGGGGGTCTGTGGGCCAGCAGATTTGGCCTTTCAGGGCCTTCCTCTGATAAAGGCCCCAGGAAGCCCCCGTGAGCGACTGCCTGCCGGAGGGGGCAGTGGAACTGGGGGGCTGTGCAGGAAATCAGGTTGCGGGGAGATGCGCTGACATCTGCCTCGGGCCTCTGGCTTGCCCACACCCCTCCAAAGTGCTCGGGACCTCCGGCCGGCTCACGGCCTGCTTCCTCCCCAGGTCAGCCTCCCTCCAGGGGAACGTTCTCCTTGGGGGACATTCAGCGGCTCATGCAGAGGGAGCCTGAACCCCCAGATTCAAGGCTGAGACACCCCACTTGGAGGAACTCCTGGAGGCTGCCCTGACTTACTGGGGAGGGGGCTGCACTCCCGTGCCTGGCTGGCCATGAGGCTGCTGCAAGGTGGCCATCCTGGGCCCTCGATGCCTGAGGACCCTGGGGGGCAGACGAGCATCCTGAAGGCCACCAGATCCGCTCCCCCGGGGCTCCCCATCCCGGGGCAGCTCCCCACCCCCAGGCCTGGAGGTCATCAAACACTGCCGCGGTTGTGGGAGTTCACCCAGCACCACACCCTCCCCGCGGGCTCCCAGCTCTCCGGGATGGGGTCCCCACACCACAGGGTTCCTAGATGCGCGGGGGTCTCAGGAGGTTCAGGTTAGGCCACCACCCCAGTCAACATTTAGGACACTCTCATCACCCCAAAGGACACCTGCCGCCTTCCCCCTCCACCCCCCAGGTGTGGACGCCCCGTGTCTGCGGCCTTGTCTGGCCACTGTCACTCAGCGCCATGGTTTCAAGATTCGTCTGTGGTTCACTCACTCCTCTCTGTGGCCGAGTCAACTCCGCTGTGTGCGCACACCACGTACAGCTTGCCCACGTGTCTGCCGACACTGGGTGGCCTCACCGTTTGGCTGCAGCAAATACGGCTGCTGTGAACGTTTGGGTAAGTGTCTGGATGTGGATCCTCACTTCTCTCGGTCACGTACCCGGGAGTGGAATTGCTGGTTCCTTGGTGACGCTGTCCTTAGCTGTTTGACAGGAACAGCCAGTTCAATATCACTTTTCATCTGATGCAGGTTTTATCTTTCAGAGGAGGCAACTTAAGGCTCAGAGAGGTCAAGACATTTGCCCAAAGCCACACTGCCAGTGTGTGGCAGGCCTGGGATCAGAACCCAGGCCCTGTGGTTGCAGAGCCCAAGAAAGGCCCTGTGATAAGGTGGGAGGACTCTGCACTCAGCCCCACTAAGGCTTAGGCACTTCATGCTGAAACTTTCAAAGAGAATTGCTGCTCAGTTAAGATTCCAGGCAATATCTGAGGTCCCTGGAAAAGGGAAGCCCCCTCTGTGAGCTGGGAGCCAGGTGCCCACCACTCGGCCATCACAAGGCCCTGTCTATGGTGAGGTTACCCTTCCCAATACAACCTGAGCAGCTGTGGTTCCCCAGATCCCTTCAAGGCAAGCACAAGCCCCTGCATGACACGTCAGCACACACTCATTTAGCACCTACTGTATGCCAGGCACTGAGCAAAGAAGACCCCCAACTCCTGCCCTCGTGGCCTTTTGTCCAAGGCCCCATGGAGTCATGCAGTTGGAGATGAAGGTCAAGAATCCTGCATGTTCCACGGTGACCCACCACACTTTCTCCAGGGCTCAAAGGCCACAGTCCTCAGGCCCTTTTCCCTGCCACACTGACCCGAGGGAAGCTGAGCTGGCTGTTCTGGGGTGGGGACTGAGCCCTCCGAGCCTCCATGGGGAGAGCCCGGCCTGCAAGGTGCTGGCCACACAGACATACACACTCGGGGTGCTCCCACCCCAGTTTAATACCCCACCCCGGGAACCTGGCTCAACTGGAACCGGCCCCTTTCCTCCCTGGCTACCTCCCTCCCAGCCCTTTACAGACCCGCCATGCTGCCTGAAGAAGGGGCCCTGGATAGGATATAATGCATGCAATTAAATTTGAATTTCAGATACAAACAAATGTGTTAAGTATAAATATATCCCAACTATCGCACCGGACCATAAAGAAGGTTACTGTTGTTCAGTCGCTAAGTTATGTCTGACTCTTTGCCATCCCATGAACTGCTTGCACGCCAGGCTTCCCTGTCCTTCAGTCTCCCAGAGTTTCCACAAACTGACGTCCATTGAATCAGCAATGCCATTTAACCATCTCATCCTCAGTTGCCCCCTCGTCCCCCTGCCCTCAATCTTTCCAAGCATCAGGGTCTTTTCCAATGTGTTGGCTCTTCTGTCAGAAGGCTGAGTGCAGAAGAATTGATACTTTTTAACTGTGATGCTGGAAAAGACTCTTGAGAGTCCCTTGGACTGCAAGAAGATCAAACCAGTCAATCCTAAAGGAAATCAGGCCTGAGTATTCACTGGAAGGACAGATACTGAAGCTGAAGCTCCACTACTTTGGCCACATGATGTGAAGAGCTGACTCACTGGAAAAGACTTTGATGCTGGGAAAGATTGAGGGCAGGAGGAGAAGGGGATGACAGAGATGAGATGGTTGGATTGCATCACAAACTCAATGGACATGAGTTTGAGCAAACTCCGGGAGATGGTAAAGGACAAGGAAGCCTGGCGTGCTGCAGTCCATGGGGTCGCAGAGTCAGATACGACTTAGTGACTGGTATTGCCATGGGATATACTTACACTAAACATTATTCATGTTTGTCTGAAATTCAAAGTTAACTGGGCAAGCTGTGTTTTTATCTGCTAAATCGGACACATCTGTGAGTAGAGTGAACAGTGCCCATTCTGTGGCCAGAGACCAGAGGGAGGCCGGAGGTCCAAGACACCCGCTCCTCCTGGTCCCTGGCCCAGCACTGCCCTGTGGGGACCCAGAGGCGGAGGAGCCCGGGGGACATAGAGGTCAGGGGGCCACAGAGTGGCTTGTCTGAGTGAGCTGATTCCACAGGCACAGCTCGAGAAATAAACAGGATGCTAAAGTGCAAAGGAGACCACTGAGTGCTACACAAACAGCATCTCCTGGACACCTGTGTCAACCGGAGCTGTGAGTATCAAGTAAGAATTTAGAAAAGCCTGGCCTTTAGCTTCCGCCTTGTGCTGGGGCTGGGGGTGGCACTGTCTATGGGGTAGGCAGTCCCCAAATCGCCCTTGAGCTGGGATGATGGCCCAAGATGCCTGGGCCCAGGCAGGCGTATGGGCCTGTCACTGGAGGCATTCCAGCCGGGCAGGGGTCCAGGCCTCTGCTGGCCCTGCTGCCTGCCCTGAAGGCCACTCCCTGCAGAGCCTGGCCTTCAGCCCCACGCACGCCGAGGGAGGCACCTCTGGGTTCGGTTTCCAGGCAGCAGGGAGCTGGGTCCTGCTCCTTGGAGACAGTGGCTCATCCAGGAGTGTTGGGGAGGGGGGGGTACTCAGCACGACCGGGAGTGGCTGAGGGGGATCGGCCACCTGCAGAAGGCCCAGGACCTCTCCTGTGCGGTGTGAGCCCGCACAGTGGTGGGGGTGATCAGGGCTCAGCCTCTGCCCCTCTGGATGGCCAGCACCCCACCTCTTTCCCACCCTCGCTCAGGTCACCACTCTGCCACTCCACGCCAGCCAAGTGTCTCCTGGCCTTCCCACCCCCAGCTGCTGGGCACCGCAGGCACATCAGACACGATGCAGTGGCTGCCCCGGGAGCCCCAGGCCGGCCTGAGCACCGCAAGGTGAGTGCCGTGGGGGAGGTGTCATGGTCAGAGCGGCCCTGAAGTGGCCACCACCGGCAGGAGGGCACCGTTAAGCTCGGCCAGGCAAAGCATCCCAGCAACAGGCACGGCAGGGCCAGGGCTGGGCCTGGAGGGGCGCTTGGATGGTGGGCCTGTAGTCCGAAGGGACAGTGGGGCAGGACAGGTCCTGCTGACTTGAGGCGGCTTGACCCAGAGCCTGGGGCCAGTGGGGGCTTCTGGATGGAAGGGAGTGTGTGGTGGGGAGGGGGGACGTTTGGAGAGGAAGTTGGCCACGTGACAGGTAGGAGAAGGGACCAGTGTGGTGTGACGGGCCCTGGGGGCTTCAGCCAGTCTGAAGGTGGACAAGGTGCCTGGACACGGAGCAGAGTGGCCAGGTGGGGGTGTGGCACTCAGGTCAGATGGCGGTGGCCCTGCTGCCCACTGCCCCACACCCAGCCTGCCAAGGTGGAGGGCCCCCAAGGCAGCCTGATGGCCACAGTCCCAGCCATGTGCCCCCAGGGTGCGAGTCCTCTCCTGGGGGGAGATCTGGTTTTTACCTGCCGCTGGCTGAACCAATAGGCGGTTCATTCCCCCCATCTTTATCAAGAAAAAGCTTCGCCCTTTAAAAAAAAAAAAAGGAAATAGCAAAAAACAGAACTAAATTTTCCAGAGGCCAAGAGGATTAAAAAAAAAAATCTGAACACTCTGTACAGTTTAATTAAATACTTTTAATGCCAATTTCCAAATTGTCCTATGTTCCATCTCTCCAACATTCCTTTTTAGCGATGTGAATGTATTACGGCCTCATTGTTTCTAATGCTATTTTCTCATCTCCTATCACTCCACGATCTGTTCTTCATTTCCCGGCTGTGGGGTGAAGCTGTCCCCCACGCTGTGCGGTGGCCCCTCTGGCTGGAGAGCTCAGAGTCAATACCATCAAAGGCCACGCACAGTCAGTGAGTATCATCAGCTCAGGGGATTCAGAGCCCTTGAGGACAAGGATTTCGGAGGTGCTGGAGGGGGCCGGATGTAGCGGGAGGAGGTCTCTTTCTGAGACCTTGAGGTGATCGCTGCCTGTCCAGTGTCTGTGCAGCCTCACCTATCTATAAATGGGCCACGGGGCTCCTGAAGGCTACAGCCTTTGTCAGCTTAGAGATGCTGTCTTTAAAAAATAATGCTTACTTAAAAAAAATCCATGCCCTGTCCCTTCTGTAGACGTCTGAAGGACAGAGTGTGCAGACGAGGGTGATGGTCTTTCACATTAAAATCCCCTGCTCCATGGGGCCCTGTGGGAACTCCTAACCTGCCCTTGCTCACCCCCCTCCTCCACATCACAGCAGGGCCCCTGCACGGGCATGCTAGGCTGTCTCTGGTTCTTCCTGCTCAGGACTCTCTGCCTGCCACAGGGCCTTTGCACAGTCTGCTCTTGCAGCTGGGAAGATCACCCCCGACCCTGCCCGTTCCAGCTGCTTTCTTGTCCTCAGATGTATCTTCTGCCCCCTACTTGCCCCCCACAGCACTTAACATAGCCTGTAACGGTTCGCTTCCTCTATCCACCAGTTTCTTTATGGCTGCCTCCCCGCTGGAATGAAGCTCCAAGGGACAAGGATAAGGCCTAGAGCGGTCACCGCCACTGCCTCCCTGGTTCCACACTGTGGGCCTCCCATCGACTGTTGTCCAGCAAATCACTCACAGTTCCCCAGCCAGAGCCAATCTTCAGCTTCACCTTGAGCTTTGATGATCCGGCCAGTGTGAAAGGATCGGGAGGTCCAGGTGACCCCTGCCCAGGATGTTGCTGAGGCTTTTGGGTCTGCCCCACCCTTGCAAGCTCCCCTCAGGGCTCTCCCAGGCCCTCTCCTAGGTGACTGGGGCACTAATTGCTCTTTGAGGGCGTTAATTACTGGTCAGGGCCCTCCACCGCTAAGTAGCAGCATTAAAATAGAGTAAATGTTTTCATTTTCTTGAAAAGTTCACATATACAAGAGGAAGTGCTGCTGAGCAGGGACGGGCAGCGCTGGAGACCCCCTGGGCCTTGCCTGGGAACTGCCATGGTCCTGCCTTCCTGCGTCTTCCTTCCCCCAAGGCCCAGCGGTGGAGCAGGAGCAGGGCCTCCCGGCCTTTCCCTACCCCCAGCACGGCCACCCTATTCTAGTTGCATCTCTGCTGTGCCATTGCGCAGCACAGGTGGGGAAGCCCTGGTTAAGTGACCTTGCCAGGGCCTCTCCAGATCTGGGGGTCCCCACGTGGGTCCTCTCACCCACTAGAACAACTGCTGAGGCCCTGGAGCCGCCCGTGTAGGCCAGCCACCCCGCTCTTTGTCCAGCGCTGAGTGGGCTTAGAAGAAGGGAGGTCGCACTCGGAGCTACCAGACTGGTGGTCGTGGAAAAGTGAAAAGCTTGTGAGGTTTTCAGTGGCCAAGGGGTCCAAGTGGGACCCCGGAGCATAGGGGGCGGTGTGTCTCAGTGTGAGGCTGGGGGGCTGCGGGAGGGCCTGGGCGCTTCCCCGAGGTCCCACGCGGCTCGCTTGGTCCAGGAGGAGGCTGGGCGAGGGACAAGTTCGCAGAAAGCCGTAGGTGAGCTTGTGTGCGCGCGCGCGCGCGCGAGCGCGTGTGTGTGTGTGTGTGCGGGGGTGCGGATGTACGCGCACCCAGAATCCCACCCACGGATACAGCAGCGCATCACACGCGCGGTCACACCCAGGACACACATGCGGAGGGGGAGGGGCGCGCCCGCCGCGGTCTCCGCCGCCGCGCACCGCCCACGCCCGCAGCGCCGCCCCTTCGCCGACCCCCGCCCGCGGCGCCGAAGCGCTGGGTGCGCGNACCACCGAGCAGGATGTGGGGTTTCTGTTACTGATCTGTCTCTACACTCCATGTCTTTCAGACTCAGTGTCCTTCACAACATAGCAGCCAGGACCAGGAGTCCTTAGTGAAGGCTACCCTAATCCAGGATGCATGTGTCCCGAGAGAAAGGACGGGCCTCCGCTTCACCCCAGGCCCTAAATCACTCCAGGGTTTCCCAGGCATCTCTCTGCAAATCCAAGAAGAAAGGGTGTATGGCGATTGCAGGCCACTAGGTAACTGTGGAGTCCTGGCCTGAGGTCACCTGGGGTCATCTAGACTGCCCCCACCCCTTTCTTCACAGCAGGATGGGGAATTTGTTCCTCTGAATCACAGTTCACTGCCCTGGCTGTCATGAGAACCACCTGGGCAATTCTGTACACACACACACACAAATCCACCCAGATTCTGAAGCAGTTGGTCTGGTCAGGACCCCAGGGTGGTATAATTTTAAAGCTTCTTCATGATTCTACTGTGCAGCCTAGGTGCACAGTCCACTCCAATCTCCGGGGCCATCACAGTGAGGGCTACTGGTATCACGTTACTGATGTCTCAAGGCCTCCATGTGCTCATCTGTAAAATGGGAACATGATGCCTACGTCACAGGTATGTCATGAGGAGTAAATGGGAAAACCCTGGCAGGTGTCTGGGTCTCGGCAGGGACCCCATATGAGTGTCCCTCTCTCGAAAGCCCTCTTCCTGTGTTGTTCAAGTCCCAGCCTCCACTATGCTGTAGTGGAACTGGAATTGTCAGCCCTGAGTTCAAATCCTGTGATGCTGTTTCCCAGCTGTGTGATCCTGGGCAAAGACCATAGAAGGCCCCAAATCTAGAGAGCTCCTAAAATTATGAACGTCACATCACATCACAGACCTACTCAGTAAGGACTCTCTGGGACCAGGATGCTAGCATTTTTATTTTAACCAGAACACTAGGCACCGGAGACAGCCAACCAGACGCCCATGCTTAGGGTCCACAACCTTAGAGCTCCAAGCCTTTGTTTTCCCCTCTGGGAAATGGAGTAATAACAATGATCTCATTTTTTGCAGCACTGGGCCTCGAGAGTGAAAACACAGAAACAGGTGGGGACGAGTAGGGTTCTGCTTCCTCCCCTTCCCAGCTTCATGAGCCCTCTGAGGCTACACCTGCCTCTTCCAAGTGGCTTCAGGCACGGTCAGTGTCAGCGGCTGCTTAGGCCCCACCGTCCTCTAGATGGTCTTCCCTGCGGTAACTCTCCTGGCCTCTGGCCTGCCTCCCCCTCGTGCAGGTGGTCTGGCTGGTGAGTTCGATGGAAAGAGAGAAACACATGACTCAGCCTCCCACTTCCCTTCTTGGGTCCTACCAGCTGCGGCGGCCACACAGGAACCTCTGCTCCCCAGGCCAAGAAAACAGGCAGGGCCCCCAGGGAAGGACCGGCTGCTGGATTGAGGGACCCAGAGCAAATGAAACTTTGGGGCTCTTGTTACAAAAATTATGGACAATTCTAAGACAGCAGTTGTTGTTTAGTCATAGTTGTAAGTCGTGTCTGACTCTTTTGCGACCCCGGGGACTGTAGCCCGCCAGACTCCTCTGTCCATGGGATTTCCCAGGCAGGAATACTGGAGAAGACAGGGAGGGCAGAGCAGTGAACCAAGGGGGGCGAGGTTGGGAGTGCTTGTCCCACTGGGCAGGTCGCCTCTGGTGGAGCCACCCTGCCCCAGGGGAGTGGTGGGGTCCAGCTCAGCTAATGACACAGTGGGAAGCAAGCGGCGAGCAGAACAAGCCAACTTCTTCCACCCAGCGTGCCTCCCTCGGCCTTTCAGTCTTGCCTCTCACTCTCTGTTCGTGATATTTAAGTGGAGCTAAAAGGAACTGTTCATTCACCCATTCAGGACACTGACAGTCTGCAGGGAGACTTGACAAGGGAAAAAACCACACTCAGAACCTGTCTTCTAGATACACAAGGTCCAGGAGGCAAGGCCTTTGCTTGATCCCACTCAAATCCCTCTTGCTGCAATGTCAACCTTCTCCTCTGGCTTAAGAGATGGGCGGGGCTTTCTCGGAGGGCCAGTAACACCACGTAGTCTGGAGCCTGGATCTGGGGTCTCAGAGCCTCCCCGGCACAGAACTGCCTCGCTTCCGCCCAAGGTACACGCCCAGAGCAAGGGCGCTGTCACGCCGATTCCTCCCCACCTTCTCATCAGCAAACCCTGTGGAAGAGCCCACTCCCTGGACTTCTGTCCACCCCCTACCCTGGTTCCAGTCACAAGATTTCCACGTTGAGCTGTTGCAATATTAGCCTAACTACCTCCCTTGCATATCCCTCTAGAATATTTTCCTACAAGAGCTCAGGCCCCAAGCAGTTTGGCACACCCTGTAGGGGACAGACCCCAATTTCAGGGCCCCGGATTAAAAGCCCCTGGCTGCTGCAGCTCCTCAGAGATCTGTGGCCCCAGACCAAAGGGACCAGTCCCCCACACCCCCACCCTACGCTGACCCTCAGTCAGGGCTGGGTATTTGGCTACTTGGTTTCCAACCCACTGATGGTCCCTCTTGCCCTGTACCTCCAGACTGAGGCTGGCAGGGGGCCAGGGTCATGCGTGTTACTGAGGGGCAGGGGTTGGTGGAATTAAACCCCCTTCATCTCCCTCTCTTTAGTGGTTGCTGAGAAAAGAGGAAGAGAGCTGCCAGGTCAGAGTTTCCTTGGGAGGTACCCACCCTGCCAGTCTGTTCCCCCAGAGACCTCCAATCCTCAAAATCAGGTGGGCATCTCCCTAAAGGAGGGAAGGAGGAGGAGGATGGGCTAGTGGGTGGAGGTATAAGGTAAGCTCCCCTGCCACCCCTCCCCCCCAGAGCTGGTCTACCAGGCAAGGTCTCAGGGACAAACGCTTAAAGAAGAGGCTCTTCTTCCCCACACTGTACCTGCCTCTCTGCGAGTGACCACAGATACACCCATGTTTAAGAACCTTGGTGAGGACCAGAGAGAAAAGGGTACCAGGAGCCTGCCTGAGGGGGAAAGCAATGGAGGGGGCGGGGGGCGCATTTGTCTCTAATGAGAAAAGACAAAGACATCCCGGCGGCCGTGGCTGTTTCCGCGGATCCCGCTCCGCCTGAAGCGGGCGAGGGTGTCGTTCCCGGGACCTGGTCACCGCCTGTCCCCGCAGGTGCTGCCAGCCGCTACCATGACCGAGGGCGTGCAGGCGGCCGACGAGGTCCGCGTGCCCCTGGGCGCGCCAGACCCGGGCCCGGCGGCGGCGGCGGCGGCGTCCCCGGCGAGCCCCGGAGCCCCGGGGCCAGAGGCGGAGCGGGGGTCGGGGCCCAGTGCGTCGCCCCCCGAGAGTCCGGCGGCCGAGCGCGGCGCGGAGCTGGGCGCAGACGAGGAGCAGCCCGTCCCGTACCCGGCGCTGGCGGCCACCGTCTTCTTCTGTCTCGGGCAGACCACGCGGCCGCGCAGCTGGTGTCTCCGGCTGGTCTGTAACCCATATCCTTCCCGGGCCTCCGGGGGTGCGGGGATCCTGGGCACGGGGCTCTGGGGCGCGGGACCCCCTCCCGCGTGTGCCTCCCACGCCCGGGCTCTTTGGTCCTGGCGCGATCTGGGCGCGCGGAGGACGCAGTACAGCGGCGCGAGGGGAGCGCTCCTCCGAGAGAGGCGGCCCCGGGCTGCGCTTTGTGGGGCAGCGGCGGCGGCTCTCTTGATCCAAACGGGGTGTCCCCGCTCCAGAGCCAGCTCCGGACGAGAGAGGGTGGAATAGAAGCGGCGAGGCCACCGCGGGCTTGGTGGCCAGGAGGGAAGTGGGCACTGCCTCCGCCCCCATGGGTGCCGGGTCAGGACGGGAATTCCTCCCTCTGGGTGTACAGGACCTCCGGCCTGGGGGAGGATCCTCACTGCAGTGGGGGGTAGGGGGTGCCAGCGGGACCTCAATAAGGGATCAAAGTTTTCTCCCTGTCCCTTGCGCTTGGGAGAGGCTGGGAGACCCTGGGGGCCAGGAAGCCCTGCGCTCTCGCTGGTCCTTTTCCATGGGGAGAGGCGGTGACGTCGGTTGTGAACTCGCCTTTCCAGGCTGAACTCGGTGTTGGGGCTGATTTAAGTCATGCGCAGCTGGGGTGGGGGGCAGGGAGGCAGCTGGCCCGCGCTCCGCACCCTGGTGTCCCTTCTCTGGGTGCTTCCTTGACCCGAGAGGAAGGGGCCTCTCTCTTTGCTCTTGGTGAGAGCGACACACTTTCAGAGAAGGTTCTAGAGCAGAGCTGGGTCAGGCAGGGGGCATTTCTGGGACATAGAGCTATCTCTGGTAGCAGAGCTGGGGACCCCCAGCAGGAGGCCTTTGGGGACTGTCCATGGGCCCTGGCTGGCTGTGTCCCGGCCGGTTCTCCTGCGGGCCCCTGGCTGCCAGGTGGCTGGGCTGTGGACACCGGGATTTCCCTGCCCTTAGCCTGGAGGGACTGGGTGACAGCCGGGTGGGGGACTGAGGAAAGGAGGCTGGTGGTGGGGAGACCTTGCTCTTGAACTTTCCCTGTCCACGTGAAGGAGACAGGCCGCAGGAGCCGTGCGTGTATATATTTTTCATACCTTGTGTGTCTAACTGTACAAACATCACATAGGAAAGAGGAATGTGTAGCAGGAAAGTAACAAACCCCGTCTTTTTTTTCTTTCCTGAAATCCAAACGTGGGCTGAGTCAGAGTAGCCAAAACCCGCCCCCCACCCCCAACCCAGTTGTGCAAGGGGTCCGTCGTGGCCTGGGTTGAGGGCCGTGGCCGCTTGCCGCCCCAGCATGGCAGCAGGCTCCCCTGCCTGCCTTTGTCCCACAGCTCCTGGGTGGGCTTGGGGCCCCCCCTAACCCCCAGCAGCTGCCAGGCTGAGCTTGCAGGGGAGCTGTAGGCCGGTCTTCCCTCCAAAACCCTGGGCATATTCAGGCCACCTGGTTTGGGCGGGAAGGTGGCCCGACTGGGTGGGCTGCTGGGGGATATGATGGGCACCCTGAGGCCTTGGGAGGGGAGGCAGCCCCGCCGCCGTGTCCTTCATCTGCAGGCACACGTGGGGACCAGTCAGGGAAGGATGGGAGCGGGGCCTGCACTTTCTCTCTCCTGACAGCCCCCGCGTCTGGCCGCCCTGTCCCCGTCCCGCCTGACCCTGTGTTCTGGATGTTCCGGGCGGGCTGTGTCCTTCGGGACGTCTGACAAGGTTGTTTGTGTCCCTCAGTGCAGGGGNCCCCCAGGGTTCCTGACTCGCGCCGCCTGTGCTGTGGCTGCCGCGTCCCAGCACCCAGGACGGGCGGGGCCTCCCAGGGGTGCTCGCCGGCTGGGAAGGGGGCCCTGCCACCACCTCCCTGGGAGCCGCGGAAGCCGGCTATGGCCCCGTCTGGGCGCCGAGGCACTGGGGGGTGGCCACGGGGGCACCTGGGGGCTCAGGGGTGGTGGACGTGCCCAGGAGGTGTGTCCCAGGGGCCCGGCAGCGGACGCCCCAGGCGCAGGGCTCAGAGGAGACAGAGGACGAGGCAAGGTCGCAGGGCCGGCGGAGGACGGCGCCGGGTGAGCCCGGCCTGGCTCCCGCGTCTGCGGGTTTGGCAGGGCGCTGCCCAGCAGGGAGGTGAGGCCCAGCGTCCAGGTCCTTGATGGTGTCTTGTGGACACCGCTGTCGCCGGCATCTTGCTGCTCCTCTGTGCTTGCTGCCAGCTCCTCGGCTCCTAGCGGGCATCCCAGCGAGGACACGCAGGGCGTGGGGATGCGGGGGACCGGTGCCCATCTGCCCCCTCTGGCCCCATGGACTGGCCATGAGTGGATGGTCCATGTCCTCCCCTTCCTGAGCCCGTGGCCGCTGAGCGCTTTGTGGAGCCCAGGCCTGGGGGCACTCTGGCTTCTGAGCACCTCCACCCCAGCGCCTGGTCCGGGCCCTCGTCCTAATGCCGCCATGCATTTGTTTCCCGGGGCCTGCTGCCCCTCGGCCGGCGGGACCCGGGCCGAAGGGGCCGCCCCAACTTTCTCTGACTTGGAAAGAGCTGCCGTTTGTGTGTCCGTGTGTGTCTGGCTCTGCCCAGCCCCCCAGCGCGGGCTCTGAGGGCGTGTCCTGGGGTGGGGAGGGCAGTGGAAATAAAGACCTTGGTGGCAGAGGTAGGGCTTCATGGTAGGGAGCTTCCGGGGGAAGGACATTTCCCTGAGAGCCAGTGGAGGGGGTCGCAGTGGAGAGGTGATCTCAGAGGACCTGCAGGAGGTTGGGAGGGGGAGCCCTGTCCCTGGGGTGCCTGCTCCTGGGGTCCCTGGACGCGGGCCTGAGCTCCCGTTGGACCCTGAGTTTAGAGCCAAGGTGTGACACGTCTGTCTCTTGGCTGGTGTGTTGAGGAGGCCTCCTGGAGGAGGTGAGGTTGGGCTGGGCTCTTCAGGTAAGTGCAAGGTCCAGGAAGGCAGGGAGGTGTAGAAGGGGAAGTTGGGGTGAGCTGAGGTGCATCTGCCTGGGAGGGCCCGGGCTGCGTCTGTGCCACTCACTGCCATGAGACGGCGCGGGAATGCCCTGGCTGACCCCCAGCCCGCAGGGGCCTAGACTTCTAGACTCGCCCCCATTCCCCGCCTGGGCTCCTGCGGGGCCCCAACACGCGCAGACAGTTGGTGTCGCTCCAGCTTCTGGCGGCCTGATAAGTTGGCAGACGCCAGGAGCGCTGATGGGGTGCCTGTGTGTGGCACAGTGACACATGGTGATGTGAGCACGGCCCCCGCCCCCACACCTGCTTCCCAGCTGGGCCCGGGGCTGCCATGGGGGGTGGAGCTGGGTGGCCTCACTGTGCAGAGCCCCCCTGGGCCCTGTGCTAGGCCCCGGGTCCTCCCGGCAGGCCACTTCCACTGCGTATCGGCCTCTAGCCGGATCGTGCTGTGGGTCCTGGGGCAGGCGGGTGGGCCAGGCGGAGGCAGCTGGGGGCTGGGAGTCAGGGAGCCCCCTGTTCATGGGGACCTTGGGGGGAGGGGAGGGAAGGGTNGGCCCTCAGCAGGAGGGGGTGGCGGCTGTGCTGAGGTGGGGGCAGGCGGGGCCGGGTGGCCAGAGAGGCCTGTGAGCGTGGCAGGCGGGTGTGGGCTGGCCCGGGCTCTTGGGCAGGGGCCGTGTTGGGACCACTCTGGGGAGAAGTGGAGCACAGGGCAGGTGGAAAGCAGCCCAGGGTCCGAGGGGAGGCCATGGGCGCCCCATGGTGGCCACCCATATTCCGTCCTGCTGCAGGAGACTGCGGGCACCCCCCCTGGCATGGAGCAGTGCTCAGAGGTGATCCAGGTACCCCCCTCGCCCTCCCGGAGCTGGCGAGATGCCCAGCTCCAGGGTCAGGATGGGAAGGAATGCGGGGGATGGGCCGGCCTGTCAAACATCCGCGGGGTGAGGCCGTGCAGCCTGTGTGCAGCTTGGAGTCCAGACCTTGGCCCAGCCGTCAAGGTCGGGCAGGAATGCGTTACCTCCTTTCACGCGCCTGTGCCCGCCCGCCCGGGCAGGAGTAGCCGCCCTCCCAGCCAGCTGAGTGGGCCAGTTTCCCTTTCCTCTTCTCAAGGGGCATGGAGGACCAGTTGCTTCCTCCTCCCCCCAGCAGTTCGCTTTGACAGAAGCGGGAACACCTCTGAGTCACGTGGGCCTCCGCTGAGTTTCCAGGCGGGCGCCCATCCTGGCAGCCGCGCGGTGATTTAGGGCCTGGCTCCCCAGCAGGAATGAGGGGAGCCGGGCAGGATGGGTCTGGGAGGTGAACAGCCTGGCCCTGGCGAGCTGGCAGCGAGTTCGGGCAGCGTCCCCAGAGCCTGTGTGCCGCGCCCGCCTTGGATGACAGATGGGGCCGCGTGGCTGTGCTGTCTTCACGGAGTGAGTAGCGGCTTGTCGTTTCGTCAGGAGGGGCCCCGCTGAACGCACGCACGCACACACGCCTCCAGGGAGGTGAGGCCGTGCTGCCCTGCGTGGCCTTTCGGGCATCAGGGCACTGGTGTTCCTGGTCCTGGGACGTGGCTCCTCTGGTGCCAGGGGGTGGAGTGTTGCCGACACTGGCCAAGCCCAGAGCTCCGATCAGTGGGGACAGCTGATGGATGTGCTCAATTAGAGCATTCTAGCAGGGACGCTGCCACCTCTGTGCCCCCGGGACTGGAGCAGGCAGGGAGCCTCACGGTGGCGGCTGCCCGCCTCTGTGGCCCCCAGTGGCTCCTGGATGTGAGGGGGGCTTCAGGGGTCCCGGGAGCACCCCCTTTCCTGAGCCTGATGCTGACAAGGACCAGGGCCACGTCCCGGGCAGCCCGTGTCAGCCTCACTCTCGGCTGGAGTTGGAGGCTGATGTGGTAGAGGGCTGAGCCCGCCCCACAGGGGCTGTCTAGCTGCGACCAGCCCGCCTGCCCCGCTGGGTGGCCCAGCTCTCCCTCCCGCGTGGGGCCGCCTGAACCGTTGGGGCACACAGGGAGCCGACGTTAGTGAGACGCTCGCGTTCCGGTGGGGGGGGCGGGGCTGGGGGATAGGCCAGTTCTGCTGGGTGGGCACAGCCCCCGTCCGCTGCCTGGACTGGGCACAGCCCAACCTGACGCTGGTGGCAAGAGGCCTGGCAGGCGGTGGCCGGCCCGCTTGCTCATGCTGGCCCCTCCCCACTGCCCGCAGGTGGGGTCAGGGCGCCGGGGCAGCGGGGACAGCACCTGTTTTCCGGGCTGCAGGGGCCTCTCTGCTGCCCGCCTGCTCACCGGCACCCAGCGGGGCCCTGGCCGTGGTAGTCACGTTTTGGGCTGTCGCTCTCCTGAGGACGCTCGTGGGGGCACCTGACGCCTCTTCAGAGGCCACAGCCTCTGACGTCCCTGCAGCTAGGCTGGGGCCTCTGGGACCCTGGGGAGGAGGGGGCCCCTCCGTCAGCCAGGGTGCTGGCCCCTCACGTGCCAAGGTGTTTTCCTCACGGTTCCTCTTCCTTCTCCCATCACTGACCGAGTGGGGTTTGTGGAGCACCCCGGTGCGGGGTTTGAAGGCCTCGTCCAGCTCAGAGCAGCTGCTCAGAGGGCTGAGCCCTGGAGGCTTCAGAGGCCTGACCAGAGGCACAGCCGCCTCCCTGCACTGAACATGCCCGGGTCCCCCAGCTGCAGCCTGTAGGGAGGGTGGGCAGCGTCGGGTGTTGAAGCGGGAAGGGGCTGGGCGTCATCCCGGGAGGCAGTGGGGCCTCTCAGGGGACCAGGTCTGTGTCAGTGAAGGCCGACGAAGCCAGAGGTGTGGGCTCGGGCCTGGGGACTGGGGCTGCCTCCCGGACCTGGCCCTTCTGTGCTGAGGGGCAGGCGTGTGCCGGAGGGGGCCTGCAGGCCCACCTGCCCGGGGAGGTCGGGTAGCCGGGGCCCATCTGCTGGGCTGGCCTGAGCACCAGCCACTCCCCTGGGAGCAGGCCTGAGGAGCTGAGTGGGCAGGCCTGGGCTCACGGTGGGCCCTTCTCAGCGCCCCTGGCCAGGGCCTGGGGGGCCTGCCCGCAGGTTTCAGGTGCCAGGCCCAGGCCGCCCACTTGGCAGCACCAGGTTGACCTTTGAGCCGCTTGTGGGCACCCCGGGGGGTCTGGGGCCAGCGCAGCTCAGCCTGGAGCTCGGTGCTTCCTGTGACTGTGCAGGTGTCCACCTGTCGGCGGGACAGGACACGCATGTCCCCTGAGCCCCACGTGGAGCTGTGTGCACGTTCCGGGCTCTGCCCTCTGTGCTGGCCATGGGCAGAGGGAGGGCAGGCCCTTGAGGGCTCCAGGGGGCCTGCGACAGGGGTGGAGAAAAGCAGACGGGAGGGCAGCAGGGTTGGAGGCCCCTGCCCTAAGCTGGGAGCGTCACCACAGGCCCAGGCAGAGCAACCAGGCCAGTGGGGGTGCTGGGGCAGTCGGAGCAGGCAGGCTGGGCGTCAGCGTGGCTGTGGGCGTGCCCTTCATCCCCAGACCAACACGGGTAGGCTAGTGCACTGGCTGGAGCGTGTCCCTGAATTCATGTCCACCTGAGTCTCAGAAAGTGACCTTATGGGGAAGTGGGGTCTTTGCAGACGTGGTTGTGTTAGGATGAGGTCAGACTGGGCTGGGGGCCCCTGGACCCACTGATAGGTGTCCTCTAAGAGGAGTAGACAGAGATGCTAGGAGAGGCCGCATGAAGCTGGAAGCAGTCGCTGCATGAGGCGGCCACACGCCCAGGATCGAGGTTCCTGCAGCCTCCAGAGGCTGGGAGGGGCCTGGACAGGTCCCCACGCGGCCTGCTGACCCCCCGTCGCAGACCCCCGGCCCCTGGACTGTGAGAATTCCTGCAGTGTGAGCCCGGGGCTGCAGTGCTTTGTTTTGAGGGCCCTCCCCAGCTCGTGTACCTGGGCTCACGTACCTGGGCTTGGCTCTGGAGGCAGAGGCAGGTGGTGGAGCCTGGCTGGTGGGAGGCGGCCCTGCCAGGTACATCGCACCATCCACCCCAGGTCAGCCTCTCCTTTCCACGAGGAGCTCGGCCACCCGGGGAAAATCAGCCATGAAATCAGTCGTTTGGAGGCCTCGTCACCAGGGAGGCCTGGTAAGACCTCGAACGGTTGTGTCTCTGGGGTTCCTGGGAGGTAACCTGCCCAGGGCAGGGGGGTGTCCCTGAGGAGGTGTCCATCCACGATGTTAGACCTTTAGCTGCCTTTCCACCAGATGGAGCCTGCAGAGATCCTGTGGGTGTCTGGGACCCTCGCTCAGCGAGTGACCTGTGTTGCAGGCTCTCCGCTGCCCCATGTGGCTGGAGTGCAGCGGCCGTGGCAGGAACCCCAGTGTCCAGCCTCACCTGGCTCCATCCTGAGACTGTGGCCGCCGCGGGCGTCCTGCAGAACGCAGTGTGGATGGATGGCTCCCAGCTGGGGTTCCGCTCTGGCAGCAGGGGCTCTGGGGGCGTCTGGCTCTGGCTGCTACCATGCCCTCTCCTGCCAGGCACTGCCCCAGGTAGGCAGGAAAGAGGCAGCCTCGGTCCTGGAGCTGGACTCCCCCGATGCCCCCCACCCAGAGCCTGGTCCTGGATGGACAGTGCTTGGGGTGGACCTGTAGGGTAGTCTACCAGGACTGGGGTGTGAAGGCCTGAACAGTGGGTGTTCCAGGGCTGCTGGGGGCAGCTGAGGCTGGGTGGGGGAGTCCCTGGGTGCCTGTCAGGAGGCCAGGGTCCTGGCCTGGAGGCGAGGAGACGGGTGTGGGGCATCTGACAGTCAGGAACCTCAGGGCCGGGGGGCCTCGGTGCTCGCCTTGGAAGGGGCGGCTGGGAGGGCCAGCTGAGCACTGACCTGCGTCCACTGCTCTTTGAAGCTGCCATCGCCGCACCTGCCTCAGGGATGAGCGAGCCTGCAGGAAAGTGTGAGGGGGGTGACTGGGAGTGCGAGGGGCTGACCGGGAGGTGCAGGGGGTGACCAGGAGGTGCAGGGCAGGTGGCGGCACGCAGCTTGCCCCACGCGTCCCTTTGTCTTTCAAGCAGTCGCCCGGCCGCAGTCTGATGAGTCAGCCTGCATTAGCGCCTCATCGAGATGGATGAAGATGTGTCCCGAGTCCTGCTGGCAGGGGAGCCGCCCGGCTCTGGCCCCAGAATGGGACCCGGCCTGCTGGGCCCCTGTGACTCTGCACAGGCCGCTGTGTTTAGCTGGCACGTGCTGTGCCTTGGGTGTGGCGGGCCAGGTGCTTGGTTCCAGAAGCTTGGGTTCCATGGACGCATGGCCTTGGTCGTGTGGCTCAGTGGGCTCCAGGATGTGAAGCACACCCCTCGCGGGGTGCAGACGCTGGGAGAGGCAGAGTGGGCCCCCAGCAGGGGCAGGAGTCTGCGGGCGGACCGCCTGGGGTGCGTTGTAGGCAGAAGGAGATTGACTGAGCATGGAGCCTCAGGGTCCCTGGGAAGGACCCCAGCAGTCCCTCAACGCCTCAGGGGCACTCTAGAAGCCAGGGGCAGCGTCAGGATTGCCAGCTGGTGGGGCTTGGGGCGGGAGGCTCAGGCAGTGTGTCCCGGGTGCAGCTCTGCATGTCAGACACTGGGCCTCCCGGAACTCCTCGGTGTGGTTCCAGAGCCATTGAAACATGGGTCAAGGGGACAGGAGGGAGGGGTGCGGAGAACTGGCTTGGGGCCCGTGGGGATGGAGACCCTGCAGCCACTGCTTGCCACCCCCAGACACCGCCGGGCCACGCGTTCCGTGTCCATGTGTCCACGTGGCCCACTGGTAGACTCACACCCAGCCACCCAGACTGAGCAGCAGGGCCTCTGCATTTGTGTTTTCTGACTCGGGTGTCACCAGGACGTGGGCAGGCGGGGGGCAGGCTGCTCAGTGTGCCGGGTCCTTCCCGGGGCCTGGAAGGCTGTGCTGGGCTCTGGGTCATGTTGCTACATGTCCCTGTGGTCCAGGAACTGGCTCACCTCTGACCTCAGGGTGGAGGAAGAATGGTAGCCAGGCTCACCTTTGCCTCGGGGAGACCCTCACTGTGTCTCAGGCCTGCGGGCACTTCTCACCCAAGTCCTGTCGGCTGATGAGGAAACAGAGGGTCAGAGTGGATCCCTGCACGTCCCCAGGATTAGGAGCTCAGACAGCCCCACCCAGGTGCCCACTTTCTCTCAGCACTGTTGCGATGTAAGGCCACACGCTGTGCTAGTCACACACGGTGGCCTGTTCTCTGATGTAGTCACAGTTGTGCAGCCATTGCCGCAGTCAGTTCTGGCGCTTTCTTGCAGAAGGAGACCCTATCCCAGTCAGCACCCCACCCCTGGGCCCCCCCANAGCCTCTCACTTCTAGGCACATTTCTCCGCTTCCATCTAGGACACAAATTTCATTACCCATTTTCTCCTTATTTTTAGAAAATGATACTCTAAGGGCAAAATGTGATTGCAGCCATGAAATTAAAAGACACTTAATCCTTGGAAGGAAAGTTATGACCAATCTAGATAGCATCTTCAAAAGCAGAGACATTAAATTGCCAACAAAGGTTCATCTAGTCAAGGCTAAAGTTTTTCCAGTGGTCAAGTATGCATGTGAGAGTTGGACTGTGAAGAAAGCTGAGCGCCGAAGAATTGATGCTTTTGAACTGTGGTGTTGGAGAAGACTCCTGAGAGCCCCTTGGACTGAAGGAGATCCAACCAGTCGATTCTGAAGGAGATCAGCCCTGGGTGTGCTTTGGAAGGAATGATGCTAAAGCTGAAACTCCAGTACTTTGGCCACCTGATGCAAAGAGTTGACTCATTGGAAAAGACTCTGATGCTGGGAGGGATTGGTGGCAGGAGGAGAAGGGGACCACAGAGTATGAGATGGCTGGATGGCATCACCAACTTGATGGACATGAGTTTGAGTGAAATCTGGGAGATGGTGACGGACAGAGAGGCCTGGTGTGATGTGATTCATGGTGTCGCAAAAAGTCGGACACGACTGAGTGACTGAACTGAACTGAACACAGATAATCCTGGTATGTGCACACAAAGCCCCACCTCACCCCCAACTCCACAGCTGCACAATCCGGCTCGGTCTGGTGCAGGGAAGCACCCTCTCCTCTGCGTGTTTGTTCCTCATGGTCAGTTGCTTCTCCACCTGCCTGGGTGGTGACGACTGCCTCCTCGGCCTGAGTTTCCCCTCAGCGGCTGAGCTGAACTGAACTGAACTGAACCTTGAAGAAAGCAAATTGTGTTTGGATTGTTTCTGAGTTGAAACCAGTTCACGGGGAAACGCGTTCTTGTAGGGGCAGGAACAGCCTAGTGGGAACTAGCTCATTTGTTTTGTAGGGTAAATTTACTTACCTGGTTTGGGAGACGGTTGATTGGTGCACCAATGATGGAATCTGTGCCATCTTTGTTGGAATTTTCCTATGTCTTTTGCGTTTTGGTGTTATCAAACTTTAAAAAACAGGAAGTATTTCACCTGTCCTGAAGGAAAGCTCTTTGAGGTATAGATTAGATATGTTAAGATAAGGAGAGCAATGGCCCCTTAATGACTCACATTTATACAGTCTTGAAGTTAGAAGTGCTTTGCAAAGGAGAGGGACACGATGGTAATAAATGAAGAGTCCCAGAGGCTCCTTTGAGCTTCATGTATCTGATTCTAATTTCCCTACAGGATCCTCAGGTAACTTTGATAATCAGAAGCTTTAGTTCCAGTTTGGGGTGCTCCCCCTGTGAAGGAAAACTATGGCCCTTTGGAGAAAGGTCACAGGGCTAATGGGACTAGGAAGTCACATTGATGTGATTTTCCAGTTTTGCCAGGAAGATTCATTTAGGCTGATTCTTTTTTTTTTGGCGGGGTTGGGGCGTGGGGGTTGGTACGTGGCTTGAGGGATCTTAGTTCTCCTACCAGGGATTAAAGCCACACTCCCTGCAATGGAAGTCTGGAGTCTTAACCACTGGACTCTCAGGGAAGTCCCTAGACTGATTCTTTTTTAAGAAACATGTCTGTTCCAGAAACAGAGCCTTGACCAATGATATCTCTGAAAACCCTGGGGGAGGTCTGGTGGGGAAATCCAGAAGGACCTAGAGATCAGAGTCCACTCTGAGCCCAGCAAGCACTTATTCACCAAACATTTGCTTGTCCGTGAGTCCCCTTCCTCCTCTATGAAGTCCCAAACCATTACCCTCAACACTCTCTTCTGTCTTTAGTTGCAGGTATCATTTAAGCTGAGGGCTTTGACCATTTTGGTGGGCTAATTCTCCTGGATGTCTCCCATATATATGTGTTAATAAACTCTTTTTAGATTTATCTTCTGTTAATCATGTCAATTTAGTTCTTAAACTGGCCAGAAGAACACAGAAGGATACAGGACAGTTTCTTCATTCCCCAACATCCTTGTTCTAATCTGTGTGGCATTTGTCTCTGACTGTGCGTGGAGATGCTGTCGGCTCAGGAATCCCTGGGGCCCTCACATGGGCCTTACTCCTCTCGGGAGTCCCCGCAGGCATTTCCTCAGCTGGTGCAAATGTCATGGTTCCTACTACAGTTGAAAGATGCAGCTCAGCAACAACCAAGAGGGAGCTTGGATAAAGCAGGGATTCTTACTCTCACGTCTTGAGGGCCACACAGGATAGTGGCCAGTGTGGAGGGGGGAGGGAGCACCGAACTGGGCTTCTGCCTTTACTGGAGTCCAAGGGTGGGGTGGTGAAGCGAGAACCAGGGGCAGGAAGAGACAGATGGGGTCACTCACATGGTTATCCAGGTTGCCCAAGGATTTCTAGAAAGGAGAACTTGATGGGTGNGCTCCAGCTGCCTGGTGGGCACCGCTGGGGGCTCGCCTCCAGACCCCCAGCCCTGCCAGCCCCGTGGTGGCCTCCTGGATGGGCGTCTCTGGGCCGCCAGCTGGCCGCCACCCGCCCTCCACAGGGGGCGGCCCCCTCCCCACGCCTTCCGGGCCTTTCTCTGGGCCGGCACAGAGTGGAATCTGAAGCCGGGTAGACTCAGCTGTGGCCTGGTCTGAGTTTGACCTTAAAAGAAGGACTGGAGAAGGCAGGGAGGCTCAGGGGGTGGGGGGAGAGCCTGGTGGGAAAAACAGGCCTGCATCGGCCCCCTGCAGGTCCCCCACCTCATTAACGACCGACCCAGGATCTATGTCGCCTCTCCCACTTTAATTAGAAAATACGCCTCACTCTCTAGCCATAATGGCCTGACTGAGGTCGGGCGGGCTTCCTGGTTGCCATGCCGACTGGGTACGCCCCGTTTTGCCGCCCCTTCCTGAACGTCCTCTGGAGGGAGCTGGGCAGAGCGTCGGCAGGCCAGGACCCTCGGCTGGCTGGGACCCTTGTCAGCACCCGCTTGTGTGTGAACTTGTGTATTTCATCTTCATCCCCCGGTGCCCCCTTGCCTTTGGGGCAACGTGCTTGGAACTGATGGCCGGGAGGGAACTGGGCTGAGTGTAGCCCTCACACCACAAGAGGCAGCGTTTGGTCACTCTGGGGGCCTGTGGAGCTGTGTGAGCATGTCTGGGGCATCAGGCATCCTGGGGGCCCCCAGGGGGTATTAAGGTGAGGCCAAACCTGGGAGGCTGGTGGCAGCTTTCCTTGGCAGAGCCACCTGGGCTGGGGGGACCGGTCCTGGCTGGCTGGAGCATTTGCAGACCCCATAACCCCTCTCTGGGGAGCAAGCTCCCCTCAACTCATCTGCTGGCCCTGGCCCAGGCCCAGGTCCACCACATCCGGAGCCAACCACCAAACTCTCACCTCCTGATCCTTGGCCTCATGGAAGCTTCTAGAAATGGGGGCAGGGGTATGAAACGTGTCTTCAGTGAGTGCAAAGGACACCCCCCACAGAGACTTCTTCTGCACCCCTGGGTTCTGCCGGGTCACCCTCGTGCCGTCTCTCCCTGCAGCGGGGCCTGAGCCACCTCCCCTAGGCAGCACATGGCGCTGGTGGAGAGAGCCCAAGAATGGGAGCATCAGGAGGCCTGTGCTGGAGCCTGGGGTTCCCTAATTAAAGGATTCATTATGGTGCCCTGGGTCCTTGGCATGGGCTTCCTGCAGCCACGGGACAACGTCTGCCTTCAGCCTGCAGGCAGCCTTGTGGGGCAGGTGGGGGCCAGGCGGCGGGGGTCCCTGCCCCAGGAGGTCCATTGGTGGGAAGGGTGGGCTTTGTTCTCAGGGAGGGTCCTGCTGAGCCCCNACGTCTGCCTTCAGCCTGCAGGCAGCCTTGTGGGGCAGGTGGGGGCCAGGCGGCGGGGGTCCCTGCCCCAGGAGGTCCATTGGTGGGAAGGGTGGGCTTTGTTCTCAGGGAGGGTCCTGCTGAGCCCCGAGTGACCCCCAGTCAGGGCCTTGTGGGGCAGAAGTACATCCGGCCCGGCCAACCCAGGGGTAGTCCCCTCAGGCCTTGACAGATGCAGGAAGGGGGGGGATCTGGGGACACATAGGGTGGGGCCCCCTGGCCAGCACTGGGTGTGGGAACCATGTTTGTGTGGCCAGAAGTGCTTTGGTCCCCTGGGGGTGTTGGGGTGTGGAACCCAGGGGGACCTGGGGAGGCACTGGCTGTGGACTGGGGGTTCTTAAAGCGGGCCCAGGAGGAAGGCCCCTGGGTGGGGCCTGGGGTGTCCAGCAGGGCAGGGAGGGGACATCCTTCTGAGGCTGGGAGCCCTGGACATCCTTCTGAGGCTGGGAGCCCTGGCACAGTTGGGCACCCAGACCCTGTTCTGTCACCTCTGAAACAGGTTCCCAAACCTCAGGGCCTGATGGATTGAGGCCCCAGGAGGTCTCTGCAATGGGCCTCTGTTCTGCTCTTTATCTTCTTGGAGTTTAAGTTGAAGAAATATAGAAATCGTTCCTTAGTCATTAATTTAAAACAATAATAAACTCATTAGGTGTTGCCATAGCATTTTCTTTCATGAAAAACGTATTTTCCAAACTATAAAAATTCAGCTGGAAAAGGGGCATCGTGGGGTTTTGCCAGTCTCTCGCCCTGATAGAAGAGCTGGAGATAGCAGGGCCCTTGGGCTCCAGTGAGGGTGGGGTGGGTCCTGCCCCCGCCAGGACCACCAGCCTGGGACAGTGGGACTCACCTGCCAGAGAATTCTTCAGGTTCCCCCTGGGGAGGGGCTGCTGCTGGGGTCCCTGCTTTGCAGATGAGACAGTGCTCCCGGACCCTGGCCGCCTGCCCTGGCCCATTTGCTCAGCCTGCTTGGAGGATGGGCCCAAGGTCTGCTGGTCACCCTGGCCCTGTCGGGGCTGCACCCCAGAAGGTATGTGCTTTGAGGAGCTGGGAGCCCAGGAGACCCAGGTGTAAATTCAGCTTCTGTCCGTGGCCAGGTTGGGGAGTGGACGGTCTCGCTCCCAGAGGGAGTACCAGCGAATGACTCCTCCACGAGGGCCCACATCCAGGCCGGGCTGGACTCGAGAGGAGAGCTGGATGGGTCCCAGAGCCCTGGGAGGGACAGCACGGCTCTGGCCAGGCTGTCGGGGCCCATTCCCCATGAGGGGCACAGCGAGGGTGGACAGCCCACGACACTGGCGAGGGGAGAGGCACCCTGTTGTTAGTTTTGAAAAAATGACTCAGATTGTTCGCAGAAGCCTTCCTTTTCCTGCCGATTTCCAAGAATCCTGCTCCGGCATAATGGATCGAGTTATTAGAGGATCGATGCAAAGGCAGGCGGCTGGAGGGGAGCCAGCACGGCTGTGAGCTCCCCAGGGCCCAGGGCTGCGGGCAGGGGGCTGCTGGGCGGGTGGTGGCCAGGAGAGGTGCCCTCCCGCAGCAGCGGGCCCGCAGGTCCCTACCATGCGCCTGGTCCACACATGTCCCGATCAGGCCGCCGTTCATTCGTGACTCGGGACAGGACGCAGTTGTGCGCACAGGCCAAACTCCCAGCCATGCATAATTTGAGGCCCCGTGAGTGGGTGACCCCATTTGAAGTGTGGCCCTACCGTGTGCACCGGTGCACCTACCAAGCGAAGACTGCTGTGTGCAGGGGTCCGCCAAGGGGCTGTCCTTACGCTGTGGGGGAGGGCAGGCAGTGCTCTGAGAAGGCCCGGCAGCCTGGGCTCTGCGCCTCTCTCTTCTGTCTGCACCTGGCTGGGGCTCCCACGCTTCAAGGGCTCCCTGGTGGCCGTGCCGGGGGTGCCGCCCCGGGGCCGGGCCGCTGCCCCTCTGGTCATGGGAAGTGCCCCGCTTGTCGGCTCCCATGCAGTGTTCTCCCCGTCCTGCAAATCGGCCGCATAATGGCTCAGCTGGGCTCTCAGCTTAAAGAATTTCAGCCCATTAAGTGCAAATTCTGTGTCTTTTGAAATGTTTGTGCCGCCGCCCCTCTGTTGCTGTTGAGCACACACCACACGGAGCTCTAATTAGCGTCTGATGGAGCCTGAGGCGCTTCTGGAGTGTCTCCCTCCCTTGTCCTGGGCATGGGGGTCATGGGCAGAGCACATGCGTGTGTTTTAGACACTCCCTGGCCCCCACCCACCTGTGGGGGGCCTTTCCTGAAAGCTCCAAGGGCCCAGCTCTGTGCTGCCTGCCCGGGTTGGGTCTGTGTTGGGTCTGGGGGCCCGTACCCGCCGCGCGGGGAGCCTGCTTCTGCGTGTGTGAGCCCAGCTGCTGAGACTCCCTGTGGGATGTGGCACCGGGAAGGGGCGGGGAGGCTGTGAGACAGAGCCACACCAGAGACGCGGGCTGGCTGCTCCAGGAGGGCGGGGTCTGCGTGGGGCCCCTGGGGGCCAGTGGGCCTTGTCGGATTCCCAGAGAGCGCGGGACCAGGGGCACAGGGGTGAGTGTCCACTGGGACCGGCCAAGCCTGGCTTCCCCGTGGCCTGGCAGGCAATGTGCCGTGGGTCTCGGTTTATCCATCAGGTAAACTGCAGTGCCGGGAGGAACATGGGGCCCCCCCACGCACAGCGGAGTCACCATTGTCCAGCTGTACATCTGTCTGGGCAGCCAGACCCCTCCCCACCGAGCCACTCCCCCAAGTCTCTTCACCCAACTGATGAGCTCATGGGACAGGGCACCGGGGCCGTGCCTGCCCCCAGGAGTCCTAGCCCGAATCAGGCGGGACCGAGCTGGGGGCAGGAAGGGTCCCCCAAGGACCTGGTGGCACTTGGGTGTGTTTGCACAGGGTGGCGTGACAGCACCGCAGGCGAGGCAGCTCAAACAGCAGATGTCTGTTTCCTCAACAGATGTTTATTCCCCCTAGTCCTGCAGACGGGACATCCGCGGTTAGGGCTGGCCTCTCCCGAGGCCGCCCTCTGTCCTCACGTGTCCCCCAGTGTATGTCCGTGTCCCGATCCCCTGCTTCACAAGGCATTAGAGCCCGCCCTAACCTTTCACTTGACCTTCAGCACTGCTTTAAAGGCCTGTCTCCAGATGCACTCACATCCGAGGTCCTGGGGGTAGGGCTTCAGCGTAAGGACTTGGAGGGACACAGTTCAGTCCACACCCGGGAGGACGTGCCCGTCGGGGGACGGGCAGGGGGCCTTGGCCTGGGCCAAAGTGTGACTCTTGCACTTGAGGAATGTGTGGCCCTGGGCCACGGTCTAGGCTGCGCTCTGACCCGCCCGCTCCGCACTCCGGGCAGCAGGACACCACCAGCCCTGAACCTCAGGCAAGACGTCCGAGCGGCATCAATGCTGAAATGTCAGGGGCGCTGCCTGTGGTGAGGGGGGGAGCGGTGGCCACAGGGATGCANCCCCCCCCACGCACAGCGGAGTCACCATTGTCCAGCTGTACATCTGTCTGGGCAGCCAGACCCCTCCCCACCGAGCCACTCCCCCAAGTCTCTTCACCCAACTGATGAGCTCATGGGACAGGGCACCGGGGCCGTGCCTGCCCCCAGGAGTCCTAGCCCGAATCAGGCGGGACCGAGCTGGGGGCAGGAAGGGTCCCCCAAGGACCTGGTGGCACTTGGGTGTGTTTGCACAGGGTGGCGTGACAGCACCGCAGGCGAGGCAGCTCAAACAGCAGATGTCTGTTTCCTCAACAGATGTTTATTCCCCCTAGTCCTGCAGACGGGACATCCGCGGTTAGGGCTGGCCTCTCCCGAGGCCGCCCTCTGTCCTCACGTGTCCCCCAGTGTATGTCCGTGTCCCGATCCCCTGCTTCACAAGGCATTAGAGCCCGCCCTAACCTTTCACTTGACCTTCAGCACTGCTTTAAAGGCCTGTCTCCAGATGCACTCACATCCGAGGTCCTGGGGGTAGGGCTTCAGCGTAAGGACTTGGAGGGACACAGTTCAGTCCACACCCGGGAGGACGTGCCCGTCGGGGGACGGGCAGGGGGCCTTGGCCTGGGCCAAAGTGTGACTCTTGCACTTGAGGAATGTGTGGCCCTGGGCCACGGTCTAGGCTGCGCTCCGACCCGCCCGCTCCGCACTCCGGGCAGCAGGACACCACCAGCCCTGAACCTCAGGCAAGACGTCCGAGCGGCATCAATGCTGAAATGTCAGGGGCGCTGCCTGTGGTGAGGGGGGGAGCGGTGGCCACAGGGATGCGGGAGACGGCGGTCCAGGGACGCGAGTCCAGGGCCAGTGAGCTTCACCTTGAAACTGGCGTCCTGAGTGTCTGGGCCGTCCTTTTAAAATGTCACTGCTGCTATTAACACAGGCTGGGCCGAGGTTGTACCCGGCCAGAGGGCCTCGGGGGTGCTGAGGGGCCTGGGGGGAGTGAGTGCGGCTGCCCAGACCTTCCAGAGGGCTGGGGTCTGGAGCCTAGTGCCCGGCTCAGCTCAGCTGTGTGGGCAGGGGGTCTGCTTGGGTGTAGGGGTCCCATCCCTGGGGGCTGCGAAGAGACAACGGGCTCCCGCAGGCCTTGAACTTGCTGCCCAACTGGGAGCTTCCTTCTCCAGGCCCCGGGGTGTCATCTGTAAGGATGGGGGGCGTCCGAATGCGAGGTCTCCTGCCCCCAAGATGGGCTGAGTCCTTCCAGAGGCTCCTTGGCAGCCCTGGGGGCAGGCCCTAGGCTGTCCACACCCCAAGGCGGGGGGAGTGGGGGTGGGCAGAGGAAGAAGGATGCTCAGGCTGGAGAAGCCAGTGGTTCCAGAGGTGGGATCAGCACAGGGATGAGGGGTACCCACCCAGGGGCTTCTAGGGCTCGCCTTAAGCCCCAAGGCCCTGAGAGGTTGAAGCTCTTCTGCGGTGGCCTGGGGGTTCCCCGTGCGAGGTGTTTGGGTCTAGGGCACACCTCAGGAGGGGTGCCAGAGAGGAGGCCTGGACCCTCCCCGGGCAGAGGGCCCCGTCCCCCGGTGGCTTCATCACTGTGGGAGTCCCGTTCCTGAGGGGGTCCCACCCCCTGTGCAGGATCTTTCTTGAGAAGCCCACGGGGGCCTGGGCGGCTCAGCTCTGGAGGGCGGGGGTCACCTTAGCTCCCGGTGCCCGCGACTCATCTGGAAGGTTCTGGACACTGCCTCTATTTCCCTCGAGACACCCCCCTTCCTGGGGCCCCTGCCTGGTGGGGCTGCTGCTGCGTCCTGGGGGCTGGCAGAGTGGAGGCAGTGGATGGCACTCGACCCAAGGCTGGGCTCTCCAAACCTGCCTGGGGCATCAAAACACCTGTGCGGGCCCCCAGCNTCGAGACACCCCCCTTCCTGGGGCCCCTGCCTGGTGGGGCTGCTGCTGCGTCCTGGGGGCTGGCAGAGTGGAGGCAGTGGATGGCACTCGACCCAAGGCTGGGCTCTCCAAACCTGCCTGGGGCATCAAAACACCTGTGCGGGCCCCCAGCTGCTGTCCCCACCCTGGGGAGGGGCTCTGTCTTTACCTAGTGCCTGGGGGACTGATGGGGAAGGGGTGTGGCTCCTCTGGTGGAGGCTGGACTCTGGGGTCCCTGACCTCAGCCTTGGGCTGCCCTTCTGCTTTCCCGCACCCTAGGAGGGGGCCCGGCTGAGTCAGCCCTCAGGGTGGGGAGGCCTGACTGCGCGGGGATGCCCCAGCTGCCGTGGGGGGGGGACAGGCCGCCCCTGGCAGGCGGGCAGGCGGGCGAGGCCTGGCCTTTCTCCATCTGTTTAATAAATGCCCAGTTGCCCAGCAACACTCACAGGGAAGCTGGGTTGCAGGGAGCTGCCCATGTAGGGCGAGGGCAAGGGGACAGTACCCCTTGCGGGTTGCCGGCCCATGTGCCTGCTGTCAGGGTGACCCGGCCTCTCCTGTGCAGAGATGTACATGCACGTGTAAGCCTGTTCCCACCACAGTGGCCATGTGTCCCAGGTGTGAGCTGAGCCTTACTGACACACACGAGCTTGAGACCAGGTGTGCAAAGGCCTGAAGAACTCCCCGCCTGGGCCCTGCACTTGGGGGACGCGGGTCTGGGCGCAGGGGGAGGCCCTGTGGGGGGCCCCAGGTGCGCTCACCCCAGTCTTCTGTGGGAAGGAGCCCCCTGCAGCCAGCCTTCTGCAGACCCTGGGCCCCTTCTCTGGGGACAGCCTGCCGGCTTGGGGGCAGGGCTGGCTGCTCCAGGCTGCGTTCCCATGGAAGGAGTGAGCATTCCCCCGGGGTCGCTAATTCAGGCCACGGGCAGCTGTGCAGTGGCGCAGAGGCGGTTATTTCTGGCCTGGAGAATTCCTGCCCGGAGTGGGCCCCATGCTGGGCGGCCATCTTCCCGAGGGGCCCCTGCTGGCCCTGTGCCGCCTCGCCCTCCAAGGTCCAGGGCTGTGAGGAGCCCCCCAGGAAGGACCAAGATGGGCAGAAGTGTGGCTTGAAGGAGGCCTCACCTGGGAAGGCTGGGCCTTCCCACCCGGGCCCAGGACAGAGCCAGCCGGGGCGGATCGTCCGAGCCTTCTGCCGCTCCCCGCGGGAGCCAAGACAGAGCTGTGACAGAGAGCTCCGTCAGGAAAGCTGGAAATAAGGGAGGGAAATAAAGAAGGCTGGAATGGTGGGGGGCAGCTTGGGTGGCTTCACTTGCAGGCAGGAACATTCCTGGGCAGGGGCTGTGGGCCACCAAGTGACTAACGGTATCTCCACGAGGCTCCGTGGCTACACATGCCGGCTTCTTGTGGGCGTGGTGATCGGTAGTGGAGACCAGGCACTTTTTCACTCAGTTATGCTTTGAAAAACATCGCAAATCAAGCTCTTTATTAGGAGTTGAAGGGAACCATTAGCACTCTTCCTAATTAGCAGTCTTCTGAATTGGGTGTTGGTACCAGGAGCTGTGAGCATGTGGTGTGGTTCTTTGGTGTACTGCAGTCCCGGGGGGGTCTTCCTCCCGAGAAAGAGGAGTGCCAGGCCCCCCTCAAGGCCACCACCTGCAAGATGCACACGTGGCAATGTGCACTAGCGTGTGTGTGTGCAAGAGTACGTGTGCGCATGATGGCATGTGTGTGTGTGACGGGGTGTGTGTGCGTGGTGATGTGTTTGGTGTACAGATGTGTGAGCGTGTGTGTGCACAGTCTCGCTTGGGTGCACGCATGGGGTGTGGATAGCTTGCAGGAACAGGCAGCGAACAGACTCACACGTGCCTGGCACGCGCGTGCCAGGGGCACAGGCTCGCTCTTGCGGGGGTCTGGCTGCCCACCCCCGGCCCTGCCTGGCTGGAGGCGAGGGGCTGCCCCTGCTCCTGTCCCCCTCCTCCGTGGCACATGGCTGTGGACTGCCAGTGTGAGAACGATGCTCTCCTGATGAACTGAGAACTCTCAAAGGCAGGGCAGGGGCGTCTGTGCCCCAAGCTGCTCAGACCACGTTGCCTTTGAGACCCAGGGTCTGGGCGCCGGCCCACATCCTGCGGCACCAGTTCGCAGGGAGCTGGGGGAAGGGGTGCAGGGCAGACTAAGGTCAGAGCCGGCTTCCGGGGAGCCTCTAGACTCAGCTCCGGAAGCCTTTCAGGACCGCCGGCACAGGGAGGGGCTCTGAGGACACAAAGTTGGGTCCAGAGGGAGAAAGAATGTTCCAGCAGCCTCAGCCGGCCGCTTGTGGAGTGATGAGCGCCCACCACTGGGCCGGGTGGGGAGTGGGCTCGCAGGCGCCCGGGGACACGCTCTCCCTGGGACAGCTCAGCACCCCCAGTACCCCCCGCGTGACCTTGAGCCTCGCTGAGAACAAACAGCTCCATGTTTGGCCGGCTCTCGCTCCCCACCCAGCGAGCAGACTGAGTGAGTCATACGGGCCCAGGCCGGGGCGGGGGCAGGGAGACCGGCCCCGTGCAGCGGGGTCTGAGCAGGCAGACAGTCGGGGAGGTCAGTGGGCGCCATCCGGGCGCGGGGACAGGGAGAGCCCGCAGGTGCCCGCGGTCGGCTCCTGATCCAGACCCCTGCCCCGTGTGACCACAGCAGGCCCCCAGGATGGAGCAGGAAAGAAACGGGGTACTGCCGCACCCCCGACGGCCAGGACATGTCCCATCACCCTGATGTTGGGTGAGCACGTCCAGGGAGCTCTAGACAGGTGGGCAGACCTGTGGCTCCAAGGGGTACAGGTGACCTGTGGGGACTGATGGCCACTTGTCCCCACAGACGTGGACAACAGGGCAACTTGGAGTTGCCCACAGAAGACAGGGCCCTGCCACATGCAGAGCCGCTGGGGGCAGGGAGGGGGCCAGCGGGGCCTTTTTCTAACTTCACATAAGCCTGCCTGCGCCCACCAGAGGCCAAAACCACATACCCAGCTCCTCCCTGGTCTCAGGTCTCCCTCCTGCCCGCCCCACTTCTCAGACACCAACAGGATCGTCTGGGCCCCACCCCCTCCCCCAGTTAAAACTTGTGGAGCCTTCCTGTGGGGGAGACGGGGCAGCCCCTCCAGAGCCCCCTATACCTGTCAGCAGCTTGTCACCTTGGCTACTGGCTGGGGGAAAGAGTGGCTTCCTAAAATCATG
>SJYV01047353.1:467015-478548 GCA_006410875.1 Neotragus pygmaeus
GCCAGGGGTTGGGAGGGAGGGAGAGAGAGTTATTGCTTAATAGGTACAGAGTTTTGTTGAGGAAGATGAAAAAGTTTTAGATATAGATAGTGGTGATGGTTACACAGCATGGTGAATGTATATAAAGCCACTGAATTGTGGTTAAAGTGATTGATGTGAAGTTGTGATTTTATACCAATAAAAGAATCTCAGCTCACACACACACACAAAAAGGCCCAGCAGACAGTCTGTGTGATGATTCCTTACCATGTGTCCAAAGCCTGCTTGAGGCAGTTGGCAGGTTTTCTCAAGCTTCAGGACTGGAAGCTTCTTTAGAATCAGTCCTTCTTTGGCTGGGTCAGTACAACCAGGGTGGGTGTCCGGGGATGGCCTTCCAGCAGAGGGTTCAAAGTATCTGACCCCGAAGTGTGCTGGAATGCCACTTCCTCTTTTCACCTCTGGGGTCTGCCTCGTGCAGAGCCGATTCCCTGTCCTCTACTCCAGGGCTCCCCAAGCCCACCCCACCCCTCCCCTGCCAGGCAGTGTGGCTTTTGCTGAGTCCATCAGAGGTCCCCTGGCTTTGGATTCTGATCGGGCAGTTTTCCCATAAATAGTGATGACTGACATTTCAGGTATAACTCACGGTTTGTTGGGCGGGACTGGGAGACACAGCCCAACGTCCGGTTAGAAGTAGGTCCTGTGTCTGCCCTGAGCTAATTTCTCTGCAGAGGAAGCAGTTCAATTTCTGAGTGTTTTCCCAGGTGTTTACTTGTCATGAATTCATGGCAATGATCTCCCGTGAACCTCTCCAGTAAGGAAAGACAAAGCCCCAAGTTTACTTGTGGCTTAGCTCTCTGGTGTCCGCTGCCCATTTGTCAATATCAGAGCCTTTGCCTCAGTTGGAACCACAAGCTAATTAAAAGGCAATTTCTCTTCTTGCCCCAGAACAGGTAAACATCACGTGCCTCTTTCCTGAATACCCTGGTGTGGGGGCCCAGTTGTGGGGTAGGGGGGGATTGGTCCTCTTCTTGGTTTTATCACGAGACCACAGCCCATCCATCTGGGGTCCATACTGGGTGATTTTGGCTCCAAAAAACAGTCCCCCAGTTCCTCTGAGGTTGAAATTGGGGTGGAGGGAGGCAGCCGTTCTGAGGGGTTCATTGTGTATGTTCCAGAGTCTCCCCTGCAGACCCCGGCCGATGATGGATCTGAGGAACCAGGCTCTGAAACCTCTGATGCTAAGAGCACTCCGACGGCGGAAGGTGGGGCCCCCCTCCTCTTATGGCTTCATTCAAACAGCTCCTTCCATGCTCCAACCTGCGCTTAGCCACGCTTTGAGCTCATACGTGCCAGCTCATACGTGCCACCCTTCCTGTCTGCACTTGCCGCTGCCCCTGGCCGAGAGATATGCCCGCTCAGTGCTTTGCTGATGGGGCTTGGGCCCCAAGTGGTGTGGGAGCCATGCTCTGTCTTCATGCCTTGCTCGCTAGTGCCAGGGATGAGCAGCTTCGTCATGTGTGAGCTTCGAGACAGCCACACTTGAACAGGCTGGGATCTGTGGCAGAACAGGGCCTGATCTCAGCTCCACAAAGCCCCTGCTGCTTGTCCGTTGTCCTCTCCACACTTCTCCCATGAGCCACCAAGTCCCCAAGCAGTGGTTTGATTCAGGAAAGGGCAGGTCAGTGCACATCTCCAAGCTCACACTTTGGGACTGCTCTTGGTTTAGTATCCTTCATTTCTTGAGCTGGGCATGGGCCTCGGCCTTTGGACTTTGGCCATGGTGTTAGCTCCAGCCCATCTTTTCTAACCTGTCCCCTGTAGACATTTAGTATCTACAAATTTGGTTATTATTATAAAGCTTCTGATGTATTTCCTGAGGTGTTCCTTGGACCATCTTCTCTTGCTTCCCATCCATATCAGTCAAGACAATGTTTGAGGAACTTCCCTGGTGGTCCAGTTATAAAAATTCTGGCTGCCAGTGCAGGGGACATGGGTTCGACCCCTGGTCCGGGAAGATCCCATGTGGGACAACTAAGCCTGTGTGCCACAAGTACTGAAGCCCCCACACTTCAGGGCCCATGAGCCACAACAAGAGAAGCTACCATAATGAGAAGCCGGTGCATTGCGATTAGAGAGTAGCCCTGGCTCACAGCAACTAGAAAAAGCCCTCGTGCATCAAGGAAGACCCAGCACAGCCAAAGAAAAAAAAAGACTGTGTTTGATCACAGGTAACAGAAAACCCAACTAACTGTGGCATGTATATGAAGAGGTTTATTTGTCTCACATAATAAAACATCTGGACTCGAGTAGCAGCTCCTCATGTCATCAGTGCTCTTCTCTCTTTATCTTCTGCCGTCTTTAATGGCTGAATTATTGCCTCATGGTTACAGAATGACTGCTACACCTCCAGGCATCACATCTACCTTCAAAGCAAGGAGAAAGTAGCAAAGCAAAGTGACTGAAAGAGCCTGGAAACCAAACATGTTCCCTTTTTATTAGGAAAGAAAGTTTTTCTACATGCCCCACCTGACCAACTTCCGTTTATGTCTNATTACCATTTGAGTCAAAGAGATTTTTGGGGAAAAAAAAAAAGGTGAATATGGCCTATTTCTAATTATCCAGAGCAAGAGACTTGCGTTTGTGAGTGCTGCATTTTCATACAGCTTCTTCTTATCGTCATCACGCTTCTGTTTTTGTCTTCCTGTCATTTGTATATTACATGCAAATGTAACGTGTGCGTGTTATGACCTATTTTAATTTTTCTGTTGCTCATTTGCCACACGAAAAGAATGTAGGAGAGGGATTTGCAGCCTGCAGCACTGTTGTAAAGGGTAGGTGGAAAGAAATCCCTGTAGTTGAAATCACGGCTGTTTTACTAATTTCCCTGATGCACATACTTACAGAAATAAGCTAGGGAGAGTCTTAACCATTCCAGTGGTTTTTCACTATCATGGAAGAATTTGATGCTCGCAAGCATTGCAGTTGCTTACTCTCCATGTGATGTTGAAAACACATAACCTGAAGAAGTGTTTTTCAGGACTTGCTTTTTATGCTGTTTGATGAAATGCTTGGCTTAAGTGATATCTAAGGACTTTTCCCCTCTAAAATGAGAATAGTAGATATTCTTGCATGTANTTGCTTACTCTCCATGTGATGTTGAAAACACATAACCTGAAGAAGTGTTTTTCAGGACTTGCTTTTTATGCTGTTTGATGAAATGCTTGGCTTAAGTGATATCTAAGGACTTTTCCCCTCTAAAATGAGAATAGTAGATATTCTTGCATGTAATTGTTAATATATGCATCCCTAGGAACAATTTCTTCAGCAGGATGAAGTCAAATTCCAGTAACTAATTTACTTTTCTGTGGAAAAAGCCAATAATAAAAATTGTGTATAATTTGCTGTATTTCCCCTGTTTTTGTTTTAGGCTCAGATAGAGAGTCTCTTCACCATGCAATGCAGTCCTTACTTAAAATATCCCATGAACAGGATGACTCATCTAGTTTTAGAATTAGATCTCGCTGGCCAAAACATAGAGGGCTTCCCTGATAGCTCAGCTGCTAAAGAATCTGCCTGCAATGCAGAAGACCCCAGTTTGATTCCTGGGTTGGGAAGATCCCCTGGAGAAGGGATAGGCTACCCACTCGTTTTCTTGGGCTTCCTTGTGGCTCAGCTGGCAAAGAATATGCCTGCAATGTGGGAGACCTGGGTTTGATCCATGGGTTGGGGCCAAAACATGGTATGTGAATCACATACTCTTGAGTTTTAACTTGAAACTGAAGGCTTATAAGTTTGCTGTTGCTTTTGAACAGTNTGGCTCAGCTGGCAAAGAATATGCCTGCAATGCGGGAGACCTGGGTTTGATCCATGGGTTGGGGCCAAAACATGATATGTGAATCACATACTCTTGAGTTTTAACTTGAAACTGAAGGCTTATAAGTTTGCTGTTGCTTTTGAATAGTGTATGAACTTGGATATAGGACATTTATATTCTGTCTCCATGTAGAAAGTATTTTACAACATAGACACTATATGGTTTATTTCTCAATTTAATAAAAAAATTCCATTTGTCTCAGAATAAGTTTAATTTGACAAACATTTACTGAGTGCCAGGCATGGTAGAAGATGATGAAGGTACAAAACAAAATTGCTGCTATCTTATACCATAGTAAGTTATGAGCCTACTTACTGAATATATCCATTCGTTAAATTTAAGAGAACTCTTAGTTCCTTAATTCTCTAATTTTCTGTTTCTCCATCCTGACTTCATTCTCCTCTGCATTTAATCTTGAAACCGTGAAACCTTCCCTTCGTCCTTTTCCTTCATGTCTTTCTATGTAGCTGCACTTAGAGGCCCAGCTGTCAACTTGGAGCATCCTTTACTGTGACCAGGCTACTGAGCACGGGTAAAGGAAATCGCGTTACTATGGGAGTGTTGGAGAGTGCTCCCGGACTCAGGTTTGAACCTGGGTCTCCTGTGTTGCAGGCAGATTTTTTACCCTCTGAGCCACCAGGGAAGCCCATTGGAGAGAGCAGATTTACAGCTTCTAGCTTCGATTGGGTGCTTAAATCTTCCTGGAATTCTGATAAGCTTTTCAGCAGTCTCCTGTGCATCGTTATTCTAAGTGCCCACAACTCTTCCCAGATTCCCTGCTGCTGCTGCTGCTAAGTCACCTCAGTCGTGTCCGACTCTATGACCCCAGAGATGGCAGCCCACCAGGCTCCACCATCCCTGGGATTCTCCAGGCAAGAACACTGGAATGTGTTGCCATTTCCTTCTCCAATGAATGAAAGTGAAAAGTGAAAGTGAAGTCGCTCAGTCGTGTCCAACTCTTAGCGACCCCATGGACTGCAGCCCACCAGACTCCTCCACCCATGGGATTTTCCAGGCAAGAGTACTGGAGTGGGGTGCCATCGCCTTCTCCATCTCAGATTTCCTAAGCTATTTGTATTCTTTGACTCCCAGAAGTAGACTGTGCCTTGGAAATAATAAGAGAAAACAGACTAGATTAGACTAGGAGGAGTCTCCTAGTTTCTCGGCCTTTCACCTGAAAGGTATCTGCATACACTCGAATAGCCTTTTATCCATTCTTCTCATAAGAAGCAGTCATTTTTTTCCCGAAAAAATACCTTCCTTCTTTGCCATGAATCCCCCACCATCTCCATTTCCTCAGGTACTTCATTTCATCAAGTATCATGGCTGAATCTTCCAACTTGAACATGTCTTTCTATACTGACTCCTTTGAACAAATTTCTACCTCTCCAACCTAACACAATTAATAAATCCAGAACTCAAACTTGTACATTGTTGCAGGCATTACATCATATCATTCTGTCCATTAACAACCAAAGAGTAGGAAAAGAATATCCTTGGTTCTTATTCTTGCCCCTTATACATAGCTTATTGTAATTATAATTCCACTCCTGGAAATCAATGAAAGGACTTTTGCCAAAGTTTTGCAAAACTTCTCATTGTAAAGTTGAGTTGTTTATGGTTCTCATATGATTAACTTCTGGGTAGCATTTGAGAGTAGACTTGACTCTCTCATTTTTCTCCTTATTGAGATGCGCTCCTCTCCTGGCATCTTCATTTTCCTTCCATTTTCTGAGCTGTCTTTCTTAGCCTCCTCTTTGGACCTGTATCCTCCACCATTCTCCATGTTTATGTCGTTTCCATGGTTCCATCCAAAGCCCTACTGTCTCCTCAAAAAGATATTGAGTGACCAATAAGTGAATTCTTCCAGATTTTCTGTCACCTCAATATAGCCTTTAGATGCCTCTGTGATCTCCCCTGCCTCAGAAAGGAGAAACAGAACTGTGTTTCTGAGACCCATGGCTATAGCAAAGACATAGGTTAATGATTCCACATCCTTATTTGAAGTACAGTTTCCTCCCAGACATCGTGGCACATCTCCGACTCCTAAGAGAGCTCCTTGTGGCTGCCCGGTGGCACCTCAGCTTGAGGTTGTGTAAGACTGACCTCTTAATGTCTGTGTCCTAAATCAGGCGTTTCATTTTATCTCTTTATAAACGGTCCTTCAGTTTGACTTGGTTTCATAAGCTAAACCTTGGGAGTCATTCCCTATTGTTCCAGCCTTGCTCCTTCCTACTGTCCACAAACCCTGTCTATTCCTAAATGCCTCTTCAGTGAATTCTGTCCTCTTGATATTCTTAGACTTTTTCTCAGCTCTGTCCAGCCTGATTCTTAACTGTTGTTATGTTAATAGTCTTACCCTTCTTTCAGTTCTTAGATATCTGTTTGTTCAGATTCTTATGTGATATCTTCACACTGTTTTTTCATTACCTTCATGATAGAACTCTTGGATGTAAAAGAAAAGGCCGTCTTTTTTGGCCTATTTTCATCTTACCCTGTTTTCCCCAAGTCATTCTCTACATGGGCCCCTGTTTGGACCAAAGCTTAACGACATTGTTTGAGTTTTTGCACTGTGACTTTGCACTATAATGACTTAACCCTCTTTGCTTCAAGAAGTACTGTAAATATGATCTCTTTTCAAAAGCATTTTGATGGTCGTCAGCAATCCATTCTCAACCTCAGTCGTTAAATTCTTTTGTGCCTGCCCTCCTCACACCTTGTTCTTATCTTCCAACATATCACTAATTATGCAGTATTGTAAATACATTGTAATAGCTGTGGAACTTTTACCTAGTTTATGAGAGTGTGAGATTTTTGAGGACAATGATTATATCTTTTTCTGAGTGTCTAGTACCTTGTGTACTACTTACCAAATATAGTTAATACAGAGTAAAAGAGTGATAAATGAATGAATTCTAGTCGCTTCCGAAATCCAGTGAGAGTACAGATCTATAAAAGTACTTTGTATATCTGTAAGGTGAGTGGGATTTTAAAAGTGAATTGGTCAGTCATGGACATGGAATTCTTATTTTTAACTTCTCTTTATCATAAGCTTATAAGTGACACAGACCTTCTCTAATATTATTAGTGAATATTTACTCATTAGAATAATGTGAACCAGGTCAGTGATTAATGACTTCAATGGGAAATACATAACTTTCACTGTTAGGATAGTATAATTTCATTGTCTGGACAGGTAATCAGGTTTCACATAGGAGGAGCCAGGAAGATATTTATTCCTAGTTTTTTCGACTTGGAATGGCTTGTTCAAGTTATCTCCTGAATTCACTTTCTGCTGATGATCACAAGTCATGAAAACTATTCCACAGAACTCCTCCAGTCTGCAATCGTGACTTTCCTGTCCCCTAACTTTATTCTATTGCTTGATTGATCTTATTTGCCCTTCGGAGTCAGTAAAGTTTTCTTGCTACCTGCTTGGACAATAAATATTGTGCTTTTAATTCCCAGTTACATGGCCTAAGGCTTCCTTTTGAGGAGTAACCTTTCCCTGGTTAATCCAGGTTAGGGTTTCCCACTACAGCTGTATAGGATATAAATATCTGTAGAGTTTAAAAAACACAGATTAGCAGTTTGGAACCAGGCCAATTAGAGAAATCCCTGGGAGTAAGGTTCAAGCAGGAACATTTTTTTAAAAGCCAGGAGTGAGTGTTATTGACAGAGACCCTCTGGCCTTCCACAGTGACACTTAGGTATTCTTGAAGCAGAATAAAGCCACCATCCTCTGTTCTTTGGAACAGGGAGTTGAGAGAGTCTATAACTCAGTGTAGAGGTATAGGTTTCGATCGAGGCAATGTTCTAAAGGAATTCACTGATAAGGTAGGGGAAAATAGGTTTTAGAATGGTACAATAAGCAATTCACAAAAATTACGTGGTCACTGATTCAATTTAACTGTGTTCTGAGACACACCAGATGCCCAAAATTTTGCCTAAAACTTTTGGTTTGGAAATGAAGCTTTTTAGTATTACATAATTTTTTAATTCTTCTCCTGATTACATTGAGTAGTAGATACAAGATTTTAAGTTTTCAGAGATTCAATTAATTTTTTTCAATGTAAATTTTAAGTTTAATCTGATTAAACTTCAATTTATTTATTTTTTATTATTACTATGATTGTCATCATTATTTTGGTACCAAGCTATTAAAGAGCTATTAAGGACATATACTCAATAGTTTCCAATAATGGCATCAGTGCTGTAAAAATTTGTTTCCAACATTTTTGTTTCTGGGAAGTTCTGAANTTTTTTTCAATGTAAATTTTAAGTTTAATCTGATTAAACTTCAATTTATTTATTTTTTATTATTACTATGATTGTCATCATTATTTTGGTACCAAGCTATTAAAAAGCTATTAAGGACATATACTCAATAGTTTCCAATAATGGCATCAGTGCTGTAAAAATTTGTTTCCAACATTTTTGTTTCTGGGAAGTTCTGAAATCTGAAAAGCTAAATCTCTGAATACATTGTTTTTATTTGCAGGACAAAAGTGAAATAGGTTTACTTTGAAATTAGAAATTGCTAATCCTATTTCCCAGAGTTGTTAACAGTGAGTCACTGTTTACAATTGGATTATCCACTGAACCAAAGGCTGTGTACCATGTGCGATGGAAATTGAAAAGGCCTGTATGACTAGCTGCCATTGATTTTATGTTACTGCACAATAGGAAATGTGCCATCTCTTTAGCACTACACTCTATAGCATTTTAAAGTACACTCTCACGATTAGAAGCACATAAAGACAGATCATTTGGTGAGGAGAAAATTAAAAAATAAAATTATTAATGGAACTCACTTAACTTTTTGGTACCTCAATAATAATACTATTTTTTCAGGTAAACATTTTATTAAAAAATGTGCAGATATTATCAAAGGCACCATGTTGTGCTGGGAGATAAATTTTTTTAAGTTTAATTCCCATCACTGGATGACATACAAAGCATGAACTGATACCTTAGTGCTCACGTTATGATGGAGATGTTGTCCTCAGTTTTCTTATATGTGTTTTCGTTGGAGCACTGCAGAGAAACAGAATGTGTGTGTGTGCGTATAATGGCACAATACAGTAAACATTTGTTTGTAACATTTTTGTATATCTTTCTGTCTATCTCTTTCTCTCTATATATATATATTTTAAGAGAACAAAATGCAACCTGTAATTCCAAGCAGAGTGCCCCCTCCTCCCCATCATTATCATATGCATCATGCCCAGGCTTTGGACAGTAAAATACAGACTCAGAGATCTCTATTTTTATCTCTATCTATATAGCCATCAGTTCAGTTCAGTTCAGTTCAGTCACTCAGNGGGTGGGGACAGAGCAACCCTGTACCGAGCCGGGGTGTGATGGGCAGTCAGGATGAATGGCGGCCCCATGTCCCCCGGGGCTGCTGAGTGTCGGGCCATTTGGAACCTCAGACTCATCACCCACACAGTGTTTGGGATCATGTCCTGGAGCCATGCAGGACATGGTGGATTCCTTGTTTGGCATCTGTCTGAGCCCTGCCAAGGGGCCTGGTGCTCAGGGAAGTGTGGAGGAGCTTCTAGGCAGCTGTGCGGCTTTGGACGGTGCGGCTTTGGAAGCTTATTGGGAAGGTGGTCTGTGCTGACCTTGGTCATGCCCACATGGGTCTGTGTGGGGGTCTCCATGTCTTCAAAGTTTCCAGTGTTTGGACTGAATTCAGCTGTTAGTTTTCCTGAGGGTATAGTGAGGGGCATTCCCCACATGACTGTCAAGTGTGTGTACTCACGCATACAGGTGGGTCTCCTGTACCACCTTGGTGTGCACAGCCTTTCTGGCTGCCTATCTTGGGTCCTGGTGGCTTCAGCACCGTGGCCCAAGGGATCAGGGCTTGTCCTGCAGCTCCTCCAAGAAGTATCCCCCCCAGGATGGATCACTGTCTCCCCCTGAAGCTGTCAGCTCCACCAAAGAGCAGGAGGGTGAAGGGTTATTCTGTGGGACTCCTAGGCCTTCCATCTAGCTGCCACTTGGGCTCTCCCCTCAGGGATCAGACAGGGTTCAGATGCTGTGTGACCTTGAGCAAGTAACTGTGCTCCTCTGAGCCTTGGTTTACACACCTGTGAACAAGGACCGCTCTGTGCCAGCACCACCACACACTGGCTTCGTTCACCTGGGTCCTCTTTCAGTGCCTGAAGTGACAGCACAGCCCCTTTCACAGCACAGATCACTTTTCAGGCCAAATGCTGCCTTCAGTCTGGTCTCCCTGTGAGGTCAGGCCCTGGTCCCAAACAGGGTGCCTCCCCCACACTGGACCATGTTCCCCTCACTGTGAGCCCCCAGTGGGCATGGTCCAGGCTGCATCTCACCCTGGCTGTCTGGGGTCCACTCTGAACCCTGGATCATCTGTGGCCTTGGAGCCAGTTGCGGTCTGGTGGCGGTGGTGCTCTCTGACTTTGTCCCTGGTGAATCTTCTCGGCCATTTCAAACTGCAGTGCCCCTCCCAACCGTGATGACTCCTGTAGCCCCAGGGGCCCCTGTGTCACCCAGCAGCCCCTGGGCACTCGCCAGGGGGCCTTGGCATCTGCCCCTGGCTCTGCCTGCACCCTTAGCCTGGCCTTTGCTTGTGTCTGGCACTGAGACATGTCCTTGCTGAGGTCTGGGAGCAGGGCAGAGCCAGGGCCAAGCGAAGGGCTCGTGGGGCTGGCTGACCTGGAGCGTTCACACACACCCTCTCACCCAGGAACGAGAGCTTCAAAACGCTCTCTCAAAAGCCGCCTCCTGGGACTTCCCTGGTGGTCCAGTGGTTGGGACTTCACCTTCCAATGCAGGGTGTGTGAGTTCAAGCTCAGGTCTGCGGGTTAAGATGCCACATGCTCATGACCCAAAGTCCAAAACATAACACAGATGCAGTATTGTAACAAATTCAATAAAGACTTAGAAAATGGTCCGCATTAAAAAGAAAAAAATCTGTAAAAAACAAAACAAAACAAAACTGCCTCCTGCCCTGGGGTGCACACAACCCCTACCTCCCCTCCAGGGCTCTGCTTCACATGATTCACACAGAGAGTGGGAAGAAACACTGGTCCCCAAACACAGTACCTGCTTCAAGACCTGTGGCTCCTGCATGCAGGAGGCAGCCCAGAGTCTGAGCTGCTGGGGCTCCCCCAGGCTGCTGCTCCCATGACGAGCTTGGGGCTGGGGGACTCCTGAGCTATCACGCTGGGGGCCCATCTGGAAACTGTGTGGTCCGGGCCGGCATTCCTGAGGAGCAAGGACCACCTACCCTGAGCCCTTCCAGTCGGTGGCCTTATTTACTGCCCTCCGTGGGGTCTGACAGAATGTGCAGGGGCCTGGGTCATGTCCCCCGCAGATGCCCACCTGTGAATGGCAGAGAGCTCAGGAGGGGCTGGGGCCTCAGGGGTGCCCGGGAGGGCTCTTCTGCCCTGACCGGTTGCGCGATGCCTGCAGGCATGCGGATCCTGGTCACGCTGCTGCTGGACACACTGCCCATGCTCGGCAACGTCCTCCTGCTCTGCTTCTTTGTCTTCTTCATCTTCGGCATTGTGGGCGTCCAGCTTTGGGCCGGCCTGCTGCGCAACCGCTGCTTCCTGGACAGCACCTTCGCCAGGTGCGCTGGCCCTGTCCCTAATCTGCTCTTTCTGGGCCTACCTCTGGAGGCTCCACCCCAACAGGGTCCTCCCT